>RDRW01000012.1:85000-578296 GCA_007896445.1 Puccinia hordei
TGGCATGAATTTCAACCTCCGGACAGTTATTTCACATATCCATGGCCTAACCACATTTTTCCAAGCTTCTCCAAAACACGTATGAACAATTCTAATCATTTATGGCCTTGTTTGACACTTCACACCCCAATGGATCCAAATACAAAAAAATGAACAACCTTTGTCCTCCCAAGTAAATTCTGAAAGCAAGATCAAGACACTTTTCATGGATGTTAATACACATTGGAACTCACCATTTCTCATGCTTGACTGGGCTCTTGAACTCAAAGATGTATGTATGATGTTCTGCCATTGTTCTGATGCAGAAAAATATCTTCTCTCACCAGACACCTTTCTCTAGGTGAAAATTGAGTGAATTAGAACTACACAGATGTAGAAAGAGATTGACAGATCAACACAGTATAATTAAGGGGGAAGCCTTTGTAACAGATATTTCCCAGACCTGATTATACCAAGCCTGCCTATATAGTATTCTTGGACATCACTCAAAAACTGTGATTGGGGCTATTATCACCCTCTTTTCCTTTTTATTTCCATCCAACTTCAAATCTGCTGCTCAACCTTTCCAATACCTGGTGAGTTGAGCTCTCTCTCTTATCTCTCTATCCTGGTTTCACAGATATTTGTGCTAGACTCTTGTTGATAAGGAGTCAACAGCCCCCACAAGGGAGGCATGGTTGCATTCCTCCCACAGAGCCAGTTGAGTAGAGATCCAACAAGGGAGTCATGATAGCTATTATCATCTAATTCCATTCAGAGTGCATTCACTGTAGAGACAAGCCCTTACAACTGCTTTAGAATTTAAAAGATCAACCTGACTTAGTTTCCACCATTACCCAGGGATTGATAACCGCACACCCCTGGCTGCATTCCCACACCAGAGGAACACCCGTCAAAAAAGGGAATGCGGGCTGCACACCCTTTCTTCAGCATCAGAATGCCTCTAGATGGGAAAGAAGTTCACACACCCATCTACAGGTGTGCAAAACCCCCAAAAAATTGGTGTGAAGCCGCACGCTCCTGCCAAGGAAACGGTGTGTGGTTCACACGCCTTGTCCATGTATATAGGCAGGGGTGTTCCCCCTCCCTGTATAAATAGAAAAGGTGTGCCACTTGCACACCTTTCCTATGTATATAGGTATGGGGCTTTCCCCATACCTATATACAAAGGATTGGTGTGCGGTTGGCACACCCTTGTGATGACATCACTGAATCCAAACTGGTATTTTGTGATACAATCCCAGACATCCCCCCACCTATCTCTCAAACGGAGGAACCCCTCTGGGTGAGATATACACATCTCTCAACCGGAGGAGCCCCTCTGGGTGAGAGATACTGTTGAGTTTTTGCTTTCTGTCTCTGTCCACGCCCTTTTGCGCGCGCTCAGTCAGCAGAATGTGCAGCTACAACCACTTAGGGTTCATCATCAATGTTCTTAAAAGACTTGAATCAATTGACTAGCATACTCCAGACTCGTCAAGATTCTTAGCTCTGCTACTCAATCAAGATCAAGACTTAAGGTTCAAGATCTTGCTCTATCCGCTTCTCAAGTCCTTCAATGTAAACTCTCAACGTCTGATCTCTCCTTTACTAAATCTGATCAATTCGCCTTTCTCTCATTACTCAAGATTGACTCAAGACACTTTGCTCAAGACATCAAATCAAGGCTTCTTTGTGATAACACGTCCGCTCAACGTGATTTCGGTTAACCATTTCTATTTCTATCTTGGTTGTTGATAAAATCAGTAATATCTGTATTATTACTCTTTCAGTCTCCTTACTTCTCACTCTCCGCTTCTCACCTTTCTTCCAAGTCCTCTTACATTCATAGTTCTTTCCATCTTATTAGTGGTGTGCTTTTCTCTTTCTTCTCTTCCTTATTTCTTCTCTTTATTTCTCTCTTCATTTCATGAATCATATAATTGTGTTTGTTTTTCATTCTCAGCTCTGGTTTTGGTTCTAGCAATATAATCTGAATTCAAATAGATACACATCTCTCAACCGGAGGAACCCCTCTGGGTGAGAGATACACATCTCTCAACGGGAGGGACCCCTCTGGTCAAGAGATGTGCATCTCTCACCCAGAGGCATCCCCTCTGGTTGAGAGATAGGTGGGGAGGGGGGGGGATTTCATCACCAGGGCATGCCATTGTTGACTGGAGGGATCTTCTCTGGTTTACAAGTTTGTATGACCTTGTTCACCAGAGGGAATCCTTCCAGTCAAAGAGGGTGTTTGCCCTCCTCAACCAGATGGGTCCCCTCTGGTTGACAAGGGTGTTTTCCCTCCTCAACCAGAGGGATCTCCTCTGGTTGAAAAGGGTGTTTACCCTCCTCAACCAGAGGGATCTCCTCTTGTTGACAAGGGTGTATTCCCTCCTTGACTAGAGGAACTTCCTCCGTTCATGATGTGCAGCCCCTCACCCCCTTCCTATATGTATACTATGGGTGTGGTAGTTGCACACCCTTCCCAGAAGGGGCATGCAGCTCACATGCCCATCCGCAGAAAGGTGTGCGTTTATCAAAACCCTACATATTCTTATATTTGGTAAGTATTTCTAGCGCTTGATTGGAGTATTCTGTAAGATAATTTTATTAATAGAAGTAGTATATTTTCTAGGGTAATTTTGCTGAGGTACCCTAGGTTATTTTACTTGCTCTATCAGAATATTTAATAATATTTTGTCTTATCTCATATTTTAATGAGTTATGATTTGTTTAATGTTAACTGATTTACTATATGTGTTTATTATTTTATTACTATGTAATAATTTCCATATCTTTAAATGTTACTTTTTTCTTTATTTTTATTTTTATTTTTATTTTTATTTGAATTTTATTATACATTATTACTTCTGTCATAATGCCTCTTTCATATGTAATTTTATTATTTATTTGTTATTATTTTTTTCTAGTCAGGTTGTCTCTGAACTAGTAGCAAGTTGACAAGTATTGCCATCCTCTTCAAATAATCAAAACCAAACATACTTACCTAATTAACAAACCTCCAGCCCTTGGTCTTTTTGCTTCATCATACAGAAACCCTTTGACCCTCAACACTTAGGAAGAACTAGGTTTTGAAGAGTATTGTTGTTGATGACATTGTCACTCAGATATGGAAGATTTAATCCCCTGTAACTTTCCTCCCTTTCACCGCAAAAACATATCTCATTTTTTTCTTTTTCAGCTTGGTTGATTTCTTCCTGTTTTGGAGACTCTTTTTTTTTGGAAATTTTGTTCATTGGTAAAATTGGATTCTGTTTCCTTTTATTAATTTACTCTTGAAGAGTGGAAGACAAGAATTTATTGAGAATTACACACAGCTCAGACTTATTTGTGTAGTCTCATATTTAAGTTTCTGGATGGTGCTCCCTCTCTTCTAAAAGGTTTATGGGAGGCAATGTTTCTCATAATGGATAGAGTACAACCGGACCTTCAATGGTTTTATTTCAAGGAGTTCAACTGATTTTTCCGCCACCAAGAGGGTTTTCCCCAAGGGTTGTTTCAAATTCATAAACGCAATTCAAAGAATTTTAAGAAAATTTGTTGATCAATCTGGGTTTTTCTTTCTTTATGTGTTTATTGAGACCTACAGATCTGAATGCATGTGTGTGTGGAAGAAAGAGTAATAGTCAAAAATAGAGACAGAGAAAACCCGGTATGCATGCAAACAATTCCCTAAAAACACTACTAGCAGAGAAAAATAAAAGACTGTTTAGGATATATGGTTTAATTTGAGTAAAATTTTCTGGTATAGAAAAGAATGACATCAACAAGAAAGGTACTATCAAATAAGAGGTACGAAATGGTGAACATGCAGACACAGAAAATTTGCAATGGTTGGTTGAGGTGTAAAGAGACGAAGTACTTATAACAACATAAGGACTTTCCTGAAAAAAGGCGGGGTTTTTTTTCACTTGGCTTTATCTCTATGGTTTATTTTGGTTTAAGAAGTTGGTAAAGAAAAGGGTTTATAAAAGCCGGTGAAAAAAGAAGATCAATCTTGATTGTAATAGGTGAATCCACGCTTCTTAACTGCTCTTCGAAGTCTGATTAACAAGTGAAATAAAGGATCAGATCAGATCAGATAGGTTATACTCACAAATCAACCTTGCATTTCTCTTTATCTTCACAAAAAAAAACAGAAAAAAAAATTGAAAGTAGAAGAAGAAGATACTAACTCCCAAAGCATGACGTCTCCCCACAACACTCCGCCTGGCAATTCGCGTACATGCATTACGTCGCGAAAATGGTGTTCTTGACCAAGCATAAGGGCGCCTAATTTTAGGGGTCAAGCCACATGGATATCAGATTAGGGTTATTATTCAGAAAATGAGATATGGACGAGAGACTCAACCCCATTCATCAATTCTCAGCCGAGGCTCAAGAGCCGAATCTTCTGACTTCAACTTATCGATATTATATCTAGCCAATTGATCGATTTGATTGACTCGATCGAAGCCGACCCAATGGTGGGTTTGGGTATGGTGTAAGCTTCTCCAAAGGATAGGAGTCTGCGGATAAGGGAAGGATTGGTGGACGAATTGGATAGCTTTCATTTGTCTTTCGGTCCACCAATCCAATCTCTGCTGATCCAAGTCACTAAACCCGATCTGATATTCACTCGGATACTGGATCTTCTTCCCAAGCCGGGTCTCCACTATCTTTTTGTCCTCCTCTGCCCATTGTCTAAGATCCCAAAAGCCTGATGACATCTCTATTAGATCAGGTTTCGTTATTAATGTGTTGTTCGATTGGCTCGCAAGATTTCCTAAAATTGGCTTAAGAATGTGTTCGATTCGACTGGTGTATTCAGCAGGCGGAAAGTCTGTTTTTGTTGTCGACAGTTCAGAACAGGGGAAATAAAAAAAAAACAGGATATTTTTAGTTCTTCGATATATGTATATATATTTGTTTTTGTTTTTTTTTAAAAAGGTGGGTTTTTTTTTTATGAAAGAGAACTTACAGCCAGAAATATTAGCGTAAATTCTGCCACCTTCCTTGGGATCTAAACCCCAATTAAAGAGACTAATTAATTTGAAACCATATTTAGGGATTTCACAAATCCTAGTTCTAGTGGTATTTGCGTTAACTTTTCCGGCATCCCAAATGGGAGTTTGAAAAGCGAAGAGTTCGTGTTCATCAGCCGGCCAATCCTCTGGAGGTTTCAAAGGATTTTCTGGATGAAAGTGCCATGGAGGAGGTGAAAGTGGCGAATCTGCACCAACATAATAGGTCTGTGTCGGTCGATTTTCAGATATTATCGGTCTCTGCTCCGTCGATCCAGGTTCCCAAGATAACACGTTACAAAAATCGACGTTGTGCCATCTGAAGTGAAACAAACAAGTTGACAATTAGTAGTATATTCATCGGGTTTTGAAGTCTCCAAGAATCGCAAGACAACTGCACTTGCTATGACTGAGAGCTACTTACCGATCGATCGAGTCACCAATCAATACCACCGTCCTATTCCTCAACCATGAAAATTCGTCTTCTTCGCTCGGATCAAAACGTTCCTTCTTAGAATGAAGGTCACGTTTTAATCTTCCAAACAGGTTGGATGGTTTACAATTAGGGGAATAAGGTCTCCAAGTGTTATCTCCAGGATCAGTGGGATCATAATGTAGGAAGCCTCTTTCTTGGAATGGATTACATTCCTCTTGGTTTTTGATCATCGTTCTTGTTGAAGAATAAACTCTAGATTTGGTGTAATTGTGATAAGGAAGTGAGCTTTGAGCGGATGGGCCAGGGATTGAAGTCGAGCTCTTTGGTGGAGTATGACAAACTGGTTCCCACCACAAGACAGATATTGCAAAACCAACCAATGTGCCACCTGCCAGACACCATAGGGCAGCTTGGAAAAAGTGAGTGAGCCTTTCCGAGTAAGCCTTTGGCTCTTGAGTCTCTAGTTCGATTGGAGTCCCATAGCCTTCTGATTGGGATTCGATTGAAACATAGGTATTCCCCCCCTGACCCAGATGCATTGCGGGGACGTCGATGGATTTGTGTTATTTGGTTTGTTTTTCTTTCCAGTGTGTTCTTCTCTACTAGTTCCGGGTGGCGAAGAGATTCAATCTACTGGCGTTGTTATCCTATTATGCCCCTCTTATTAGTCGCTGGATTATGAATGAGTCTGACGCAACGGCGGTCTAGAAAGACAAAGAAAAAGAGAAGGATTGCTAGTCACTGACCGATGCTGGAAGGGGCCCAAAAACCAGCAAAGGGAAAGACGAGATGACTAGTATAGAGCTTTGAAGGAGAGGCGAGTGTATGTAGATACGCAGGTGCCAGGTATCTCTTTGGCCGGTTGCAAGAATTTAGGTATGAGGGCGGCGATGAAACCCAGAAGATGACTACATAGATCCTGAAACAACGCCTCGATTGAAACAGACGGTGCTTGCTAGCAGGCAACCAGGCCGACTTTCTGTCAAGATGTATCATCCAGAAGACGTTCCAATTCGGTAACAAGTAAAGAGAAATTATATATATATATATATATATATATTTTATAGTTATATTTATATTTTTACATTTACTTAGTGATGTAGCGAAGAGAAGTAATAATAGTATTTCATAGTCGAATATGGTTGATTATTACCGAGTACGTATCTATATACAGTGTATAAGGTCATAGCGTAGTCGAGGTTATGTAATATGTACATTTACATTTACATGGTAGTATGGAGTAATCTTACAGCTAAGGTTACTCTGTGCTACAACACCCCACTCGACAAAGCTCCCTTGCACTACCTTCAATTGAAGCTCATGAAGCATCGGAGGTAAATTCTTAGTAAAGATATTGGCGAATTGGCTCTTGGTCGGTACCCTTGATAGCAATAGTGTTGATGAGGATGAGCCAGACCTTGAAACTGACAAGGACAAAAATAATGAGGTGACTGGATCTGGATATGAAAGCTATGATCAAATCACCTCAAAGAACACAAATACAGCTGATCCCAGAAACCTTGCGGTTGCTCTGGGTCAGCTGGACCCCCCAAAAAATTATAACGCCACAAGGTTATGACGCCTCGCCCCTGTATTCAGAATATCCACAAAGGTTTCAGCCAGCCAATCCCTGCTGGCCGGTCTGGCCTGGCCGCCCCCTCAACCACCCATTTCCCCAATCCCCCCCCCCCCAGAAAAAAATCAAGAAAACAAAAACAAAAGTGAACGATTGATACACGCATAATCCCGTCAACAACATCGGTGAGTCCAGTTGTTCCTTGATCTCTTACTTCACTAATTCTCATGCCGTTTTTTTGGCTTTTATTTTGACCCCGCAGGCCCACAATATGTTTGGTCTATCAACCGTTATGGATTTCGGCCTCAGCAACTTCCCCAACACGCAAATGGAGGAATCGTATCTGGGTCCTTCTCCTGGACACCAGCCCTACTCGCCGCTATTCCCCCTGGACAAATTTCAACCGCCGAGCCAAATGGTTGAGAACGCGGGTGAAGCTTTTGGCATCCCAACATCTTGCTCCTGGAGTCAGATCACCGGAACGCATCCAACACATATCACGAGTCCCATTACCGCAGGTGGGAACCGTGTTTCCACCCCCACAAATAATCCACCGGTGTCTCAGATGTTGGCTCAGGAATCCCAGTCGACTGAGCTTGTTCTCCACGACTCCCATTGTCAAAAATTGAAAGTCCGCCTGATCCACTTGGACTACGTCATTTTCTGCCGGTCTACAAGTTTCGACTATGTTCTTGCGTCCAATAGAAGACATTTGGCCTCTACAAAGAAGGAGTGGGAACGATTCCGCCCCACCAGCCAATGATCAACCAACAATGATGAAAGACTTGTCGTCTTACACATGGGGGAGTTTCCAAGAGGCGGTTGTGCAATCGATCCAACAAAGAATCAACAACTTTGACAAACTGGTTGTTGCAGAACTTGATCGGATCAAGTGGCAGCTTATCATAGCTGGCAGCCGAGTTTACGGGATGAGCAAGATGTTTTTTGCCACCTCTGAACAAGATTTCTTTGAATTCGTTGAGGCCGTTCGAGAAAATGTCAACACGAAGGTCACAGTGAAGCTTGTAATGGAGGATCCAACTGCTAAAGCAAAGCAGTTAGAGCAGGTAGGTCCATTAATTGACCCTTCTGCCATTGGGATTGATTGCTCATTTTCTGGTGCTTTTGAGACTAGACACGCAACTTGGAACAATCGCTCACCTTGAATTTTGGGTCTGAAGAGGATCGGCGCCCATTGGAACAAGAAAGGGCTCGTTTGGCGAAGAATGTCAGTTTGCATCTACTGATTTATTCAATTTATTGTTCTCATACTGACATTGGACATTTACAGCCAAAGGCAGATGTGGCCTGCAACCCTGTGACGCAGTACATACTGCAGTTGGTCAACCACATTGCTGCCAAGTATGGCCGAGATGATGAGAAGCTTTGGATCCCAAACCCAGACAATGACTGCGAATCAATGCAAATTACAAACGATTGACTCA
Organism: Puccinia hordei; assembly: GCA_007896445.1. Classification (NCBI taxonomy): domain Eukaryota; kingdom Fungi; phylum Basidiomycota; class Pucciniomycetes; order Pucciniales; family Pucciniaceae; genus Puccinia; species Puccinia hordei. The sequence goes on from RDRW01000012.1 coordinate 93,464, forward strand.
CAGCTTGGGCTCGGGCCATCATGCACAACATCAATCCAGAAATCGACTTAGACAATCCCCCAAAAACAAAAGAGTTCAAGTGGGTCAAAAAACCTACCCCCTCCCTAGACTTGATCCACAAGAAGGCTTTATCTGGTCGTCATCCAGGCCCTGCCCCGGTTGCGCGTCCCTCAGCTAAAAATGCCCAGTCTACGCCAGTGGAATCCCACAGCCAGGACTCTTTACTCAGTTGTGTAGGTTCTCTGCAACCATCAAACACGCAGCCCAAAACGAATCGAGCAGGCACCGTAGTCGCTAGTCCCAGCCCGTTGCCATCTGAGGATGACCTTATTTCTAAGCCTACCTGCAAGACTAAGGTTCATAAGAAACCGCAAAAATTACCCCCAACTAATCCCAGCGATCCCGGATCTGATATCGAATTCGTCAGTTCTGGGAATGGCTTCGATCCTAGTGCACACTCTCCAACAGCCATTTCTTGAGACAGCTCCCCAGCTCGCAAATACATCTGCAGCCCGACTGGCGAGTTGATTGGTGCAGCCATCAACCGTCTCTCCTTTTTGCAAAGAAAGTCTCCTTTGCGATCACATTTGGTTTCACCCACTCGCAAGCGACCCGGTTTGGCAGTTTCCAGTGATCTCCCCAAGCCACGCGCTTTGTTGCCAGCGGGAAAGTCTTTAACTTGGGACGACTTCCTGGGACACTGCAACTTTCAAACTGACGACATGGTCCCTCGTGGCTTGATACAGCTGCATCACATACCCCATTGGACTAATTTCCTCACAACAACTGTCAACAAATTGAAGAGTTTAGGCTTACCAGAAGCAACTGCAAAGCAACTTATGTATGGCACCCTCACTCTGCCATGCAAATATTTTGATTGATTCATTTGTTATTGTCACTTAGTGTCGATGCTAGCCTCACTCTGCCATCCATTTATTTTGAATGATTCTTTTTTTTATCACAGTATGGTCATTTTGTGTCAATGGTAGTCTCTATTTTATCTCTATTTAATATTTGTTTCTGTTTGATGCTAGGATCAATTAGAAATACAAATTGACTTCAGAACAAATCATATGCCTTTATTTCAGCATAAATTAGCATCTGGACAATCTAACAGTCCAAAAACACTCCACCTCAACATGCCGATTTCTTGTCTCCATGGCAAGAAAACTGCATGCAATATTTTCCTCCACCCTTTGAGAAGGCTGCATGTTTGGCACCGCGTTGGTTTAAGTCTCATGACTCAATAGATAAAAGGCAATGACTCAATACTCAATAAAAGAGAATGACTCATTGGCTTTTTGAGAAGGCACCATGTTTAGCACCGCATTGGATTAAGTCTCATGACTCAATAGATAAAAGAGCATGACTTGATAAAAGAGAATGACTTATTGGCTCATCAAAGAAATCCAGAGACAAATGTTTAAAAACATCATAAACTACATGATGTTTGAGTAAGAACAAACAGTAGCTAAACAAATAATCATCTAATCAAGCCGGATAGTTAGAGCCTCGAAACAAAGAAGCCATTAAGTCTGGGGTAACAATCTCAGGCAAAACAGCCTTAATGATATCCGGATCGTCGGACGTTCCTGTGAGTATTTGACGTCGCTTGAGTTGAGATTTCAGGACTGAGAATACTTTCTCAATTGGGTTCATGTCGGGTGAATACAGAGGTAAATATATCAATAGGACGCCATGTGAATTGCATATGTGTTGAACCTGCCCGCCGTGGTGGACTTGGGCATTATCCATGATTAACACACTGTTCCTACCTGGGAATCTATTCATATTTGGGAGCTAAAGTTCCAATCAGCAGACAGTAGGAGAACGAGTTGCTACAAACAAATCACTTACAAGCAGCTCTTCCAAAAATAATTCGCAATCTAAGCAACTAACTGTGCCTTCTTGCGCCATTACAGCCAGGATGCCATCCAACGAAACCGCAGGCAGCACGCTGATACGGGACGCCACGAGTGGCCGGGGAAGTCGGGCTGCTCTCCGCCCTTGCGGTGCATAAGCATTTTCCCTGGAGTGTGTTTTGACGGACACTCCAGCCTCATCTATCCACCACACAAATCAGCCATCTGATATCCCAACAAAAAATGGGGGAAACTCACCCATGAACACCAGATAATCTGATTGGAGGAGTCCTACTTGGGTGATGTATTCAGCCCGTCGTATCTCACATTGTGCAGGGTGAACCGTGCGCGCTTTCTTTGATGTCAGACCCAGTCAATATTTAATGTGATTGTGGATGGTTGATATAGCAACCCTATGCCCGGCGACAGCATTGAGGTGCGTTTGAATTTCATCCAAGTAGAGGGATGGCTTGATTTCAAGAGCGTCCAAGATAAACTTCGATTCTTCCCAGCTGAATTTGACCGGTTGGCCTCTTGGCTGGTAAAGTTCAGGGTTACGTATCACGTCCTGAGTCCGGCAATAACGCTGCATCCACCTTTGCAGAGAGTCGTCAGAAATAGTTAGGTCCAGTGTCTCGTTGATCTCCCTAAGTGATTGACCACGGATTCTCATTTTGACCACGATTAGTTTGACATCTCTTGAATACTTGCGGAAAACCATGATAAGCGTGTACGTCTATTTCTTGGCCTGCAGAAGGAATTCCACAGGAAAAAAGTGTCAGTAAAAAAGGAAATTAGGGATAACAGCAGAAAGGGACTCACGGAATATGGGAAATTTCGGTTTTTATTTTCCAGTTGTTTTGAATTTAAATTTTTTAATGTTTTGTTAGGGCGTTGATAAACGCACGCCAAGCGCGCACGCCAACGCCAACCCGCACGCCAAATAAAATTGGCGTGTGGGAGCGCACGCCAAACAATTGGCGTGCGGGTCCCACACGCCAATTGTTTGGCGTGTGGGGGGATCCCGACTTCCTCCCGGCTGACGAGGTTATACAACCTTGTCAGCCAGGAGGAAGTCCTCCTGGCCGACGAGGTTGTATAGCCTCGTTGGCCGGGAGGACTTCCTCCCGGCCGACGAGGTTATACAACCTCGTCAGCCAGGAGGAAGTCTCCTGGCCAACGAGGTTGTATAGCCTCGTCAGCCAGGAGGACTTCCTCCCGGCCGACGAGGTATACAACCTCGTCAGCCAGGAGGAAGTCTTCCTGGCCGGCGAGGTTGTATAGCCTTGCCGGCCGGGAGGACTTCCTCCTGGCTGACGAGGTTGTATAACCTCGTCGGCCAGGAGGAAGTCCTCCCGGCCGACAAGGCTATACAACCTCGTCGGCCAGGAGGACTTCCTCCTGGCTGACGAGGTTATACAGCCTCGTGCCGGGAGGAAGTCCTCCCGGCTGACGAGGTTGTATCACCTCGTCAGCCGGCTCGCTCACGTAATCAAATGGGCCCTCCCATTTGATTACGTGAGCGAGGGGGGACCCGCACGCCAAAAAAAATTGGCGTGCAGGTTGGCGTTGGCGTGCGTTTATCAACGCCCTTTTTTTGTTGTCAGCCTGCGGGGTGAAATTAAAGTAAAAAAAAGAGTCAGGAGAGAATGAAAGAAGGGGTAAAAGTAGAAAGAGACTCACACAAGATGAAAAATGAGAGTTATCGCCGTTGGTAATCAAATTTAATTGCGCCTGTTTTTTTTCTGGGGGGGGGGATTGGGGAAACGGGTGGTTGAGGGGGTGGCCAGGCCAGACCGGCCGGCAGGGATTGGCTTGCTGAAACCTTCGTGGATATTCTGAATACAGGAGCGAGGTGTCATAACCTTGTGGCGTTATAATTTTTTGGGGGGTCCAGCTGACCCAGAGCAACCGCAAGGTTTCTGGGATCAGCTGTAACAAGAAATCATCTGCAAACAGAAATTATTCTAATGATTTGAATGAGTTAATCAAAGCAGTCAGTTTTATACTTTTTATATGTTTATTTTACTGCCAATCAATTACTGAATCATTCCTTCTTCTTTGTTTGATATATAGCTGGACTTTTTAGTGCAAAAGATTACCTCTTCAAGTGCATGGAGAGCTCAATTTGACTGCCGGGCAGAGGATTACCAGAAGCAACAAGGGGGAAAAAAATGAATGGGCTGATTGCTGGTTAAGGAATCCATTGGACCATCAAGTATCAAAGCCAAGAGTGTTCCTACAGGGCAAGAGAGGTATTTCATTAAGCTTCACCTCCAAATAATGTGATTGTACTGGTATTTTTACCCTTGGGGTATTGATTCAATGCTCTGGGATGAGTATAGTAAATTCCAAGATCAAATTGTTTGGTTCAGCTGCAACAAGAATCACAAGAGGTTTGGCCTACTTCAAATAAATTCAGTTTACCAGCAAGGAATGGATAAAGATCAATGAATTGAATCAGGAGTTGGAGATAAGATATTTTCATTCCACAGAATTCCCTTATTTATTTCATATGTAATGCTTTTTTTTGATAGCCTTTTAACTGTTTTACCAAGGAGATGGAGGGGAATGGTCCTACAGGTTCTTTTTTATTGCCAAACTACCATCAAACCATCTCTGATTTAAAGAAGAAAGAGGCAGGATGCAATTGAGGGCATCCATTACGTTCCAATTTATGTGAAAATGATACAAAAGCTTGAGGTCTACCAAGAAGAGGTGCTTGTTGAGTTGCCTGTTAGTCTGCTACTATGATGTATCACCAGCTGAACCATGAGCACTACCAACCAACACCCTGGCTGTCACAAGCATCTGTAGCCTAGTTGGTAAAGGCAGCACTCTAGCATGTGTCTCAGCTTAGCTGATGTTGTGATTTTGAATCTCACCAGACACATCTCCATTTCACAGTCTCTACAGTGCTTGAATGTGAAACACTTGTAATTGCCACCATTCTTCACCCAACTTTTTGCATCAAAATCTTCTCTAATTGCTGGCCTGAAAAAGGGGAGGAAGCTGAAGAAACTTTGGAGCACCTTTTTGCTAAACAAAGGGACTTGTTGAAAAAGAAGAAAAAAATCAAACATTAAAGTCTTGGAAAAGGATACTTCAAGTGTTGAAAAGGAAAATATATTTGATTTGTTCAACACTCCTGAAACATTGGACAAAAGCAAAGAGCTAGAAGTATATTTCAAGAACATGGATTTCTTAACCAGTCCAGATGGAAAGGATCCCAATAGTATTTTGAGGTGGTGGAAGGTATAGCTTCTATTTGTTCTCAACGTGTTCCACTTGTGTTTGTTAGCTCATATTCATTCATCAAAATATCCAGTTCTTTCATCATTAGCAAGGGAATACTTGGCCAGCTCAGCATCATCTTGTTCTGCAGAGCACACATTTTCTTCTGCTGCCAATGTTTGCTCAAGTGGCCAAGGAAGCATGAACCCACGTACAATTGAAAGATGTTTTAGTAGTCATATGTGGTTGAAAGACAGTATACAGATGACTGGAGGTTTTTCAAAAGCTCAAGGCATTGTGAACAGCTATAAAAAATTTCCCAAAAAAATAATCAAAACAATGATAACTTATTTTTTCTAATTATTGCTCTTATTCATTGCCTTGATATTTTTTCCTTGTTTCTTTTTGATGAATATGAAAAAACAAGAAAAAAAATTATATACAAACTGTTTGTGTAATCATTTTGATCTGACCCCCTTCATATTAGGGGATTTCAAATATGACTGAATCCACAATTAAAACCAGTGAATCAGGTTTTTCCACAAAATTTCACTTGTCAGAATTCTGAACCAATTTATATTGTTATCCATGTTTTTGAAAATGGTGGATTTTCAAAACAAGTTGATTAGATAATGGTGGATTTGGTCATATTTGATACCCCCTATTATCCTTATTCCCTGGACTAGTTGTTCATTTTTTTACTTTTTAATATTGATTTATGAGAGCCTCTTCTGGTCCACCATGGTTGAGTCATATAGCTGAGCAGAGCACTACTCTAACAGGCAGTGTAGCATTGGTTCCAGCTAACACTGCTAAAAATAATCTGACATGCAATTTCTGTAGTGTTAACATTTGTTTTTATGTCTCTAACGCTATGCTACGTGCTATTTTTTTTCAATGAAATTTTTTTAGTGTTAGCTGAAAAAATTGTCAGCTAACAGTAAATTTGTGTTAGCATAGAAAAAAAAAGCTAAAATTACGCTATGCTACAGCTAATGTTAACGTAGCAGGGCTGCTATTGGTAGCAGGGGTTTTTGTGGAAGGATGTGCACAGGGGTAATCAGAGAATGCAGGGGCTAAAGGGATGGGGTTCTAAATGGTGGATGTAGATGCTGCAGAGTGGAGAGTACTGGTTAGGGTTGTATTAGTCTTGCAGAGGAGGTATAAAATTTTGGTGGTGGGTTAATCCAGGGAGTTTGTGAATCCACTCAATGGGAGTTTATTGAAATTGACCAGAGGCTCTGATTGTAAGATGGTGTTGAACTTGATCCACAGAGTTTACACCCATACAGTGATAAGTTTTGAGACAGTCAGTGTCACACTACCACTCACAGGCTCAGCTTTCAGTGGCCTAACCTTACCATATTGGTTGAACTTCAAGTAATCCTGAGCTCTACTCAACACTTCACTTTCCTTTTGCATGTCACTTAACCAAAGGGAAAATTCAATCTCATCTTTGACATTTTCTCAAATCATCCAAGCCAACACTATGCACTGCAAATACAACTTGCTCAACTGTCTGCAGCTGACATGCAAGTTGAAATGCAAAAGTAAAAAGGTGCCTTTGTACTTTTGCATGTCAACTGCAGGCAGTTGAGCCAGTTTTTTTTTTCAGTGATGGAATTCCATTCCTGGCAATTTGACTCAGCTTCAATTTTTATCCAAATCAATTTTTACACTTGGCACTTACCCATTTGCCCAAGCCTTGCATTTCAAATCAAACATGCTGTCTCAAGCATTTCACCTTTGACTCAAAGACATCCCTTTGACAGCTGATCCTCAACAATAATGTGCTTTTCATTTCATTAGTTCACCTTTGAACATCATTTACACTTCTTTTAATGATCTTCTTCAAACATCATTGTATCTCTCATCACGAGTACATACTCTAGCATTTGTCTTTGATGCATCTTCTACTTATCTTTGATAACCAGAGTCTTTTTTCTTTTATTAAAAATGCTCTTGTATTACTCATCAACCTCTCTTTCTTCAGTTAATTCATAAAAAAAAAATTACACTTACAACTGAACTATTCAACTTATCATCCTTGTTGAGTATTAAGTGATTCCATCCCCTCTGAGTTCACACATCTTCATCTCTGAAGTTATCATCAAATTTCATATCTCTCAAAGTTATCTTCAACACTTCTTCAAACTTATCTTTGAGACTTTTGCCTCTTTTCCATCACACACTTACAACTAGCTAGATCCCCTCTTGGTGTATTGGGTTGGTTGCATGACAGTCAGGCTGGAGGATCCAGATAGTGATATTTAGATTTGAGGGATTCAAGCAAGCTAGAAGCAGTGATGAGTAGATTACTCTTCAGGCTTAAGAGGAACGAGTTGAACAAAAGGGTGGTATTATTATCTTCTCTTCTGAAAGTCTGGGGATCAAGAGAATTCAGAGATCACAACTTTATATGAGGCTTGCTGAGGATGACTAGATACAAGCATATTTACAGTATGTCAATAACAAAATGAGTGAAATGAATGTGAAACTTAAGAAAAGTGCAGATGGTGTGTTAAAATAATAGGTTGGCCAGTCTAGGGGTAACTATGATTTACTTGCCAGCTGACATTTGATACCACTAAAAAAACAATCAAAAAAAAGGATAGAGCTATCATGTTAATCAAAGTAATAAAGCAGTCAGAGACCCTTGAACCAGTACCAGTGCTCTTTACTATTAGGCCTCTTTAACTAGACACTTGGCACAATTATCTGTCTGAGTCTCTCAATTTAGGAACCCCTACCAAGCTTGACAGGGTAAGCACTATCAAGCCCCAATCAGCTCTCTTCAACCTCAAATACATTGGTCAATGTGGTTACACAACCTCAGCAACTGGGGGCATCCTTCTGGGTTAATAAGGCCATACAGCCTTGTTGAACAGAACAAATGTCCTTCCATTCAATGAGGCTAAAAATTCTAGAGATATTTGAACATGAGAAACAATTGGGCATTCTCAAAATATGTCAAAACAAACACAGAAGGCTTCTGTACCACAGAAGAACCCATTGGTGTTGTTAAAGGACATAAGACAAAACAGGTGAGAGAATTCCTGCAAAACTACCTGCTAGCTTAGCAGAGTGTGTTGAGATATTCTGATATTCACCATATAGTATGCTTCAATCCATAACACCAGCAACCTTGTGTAAAGTCCACACTTTGTTGCTCAAGGTGTTTCTCTTCCTCAGTGAATCAGAACCTTTATCATTCTCACTCAAAAAGTGGTGCTGGTCTTTCAACTGCAAACTTTGGGCTCTTCATTGTTTGTCCCACTCAACAGAGGGTAGACGTCAGAGCCAACACTACAAATTTTCTTGGGGGAAAAAAGACTGCTACACTAACTACTAGTGTCCAAATAGCGTAGCATAGCGGCCAACTGTTGCTGCAGAGATCAGAATACAGTAAGGCTATGGTGAACCGCCTTGTACATATTTGGTCTTGAACCAACACCGGATCCTTGAAAGCCAAAATATCCAGCTGTTCATTTGCGATGTATTTATGTTCATGTGATAGGAAGTGAGCGGTTGAATGGAATGTCACGCCGCGCCTCCAGACGCGTGACAGGGCTCAGGGTAGGGTTACACGAAGAAACCATCTGCCGCAGACATTCAACAGATTTACAGCAGACGATAAGACTCAGCCGAGTGAATGAAACCCAAATCGATGGCGAACGGCCAGGTGAAGACGACCTTCCGGACCGGGCCACGAGCCGAGGACGCTCAAATCGAGCTCGACACCCCGTACGTCCACCTATGTGTCTGCCCCATGGATCCTATCGCAAAAGAGCTGATCTATGACTCGCCGTGTTTTCAGAGCCGAGACGTTGCTTTCAAATCGGCCCGATGAGTGTTCCGGACCCACTACGCATGGCCTGTCGGCCGCCAAGAATCCTCAGCTTCATAACGCTACATCTCCTTCCTCACCTTCCATCCCCAGACCTCGTCCCCTCCTCGAATTCTCCACCCATGAACTCAACTCGTTCCGCAATTCCCTCAAACCTCCTACTCTTCTTCAACATCATGAAACCAATAACCAGCATGACTTCCCGAAAAACCCACCGGACCTCAGCGCCTCCAGCCCTCAGTCGTCCCCAATCGATAATGAGGTTGATACTCTGCCCCTCTGGATCGATCGTGCCTTCGATACTTTTCTTTGGTCCATCCCATTTATGACGGTGTTTGTATGTCTGTGAGTGAGTTTTTTGTTTTTTTTTGTTCAATTGAAAACCCAGCTCGTGTTATATCGGTTTACACACAAGAAAGGAATAAGAGAGGGGGAGGCTAATGAAAAAAAGTTGTAATTGGAAGGGACGTGGCAATACATGCCCAATATGGCCAGCCGGTGACAATATGGAGCGAGCTAGTCAGGACGGCAAACGTGTATCCAAGTGGGCTATTTCTGATCCATTACAGCTTACATTACCATGAGCAAGTGCTAGCGAACCTACTCCTCTTTGGTCTCTCAACCATTGGCGGCTCATACATGGTCTACATCATGAACCGGCTCTCTTATCTGCTTGTCATGCGTCGCGTTCCTCCCCTCGGCGCTCTCTGGATCTACTCCGTTGTCCGTATGCATCTCTCACATGCCGTTTTTAGTCTCCTCTTGGTCGCCCTTTGGGCCTGGATCATGAATCTCAGCATTTATGTATAACTCTTGCTCTTTTACTCCCCATATATATTTATCTAATGTACTCCTTTTTTCCCAATGTACTTGGAATACTTTTTAAATATATACCCAGATTTAAACTGAACGAAGAGAACCAAAATACATCAAGTCCAGAGAAGAACAAAGTTTTGACTGAAATCCCTTTGATGTATAACAATAAATTAACAAAGAAAAATTCATCATTATTGTCTCTCTCTAGGGCGCAGCAGTGCTGCACAAAAGTGAATAGAACATCCAAAGCGAACAAGTTTTTTTCTCCCAAGGTTAAATTATGTGTTTCTTTTTAAAAAAAGAAAGTTTTGGTTTTAAAGTCCGCTAATAATACAACATTATAGACCAGAGGGTGGTGAGGAGACAACAAAAAACAAAGAGTGGCAGAGAGGGGCCTGGAGAGGAAACATTACCAAGCACCGTCGAAGCGTTGAAGGACCGAATAAGAGTCTTCGACGTCTTTTCGACTCTTGGTACGCATGTAAAAGATAGGACAATCGCTAGCGGTACAGATCACTTCTTGATGTAACGAGCCTTGACATCTCTTCCCAACCGATACACAGCCCGCCAAAAAAAAAACCCTATTAGATTTTGGTGGTGTCCTTGGAGAGTTCGAGACAAAGAGAGCGGGAAAAAATTGATGTAATGGGTGTGACTGAACTTGACATTGGGTCCATAACCTAGCAAAAGCGTTCTCAAAGCCTTGAGTGAGAGCCATTTGTTTAGAATACAAAGTGGCAGTTTTAGGTCTGCAGTTTTTACAAACGGCGGTATCTTACAAGGAGAGCAGACAAGCAACGATAATGATAATCATTAGTTCAAGGTGTATGGAGGAATAGGAAGGATTGATGGATGTTATTTATGAAAGGAGACATGAGATTGTGCTTACTAGTGTCTTTGGTCGTCTTGCCCAGCGGGACGCGACAGCCAAGACAGGTCTCAGTGCGTTTGATGAAGCTCATCAGGCCGCCTTGAGTGGGTGTAGCGATAGAAACGATGCGGGTATGGTCACCAGACACTAGAAGGATACGAGACATGGAGACGCTCTTTAGCTTGATAAATGGGGGGGGGGGGTCTGGCTAGATGATGGGGCTTACGGAGCGAAGAAGATTTGTCGCCTAGGATGGGCTCGAAGATCCGCATCAGCGGCTTCGAGAGCTGGTTATCGAGGTAATATTTCGTGTCAATCGGGATATTGTTCTCCAGTACAAACAGGGGATCTTCTGATTTTTCATAGGCTCGAGCATCTACATCCTTTCCGATTAATGTTAGCCGATTGGTCTTGGAGAGAAGAACTGGGGGGTGTGCGTGTGGGTAACTAACCTTTAGTGCCTTTGATGATCACGTAGGCGACCCGGTCTCCAAGCGCGGGTGCACTACCAGCATCTCGCTTTTTCATCCGTTTGGCTAGCTCGACGTGTGCCTGTTTAGCTGCGTAATCGGCCTTGGCCAAGGCCTTAGTTATCACCAGTTGGGAGAGATCGATGCGGTTCTGGAGGAGGTCGGAGATGACCTGCTTAGTGTATGCCTCTGCGCCCTTCACGTCCCGGTCGATCAACATCTTCTTCAAGCAGGTCTCGATGACCGTCTGAACGAGTGGACAATTATCTCGTCGCACGGTCTAGATCGAGTCAAAGAACACCATCACGGTCATCAGATTTTACCCAATAATCAATCATCACTTTCCTCTTACCTCAATCCCCTTCGCGTCCATCTTGTCATGCTTTTCGAGCTTGGTCCAATGCAAGCCTGCATACCGTTTCTTACTGATCAAAAGGTATGGAAAATATACTTTTTCGAATTCCAACTTGATCGGCTTTTGGAACTTGTCGCTCACGAAATCAGCAGCCTCCGCACCTGTCTCATTCATTGTCATCAGCACAAGAACAGCAACAACAGGAAAAGCTGAATTGATAGTCGAGGAGAATTGCTTGCCTAATTTCATCGATGTGGCCAGATCAGAACAGCCAAATTTGACCATCACCGAGTCGGTGTCTCCATAAATGACTTGGGCATCATCATCATAGCCATTGGCTTTAGTATACTTGAGTTCAACCTCCTAAAACAATGGAAAAGTCGGCAAAAGCGTGCAACCAGATAGACAATGACTAGGATGATTAAGTGTAATCAATGATCATGAAGTGGAAAGTTGAGAAGGACCAACATCTTTAGTGATCTTGATCATTTCCCTTCCAAAAGCAGTAACACTCATTGAAATTGGTAGACAGGGTAATTTGCCCACGATGGCCCCGGTGAACCCGTAGACGGAGTTAGCACTGACCTTCAATGCTAATTGTCGGCCGTCGAGAACCGCCCTCTTGAATGGGTCTGTCTCTAACTTCAACTCGGCCCTTGCACGTTTTCGGGCCGAAAGGAGATCTTCAAGGATGATCGCCAGAAGCCCTTTCCGCTTGGATGCCTTGACAAAATAATCTGGTAAAACAATACAACCAAAAAGGAAAGAGAGTCTCAATCCTTTGGAGGAAGGTGGCTAATTTGGACAGTCTGAGGAAAATGTTTGGCTTGCCTCCGTTGGGAGTGATGATAAAGTCCTCATGTTGCTTCAACCCCAACAGTTTAGCGGTCTTGGCGTCTGTCAGAGTAGTGTAACAGAGGTTATGAGCCATCATGATTGAAGGATAGAGGGAGGCAAAATCGAGTGTTGCGATTGGGACGTCGTAGAAGCCTCGAATAGGTTCCATGACCGTCGCCCCGTCGTAGGGCTCGTCCGAGCCTTCATGCTTGAGCGCAGGCACAAGGTATGAATGTTCATTGGCCCTCCGGTAAAGCTGAGAAACCACCTTGATCTGTTGGCCTCGTGATAATATATTGTTGAACGGTACCCCGGTCACCCGTGCCATTTCAGTGTAATTCACAAAGCACATCAATTTGTCCATCAGACGCTGAGGTAAATAAGCGTCCTAAAAAAATTAACACACACACCCGCCCCCCAATGACCATTGAAAGAAAGTCTCAGTTTGAATGTAAGGAAGCATGCTCAGGGATTGCAGAATGGACCTTTAAACAATACACGGCCAAACGACGTCTGGTCTCCGCACTGCCGTTTTGTAAATCGGTAATGATCGAGTGATGAACGTCCTCTTTCTGTTCGCCTGGGGTGTTTGTATGGATGGATGGAGCAAGTGAGTAGAATGCTCCCGGTAGGAAGGATGGTGATGTATCTACCTAGAAAGTGAGCACACACAGCATTCAATGTGTAACTTCTCAGCTTGTAATCCCTTTGCATGACCTGCAGTAAATCGAGTTGAAGACGTCCATCTAGATGAGTTTCTTTGGAATCACGATTACCGTAGGCTTTCGATGAAAAGTGTGTGTCTTTGACTGCTGTTTGAGAATCTAAGAAAATCCAAGGTATATTCAGCTCCAACCCACGAAAAAGAAACCCAAATTCAAGCGACGGGAGTTTGACTGAACTTACTTCGCATCCTACCAAGATAAGGAAACGAGTTGACTTTTAAAGCCTTGGCGCGATCGAGGAGATAAGGCATATCGAAGTTACTGGTGTTATAACCTATTACGAGGTCAGGATCACACTCGGCAACAAAAGCTTGCCATTTGGCCAACATCATGTCTTCAGATTTGAATTCCAAGACCTGACTGCCGGCTATATGAGAGCAGGTATTGAGAGTGAAGACGTTCCGGACGAAAGGGACTGATGAGCCTGTCAGAAGTGCATGAAAGAAGCTGAGATCAATGGCTAGAAGCATGTGTGATAAAGATGAGGAGGCACATTCTGAGCGGCCGACAGACCATGGGTAGTGACCATGTTGGCGATCTGGATCACCGGGTCTAGCTTGGCATCTGGGAAAACCCCCTTGCGTCCAGAACACTCAATATCGTAGCTGAGCACTCTGAAGGGTGCCATCTTGGACCATTCACCCTCAGGCGCATGTGAAAGCAACGTCTCGGCTCTGAAAACACGGCGAGTCATGTCAGCTGAGGTGTTGTTTTGAGATAGGATGGGGTAGAGGGGTGGACGTACGAGGCGTCGAGCTCGATTTGACAGTTCGACGCCTTTTCTTCTTCCGCGCGAAGCTTGTAAGATCCTGGCGGAACTTCGAGCCAGTTCATACCGACAACCTGGAGAGAAAATTGATTAGTGCGGTTGGGCGAGTAATATGGAAGTAACTCTAAATATTTTTACCTACCTTCTTGTCAATCATGAAACGTAGGGTGTATGCAATGTTACTTTCGAAGGTAGTACAGGCCGTGAACAGCTCGCGGAAATTGACCTCTCCTCTTTCGAAGGCATCTAAAAAATGCGTGTGTGTTTCTCTTTTCCATCAGATGGTGGCGACGAGACGAGAAGAACAGGCAAATCGAGAATGGCTCACTTTTCACTCGGCCAAGGTGTTTGAAGTCGGTCAAGACAACCTTCAGGAAGGGAGATTGATTATCGCCAGTGTATCCCCACAGGGAGGTCTTATAAGCCAGGGAGATACTATGGAGCGGTTTAACGCCAAGGGAAAGGGCGGACTAGAGGGATATTTGGTGAGAGATGATGATGATGGGTATGATGAGGTGAGAAGACGGACGTTTAGTGCGGTGAGCAAATCGCGACAATCGGTGTTCTGGAAACCTTTGGGAGCGGGTACCCAGAAGTAGGGCATAAAGTCTTGGATGTGGACGAGGACGGAGTGGCCGGCTTGGGTGACGCCGAAGATCCGGAGCCGGGGAATGTTATTCTGGGATTGTTCGTCAATATCAATCTGTTGAAAGACTGCATAGATAGTCAGTGTTAAAGGTTACTTGGTCATGGAACGCGCCCTAATCCAGGAGCTCTTACTGATCGGCGTGCTACGAGGGTCGATGGCGCCCAACGCTGGTCGGGACCAGTTGGAGCCGTATTCGAGAGCTATTTCAGATAGGAAAGATGAAGATGTGTAGTTTGAATGTCCAGTCTGTTATGTCTTCAACTTTCTTTTTTTACTCACATCCATGGGCATCGAGTGGGATCCCAAGCAGACCCTCGTCAACGGGCACCATCGTCTCATTCTCCTCGACTCGGGGCCGGGTACGTGAGGCCGTCTTCACCGGGCCGTTCGCCATCGATTTGCGTTTCTTTAACTGAGCAGAGTCCATCGTCTGTGTTGAATTTCTGAGAAAGATGGTTTCGAATTAGCAATTGTACACCTCTTACACCCCTCTCAACCCTGTCACGCTTCTGGAGGCGGGTCGTGACATTCCCTTCCTACAACATGTATTTACATTGATATCTTGTAACAGTGCTCTTTGAAATGAAATGAGCTCAACCTGGAAAAGTTGGCTAAGCTGTGCCAGAGACTTTAGAAGTGCAACAGCCTCCTCACACACTAAGGAAAAAGTGGAGGGACAACTGAATTGGTAAACTGGTCAGAGCATCTTTACCAGTGCGGCTAGTTTGGCTTGCAACTAAAATTTGAAGATAGCCAAGCTAAGTTAGTGTGACCATTTCAACAACACCGGTCTCAGCTAAACCTCCAAGCTATACTAGCAAGCTCAACCAACCACACTCAACCATACCAGTGGCCATCTTGGCTACCACAAACCATGAACCAAGAACACAAGCAACAATTCCTTCTCAAGGACCTGTTTGGATCTGAAACGGAGGATGAGGATAAAATTGACTCACTAGAAGAATTCAATCTCAAAAGTAACAAAGAGGAGAATCCTATGAAGATCCAATGCCGCCCAAACAAAGAGAGAAAACTTACCAACAATTTGATTGATCTTAACTGGGCGTGTTATAGGGCAAGGAACATGACTCAGGAGGAATAAGAATTGAAGTTTTGATGTGTCTTTGTTATATTCAAAAGAAAAAAACAAGAAAGAAGTAAAACATAAACAAGATTTTACAGATATACAACGGGAAAAAACAAAACATAAATAAGGAAAGGGTGAGAAATCTGAGATCTTGATCAAACAAAGAGAACCCAAGTGGTTGTTCATTTAGAGAGTGTCAAAAAACTTGACTCTACTCCACTTATTGTGGTGTGTACAGTAAGGAATTAAAAGGGCCTACACTTTAAAAAGTGTAATAAAAAGATATAACTGTATCAATATTTACTTGAGTGTTATAAAAACACTAAGTAACAAAAACAAACAGGTTATGACCCTGCTGCCAGACTTCTGTTATGGGAAAAAATTCCTCAGAAGGGCTAACCAGACTAGGACACGGTTCTTCCAATTAAATTAAGGGTTTAATTTAATTGGGACATATTTGAGGAGTTTTAACTATTTAAGATCGTTATAAGTAAAATGAGTCCAGTCCTTCAAACTTACAGGAGAAGGTGAGCGCCTTTGTAGCTTATAATAAGTTATCTAATGTATGGTTAAAACTGATGGGGGAGGTTATCTTCAATTTAGTGAAGGAAACCTCTCCTTAAATAATAAAAAATGATCTTACTGTTAAATTATTTCAACAGCAGTGATCAGGGCAAGATCACCAAGGGGGAATGATCACCCTTTTCGTGATCAGGTGTGAAAACATGGTGTCATTGAAATGATACCATACATATTTCACATTTATTAAAATAATGTGATATATATTTCAGCTTTTAATTTATGTATTTCACTAAGACATAAATGTGAATAAATTCTCTAAGGGTTTGTGCTTGAAAAAGCGCTTTCCCTGAAGGATGATTGAGCTGAAATCACATTTATTAATTATATCATACATACTACATAAAGTATTTACTTAAATATAGTAGTAATCTTATAATACAGATTACTATGGGTTATGCTGGGATTTTCCAGGATTTTCATGGAAAAAGCTATACCAATAAATGGTTCTTTGTCCATTTATTGCGTGTTTGAAAATTGATTTGCCAAGGATTTTCATTAATTAAATTTCCTTTATTTTTGATAAAAAATAGATATGATTTTATATAAATTTTATTAATATTTTCTGAATTTGGTCATGAGTGTGGCTTGAAACACAGAGCCTTATGTATCACTCAGATATTCATAAGCTTGTTCTTAACTGTCAGACTATTATACCCAAATTTTTGGAACAGGTAAGTCTAATTTCTGTTCTGATCAGAAATTCAAGTAAAAAATAAATAGTTAAATAAAATAAAATAAATAATAATACAATTAAATATTATTATTTATTCAGCTTGCAGTTTCAATTGTTACATGTTATATGTAATATCTTGGTGGCTGACACACACCCATTTAGGACAGGGAAATTCACATGCCCCTCTTTGGAATGTGACAGCTGCCAACAGGGCACACATGTTGCACAGCCTCCAGCCAGCCACTCCTCCAACCCCTCAACCAGAGGGATCCCCTCCGGTAAAATAGACTGTATTGGCCTCTTCAAACTAGAGGAAATCCCTCTGGTTGAACAGGCTATACAGACCTCTTTGAATTGGAAGGGCTTCCTCCCATTGAATAGGCCATACATCCTTTTTAACCAAAGGAAATCCTTCCAGTAAGAAAGGCTGCATAGCCTCTTCAACCAGAGGGGCCTCCTCTGGTTGAATAGTCTATACAGCCCATTTCATCAGAAGAAATCCCTCCTGTTGGAAGAGGTTACACAGCCTCTTTGACCAGAGGAAATCTCTCTGGTTGAGGGGAGTGGGGCCAGAAGGGGGTTATTCAAGCAAAAAAACCTGATTTCAGGTTTGCTTACATAGACCCTTTCTGCTTTAGATGTATGGGAGCTTGTCTGCTGGCTAGTTCAACCAGGTACCCCTCAACTGGCCAAAATAGTTTGTAACACCCCATCAGCCTATTTTGATACTATTACATTCATTCTATTCCCATTTTGTCAAGGTTTTACACTCATGTCACTTGTTTTTGTTATTAGCTTAGTCAGCCTCACATATAAAGTTGTACTCCTCAGAATCTATTGCTCCCCCAGACTTTCAGAGAGAGACAAAAATAATAAAATCATTTATTCACCCATTCCTCTTAAGCTTGAAGATATATCAACAAATCACTACTTCCAGCTTGCTTGAACAAAACATATCTACACATCACTGTCTGGATCCTCAAGCCTGAACCTCTCAAAACTTATCACCAGGCTGGGCATAAATTCTTGGATCAGATTCAAACCCCATCTATGACTCAACTTGAGCCGCTGGTCAATTCCAGAAAACTTCCATTGAGTGGATTTTAATCACCCCAGAGTAACCCACCGCTGACAGGGCTATAACAATACATATACAAGTAGGTACCATGCCTATGTGTATAGCCCATACATGTATAGAGAGGTTGTGCGGCTTCCTGCTTGTTTTTTGGGAGCTTTCACATGCTGAAGAGGGGTGTGTGGCCTGCATGGGTTTTCAGGGAACACACCCCTCTAGAAGCTTGCTGACACAAAAAAGGGTGTGCAGACCACCCACCCATGAAAGAAAAGGTGTGCAGGCTGGGTGCCTTTCTTTCAAGGGGCATGCATTTATCAACACCCATAAATTTTTGTACTGTTTTTTTTTTTGGCTTTTCTAATTCATTTCCAATTCTGTTTGGCCTGAAAAAAAATGCCCCAATTTGGGCCCCCTGTGGCCTATTCCAACACAATTCCACAGGTGGGTGGAAGTATACGTGATGAACAAAGAATAAAACATTTTCCAATAAATCACAAGTGCAGAAATTCCAGGGTGCAAAGAAATTTGAAGGAACTGTGAACTCTGGAAGCTTAATCAATAGTGTGTCATCAGAACATAAAATATAAATGGTGTCAGTCCAAAATATTCAGTTAATTTTTCATCTTACATATCAAATTTTCCTTGGAGTTCTTGGGAATTTAGTTGGATCAAAATATGTGATATAAGGGGTTTTCAGAAGGTTAATAGGACAACTCTAGATAAGGGAACAACTTTTTCATTACATGTACCAGAGGGATAAGAAGTTCACAGAATTTGAAATGTTGTATACCAGATGTTCCCAGAATTTCTGGGCCCTATTTCTACCTGAGAACATGAGATATAACGGATTTGGGCAGTTGGAATAATACCTTCTAGCGTACACCCCTCATATATCACCACCTGATTTCATGCCATTTCCAATAATATTGTTTTAAAAAATATCTTTCCTATTAGGCCACTAAAATACATGGCTGGGTAAAATGAAGGACCCCTGGAAAAACTGGGTATATTGGCAAAAAAACTGGGTAAGTTTATCAACCCTCTTATTAATAGAAGTAATTCATTTTCATAGCTTATTGGCTTTACTAAGATTTATTTTATTCCAAAGGTTAATGATATATTCTTCATCTTGTTATCTAATTATTTTTGTTTGATTATTATTATATTACTATGCAATATTGGCTCTATTAATTAAATATGGTTGTTATAAGTCATTTTATCTGATTTGTATCCAAAATCACTTGTTTAATGTTTTCTCTTGAATTTACATCTAGTTTTACTGCAGGTCTTTATACTTTTTTGTTTTATTATATAATATAGTCAGAGACAAGTCAGGTTGTCTCTGAACTATTAGAAATCTGACACCTGCCTTCTCCAACCACCCCTGTGTATGCTTCTTCTCTTTTACCCCCACTTCTGATTGTTCTGAGTGCCCCAAGTCCTGTGACTCCACCCAGCCTGTTCCCTGCAACACCTCTGCATTGGCCTCCATCCAATTAATCTTTGCATGCACTAGTGGGGTCCTAACCTTTCTATATTTGGTATGCTCTCCATGCCTATGTGTAAGGGAGAATGAACTTTCACTAGAGGGACAATTGGAAAAGTCAGTGAGGCCTTGGGGCATGTTTTAGAAAAAATATTTGGGGTCTCTGTTTCATAGTACTAGATCAGAGAGATGTTTCAGTCTACAGGGATCTCTCATACAACTTTTGAGGAGAAAGGGAGAATGATAAAGTTAAAGGGGGATTGGCTTACCTAGCTCAGACAGATGTTCCAGTCTAAAGGGATCTCTGCGGAGCTATGCAAGTATCAGGCTGAGGATGAATACACAATGATTATGTACTTCTGTGAATGCTACGTGAAGTTAGTTGCAAGACCCAAAAGTTGCCCCCAAAAAAGGAGACAATAAATGTGGGTGAGGAAGGTCAAGTTGAAACAACAGTGGAATTGAGAAAATTTGAGAGGAGATGGAAGGAGGGATGGTTCTTAAGGTGCAAATGAAGTTCAATATAATAACTTGCATCCCAACTCAATTGGACTGAGAATCATTTGTGAAACATTTTTGGTTGTCCAAAGAAATTCAACAGGGTGTTGAATGGATGATTGATTGAATTGAAAAATGGGTCAAAAGGTTTCTCTTGTGTTTTGGATACTGAACTTTTTAGTGACTGAATTCTAATTACATTTAAATTAATACAATTATACATAGACAATTCAGAATACAGTATGAACTCCTTTTATACAAGATTTAAGCCACCAAGATGTTACATGTATTATGTAACATGTAATACTTGAAACTGAAATCTTGAATAATTATTATTGTTCTTTATTTTTATTATTATTATTTTTTATAGTCTGAACAAGTCGGAATTTAGACCTCATCATTTTATCAAATTGTACAATAGTCTAACAGCTTGAGACTTGCTCAGTAATAACTTTTATTGACATAAGGACCTGAGTTCAAGCCACAATCTTGACCACATTGAATAAAAATCATTTATTTAAATTATATCTATTTTCTACTAAAATTAAGTTTTAATTTAATTATTGAAAATCTTTGGAAAATTAATTTTCAAACATGCAATAAATGGATAAAGAACCATTTATTGGCATAGTTTTCTTCTTGAAAATCCTGGAAGATCCAAGATTAACCCATAGTAATTTATAGTATAAAATTACACATAAATAAAGGTAAATCTTTATGTAAAGTATATTAATTATGCAGTAATGACTTATAAATTAATTCCCACATGTTTAACTCTCCTGAGCAAGCGCTTTTCCAAGCTCTAACCCCAAAGGAAGTTACATGTACATGTGATAAAAAAATTATTTAGTTTAATTAAGAAAAATAAACATTAAATTAATTTAATTAATTTAATTAATGTGAAATAAACATGGCATCATTTTAATTAAAAATGACACCATGCTTCACTTCTTACCACGAACAGGCTGATCAGAATCACCTGTCAACATTGCCCCAATCCCCACTGTCAAATAATTGCAGAGGGATTAATACAAATATTTTATTATTTAAGGAGGAGGTTTCTTCACCAAATTGAAGAGATCCTCCCCCCCATCTGTTTTAACCATACATTAGATAAATTATTATAAGCTACAAAGGCGCTCACCTTCTCCTGTAAGTTTGGAGGACTGGCCTTATTTTACTTATAACTATCTTAAATAGTTAAAACTCCTCAAATATGTCCCAATTAAATTAAACCCTTAATTTAATTGGAAGAACCGTGTCCTAGTCTGGTTAGCCCTTCTGAGTAATGATTTCCCTTAACAGAAGTCTGGCAGCAGGGTCATAACCTGTTTATTTTTGTTACTTAGTGTTTTATAACACTCAAGTAAATATTGATACAGTTATATCGTTTTATTACACTTTTTATAGTGTAAGACCTTTTTATTCCTTACTGCACACGCCACAATAAGTGGAGTAGAGTCCAGTTTTTTGACACAAGACCTGTAAATTTTTAGACCGCTTCCCCTGCCTCAAGTGTGAAATAACCAGGGTAACAGATTTCACTTATTCCATCTGGTTGATCCCAAATTCCTTATTGATGGAATATTCCAAGTACAAAATATCTACCTTAGTGTTATATAAATAAAGACCATGTCTCATATGTACAGTATTTCTAATAATAAGATGTATTATTTGAAATGGAAAATTATTACTTGGTACCAGATCAATTCATAATCCATCAATAGTTTTCTCCAATAATAATATGGACAAAGGATCAAAGATGTTTCTGATAACATTGCATTAGTAGGAAACAGATACTTGGCATTATATGATCCTCCAATGGATCTGTGCTTTCTACTGAAGTGCCCCAATACCTTCCCGGTCATGGAAGTGCTCACAGTAACCCCCTGATTATAATGTATATTCTGGAGTTTATAAAGATCCTATCAAGTACTGTTCATCCCCCAAAGAATATAAGAACACCAGCACTCCCAGCCTACATGATTCCAATGAGGAATCCTTCTAGCTAAATGTGTTTCAAAATGGTAATATCAAGAGCAAAAACTGTGGAAAAAAAATTCCTGGGGATGCTTCCAAAGAATGATGAGTAATTTTGGGGGAAAAAATAAGGAAAAGTAGCAATAATTTTTTCATTACAATTAATATTATTGCATCCCAAGGGTCCCAATATTAAATTAGGGGTGGTTTAATACCTGTAAGATATTTTTAAAATGCTGAGGAGTTAGGATCCTGACAACACTAGGCCCTGTATGCAGGTGTGGTTTGAATCCCAGAAGAGAAATGGTGGAGATTCTCAAGAAAAGGAGGGGTATTACCTACTAGTAATAATCCAAGGGAGTCTTGAGAATATCAAGGGTATAAAGAATAAATTTATGAGTTCTTGGAAAGGCCATTGGGGAATCTGTATGGTAACTTGAGAGATTATAAGGGGACAATATAAGGGCTAAAGAATAACTACTCAAGACCTTACCTTGCAGCAAAGAAATAGTATGACTAGTGGAGAATGTGGGTAATTCAGTTTTCTAAGGGTTATTGTGAAGAATGAGGAGCATTTTCTGGCTATATTACAGGCTCCTTAGATATCCTTGGGATCCCTCTGGGGACCCTATGGGTGCCAAGGGCCAACTTGTGGGCGCTTTGGCAAGCTTTTGGCTCACCTGGTGATGCTACAGTGTCTTGATCCTTGGGAATCTTTCACCAGAGTAGATATGTGTTTTTTAATTATTATTATATAAATTATTAAGACAATCTATTGGCTTTTTTGTAAGTGTATCAGTTTTATCCAGTGATGATTGTGGCTTGGTTCTGTGGAAATATGCCATAGAGTAAACCACAGTCATAATTTGCCTATAGATGGAAATATTTTTCCCCCTCTATTTCCATATTCTATTATGTCTTATATGTATCCCTAGAACTCTTTATTACATATTTACCCATATTGAATAAGAGCAATTGGTGCTTTGTATTACTTACTGAGCCTTGTGTGGGCCTTGGTGTCTGTGTTCTACATGAGGATGCATGCCTGAGATTTGTAGACCTGTGCAGGGTCTTGATACCTCCCAATTTGTAGGAACACAGGTTTCTAGGCTGTGCAGCCTGCAGCATGCAGGCTTTGAGATGCCCACGGCTCATTACACCAACTCCTCAGAGTTGAGAAAAAAACCCTCATTTTTGTGACTGGAAATGGAGGTTAAGCATATATGTAAGTTAGTGTAACCATACAGCTACTTCTTCCTTCAAGAAGTACCAGACACATCTTTAAACTTGATTTGCATAATTAAGGAGTAGGAAATAGGGGGACCTGTGGGTGAGATACCCTATGAGCTTCTGTCAAAGGGGTTCCAGTCTAACTGAATTAACCCACCACTGACAGCCCAACCTTCAGTTCTGTACCTGTCCAGTTACCTTTCTCCTAACCAACACAATTATAATTCTGCATAGATTAATAAAGACCCCAAAACCAGAAATCATTATGTAGAACAAAAAAACAGATAATCAAATATATGAAAGACAATAGAGAAATTAGTTGTTCCACTTGGACCACAATTTACTTTTTATAGAGAGTATTGTTTATATGAGTGAGAGCACAGAAGATGTGGATCAGGAGATAATAGGGAGACATAAACTTTAGTAAGCCTAACAAACACAGATGTAGATAGAGAAAGAGAGAATAATACAGGAGAGAGACATCATTGGCAGAGAAAGAATACAAAGATGAATGAGCCAGTCAAGTAAAAAACCTGACTGAAGATAATAGACAAGTCAGTTTGATTTGGGAGTTCAGTCCAGAAAATAATTGATTTTGTAACTGTGAGAATTCTTAGTGATTTTGATAGAAGATGATAGAAGGGTTAGAAGAGAGAAGAGAGAGGAGGCGAGGGAGGGGATGGAGAGAGGATGGAATGTGGATAGGAGTTGGAGAGGAGTGAGTGGTGGATTGATATGGAAGGGAGAAGAAGTAGAGGAGGAGGAAGGTAGCACGAAACGAGGAGCCAGCGGGAAGCTTGGATAGATTTTTGGGGGGACCTAAGCACTTGGAGTTTTCCAGGTGGCCAGAGACTTTCACCCAGAGGGCTGGTCAGGAGATCCAAGTGCAGAGAGAATGAGGCCCAGAAAGTGTGCTGTATAAACACACTATCCCAATTCAGGATTGTGTGCTGTAAATCCTCCAAGAATGAGGATGAGTACCTTCCAGCATGCAAGGCCCAAAACCCCAGGTGCGCACCTCCTTGGATGTTGTCTATCCATCCTTGCATGCATGGTATTTGAGATCACGTCTCTCAGTTACCCAGTACTGACCAAGTGCCTGATTGCTTTGCCATGATCTTTCACCACCAACCTCCTCTTAGTTATTCCCACTTCTTTCAACATGGTTAGGGTGGTTAGGGTATAGACTGACTGACTGACGGGAGATGTCATCATCATCATTGTCAGGCCAACACTCTCTGATGCAACCAAAGCCGTCAATGATCTAACATACACTTATTAGTAGCATTCTTTCCCTTGTTCTTATTCTCATTATTATCTGTTCTCACTCCATTTTGTCCTCTTTACATATGTTCAATCATCATCTCTATGTGTGTCACCCACAAAAAAATAACAACGAACAGGTGAAATGTAAGAGGGTGGCTCACACTCTTCAAAAGTCTACCAAAAAAGTGTCAAGCCCAAGTAGTCTAACATGTTTATGACTAACAAGGAAAATACAAAACAACCAAAAAAAAAAAAAAAAAAAATGGATGGATGGGTTTTTTTTAAAAAAAGAACCTCATAATTACAAGCCCAATTTGTTTTTCCACACTTTTCTTGCAAATTAAGTAGTATCATATACACCTCCCAACTCTAGACCTTTTTTTTCTTTAAAAAAAAAAAAACAATTACTTGTGACCAATGCTTGACCCATGACCCTACAGCCTACATCTACCTGATCTTACAAAGCTACAAAAACAAACTCTTACATAACCAACCAACAACACAAAACAAAAAAAACATTATTTACAGAAAAAAAAAACAAAAGAAAGATGCCAGATGGTGTTGATCATGTTAAACATATATATATATATATATATATTTTTAACTTGAATGCATTGTTATGTCAAATCAAATCAAATCCAAAAAAAAAAAAAAAAAAAAAAAAAAAACTCAAGATATAAGATGAACACATTTTTTTTTTTTGGTGTTGGAGAGTTAGAAAAGAGTACAACAAACAACAAACAACAAAAAAAAAGACAATTAGAATGTGTAAACAGGAAAAAGATCTCTCCATGAACATGTAAGTAAAATACAATGTATATTTTTTTTGGTTGGTAGGTAGGTAGGTGAGTAATAGTGTGAGAGATAAATAAAGCAAGAAGCAAGGAATCAGAGCCACACAATTTTGTAGCAAACAGACCAAACGTGTGGACCCCCTTTGTTTTTTTGTTTTTTTGTTATAGTTAAAAGAAGAAGAAAAAAACAAGCGTTTTTTTTTCTGTTTGGATGTGTATGTGTGTATGGATGTGTGTGTATGTGTATGTTTTAGAAGTCGACTTGTTATTATCATAAGTGGAGTTCAGATATACCCCTAGAAAAAACCGCCCAAAAAACCCCCCCCCCAAAAAAAAAAAATTAAACTATCTTTGTGCCGACTTATTTCCAGATTCGATAATCCGATTGTGTTGAGGAGTCACTGTGTTAATTTTTTTTTGTTCCGGCTATGTTTAGGTGTGATGGTGGTAAAAGGGGAGAGACAGTGGTGATGTTGATGATTCAAAAGGATTCAAAGAGATGCTAAACGACACCCCATCCGGCCCCCCCCCCCAAAAAAAAAAAAAAGTTTGAGTGAATAGATGATCAGCAAAACAAAAAAAACAAACCAAAAAGAGGAACAGGAAAAGGAAAGGAGATACTGACACGAAAAGGATCATGATCGGTCAAGGAAGGGGGACAAGGGAAAGGACGCAGCTTGGGCGCCGGATCGAGTGTGAATTGATCGAGATGGTAGTAAGGATTAGAGGAGGGGGACAGCTGAGCATAATGAAGATGATGAGGTGGATGAGCCAGTGAGGGTGGTGGTGGTGGTGGAGTGTCTGGTTGGAAGCCCGGTAGATCATCGATGTGTACGTTTGGATAACGTTCAAAGTTCGACGAATCACCTGGTTGGGACACCTTAGGTATAATAGGAGCCTGCAGCAGCAAAAACCACCGGGTAAAAAGGTGTAAGTATCTTCCCATCAATCAATCAATCAACACGATGGGGGGACTCACGGGGATGACTTGTTGGGCCAGTAAGGACCAATCGACGCCTCGAAACCAAGGGTGATTCTTGATATCAGAGATGCCCCCTTTGAGGTTACCCAGACGTTTAGAACGGTCGATGACGAGGAGACGTTTGATGAGGTCGATGGAGTAGAGGTCGAAGGTGGTGGAGGGAGGAGATCTTGGGGAGGAGGGGGGTGGGAGGGGTGGGAAGAGCAGATGACATTGGAGGATCTTCTCGTAGATCGGGAATGGACCGGGAGAGGAGGATGGGTCTGGGTTGAAGAAGGGCGGATGACCGGCTAGAAGCTCGTAGAGTAGGATCCCAAATGCCCACCAATCCGCCGACTTGCCGTGGCCTTTGGACTGGATGATCTCCGGGGCCAGATATTCGGGCGTGCCACAGAGGGTCCAGGTGCGATCGGGCACTCGTTTAGCAAATCCAAAGTCGGTCAACTTGAGGTATCCGTTCAAACCTAGGAGCAAGTTTTCAGGCTTCAAGTCTCGATAGATGATGTCCATCTCGTGTAAGCCTTCAAAGGCTAGGATCACATTGGAGCCGTAGAAACGGGCGACATCAGCCGTGAATCGGCCGGCTCGTCGGAGATGACTGAAGAGTTCACCTCCCTCTACAAACTCTTGTAACATGTATAAGTTTTTATGGTCCTGAAAGGTGCAGATGAGGCTGACAAAGAATTGACTGAATCGACTGGCTGATCGACTGGAGACGAGGGCTAGGAGATCTTTCTCAGAGTTGACATGTTCGACCTGTTTGAGACGGACGACTTGAGTTTTGGAAAGTACCTTGATGGCATAGTATTGTTGTGGTTTTGGTTGTTGATGTTGATGTTGATGATGATGATGATCGGAGATGGTAGTAATCGATCGATCGAGTCTTACTAGTAACACTTTTCCAAATGTGCCCGTGCCCAGGGTACAGATCACTCTGAAATCTTTAAGGGATAATCCGAATCGTTTTCCTTGACAGAATACATGTTGTTGGTTGGTTTCGATTGAGATAGCTGGTTTGATGGTTGTTGGTGAGATGAGATGGTAGTGATTGAGTGGTTGATGATGATGATGATGATGATTTGTTAGGTGGGAAGGAGATAGTTCTAATCTGTTGTTGTGAGTCGATTTGAGTTCTAGTAAAGATGGATTCTGTTTGGTGGATGGTATTTTGATTGAAGGTGGTTTACGGCTGATTTTTTGAATGGTAAATGGTGAGTTGATAGCTGGATTAGTGTTGGAGTTGTTTAGTTGGTTAAAGTTAAAGGAGTTGAGTAGTGTTGAGGTTGTAGTTGAGGTAGTTGTTGAGTACATGATGATGAGATAAAGAAAGAAGAATGACAAGAAGAAGTGTTGGGGGTTGGAGGGGGAAAGAGTAGGAAGGTTTTAAAGCTTATTTCAAAAAAAATAAATATCTAAATAAATAAATACATAAATAAATAAATACATAATTCACAACGAGTTTCAAATCATGAAAGTTTAAAGTATTTATATTTGTTTAGATAATGGAGAGATATGTAAAATCTTCCCCGGTCGCCAAATTTTTCATTTGCGACCCTACTACCAGCTTTACATACCCAATCTGGCGGCAAACAGCGGGGGTGTTGGTCGCTATTCCTCTTCAGGTTGGGCCGGGGTTTCGGCTCGGCCACAGGTTGGGAGAAGGTCGGGGGCAGATTACACTTGGCCCCTCGGATACATTTGGATTTTCTCTATGTGGGATAGCGACCGTGTTTAGCGACGCCCGTGGAGATGCTCTAAAATCTCGGAGCTGTACTATAAGTTGTAACTAAGACGACGACAGATATGGTAAGACAGGAGAAGGTAGTTACACTTGAGTCACTTCTCGCTTAATGGTAATAGTGAGTCAGCTTCTAAGTTATCATCAACAGTCTTCTTCTTTCCATTCCACTTTTTTCCATTAATTGATATCAAAGACTATAAGCTGATCAGAGACATCAACTTCTTCCTTGTTGTCACAAGACAAAATTTGGTTGGGTCTGATTAATTGATCCAGTTGATATTCCAGGATGAGATAGACTGGACAGCTTGAAGGTTGTGGGAAGGTGGACAGAGTTGGGTTGATAGGAAGGGAGGCTTTGGTCTCTTGAAGAATGATTGACTGAAGCAGGACACTGGTGGAATGCTGGGTGTAGATATTGAGATTAAACTAAGGGGAATTAGGATAGAGGGGGGGGAAGAAAGGGCATCTTAATTCCCTTTCTGGAGCCCTGATGGCAAAACACACACCACATAGTTTTGTTGGCTATGGGAAATAAAAATAGGAAGGAGTTGTGATATGAGCTGACATCAATCCAATCTCTTGTATTTGTATAGACTGTCAGTAGCCTGCCTATCCTTTCAATGTGATGTTTTTTTTTTGTTCTCATTAGGGCACTTTGGGAATATCTTATTCTAATGTCATGCAGTGCTCATATGCACACCAGATGTCTGAGGCACTTCTTATTTACATATATATCACTACAAGTGTATAGCCCCCAATTTTGGGGACTGGGGAGGGGCTTTTAGAAAAGTGGGCTTGATAAGAAGGGTACACAATTTTTTTATTTTTGGAAATATAAGGACAAAGATAACAGTACATGTTGAAATCAAAAAAGCAATGAAATTATGAAGCAAAAAAAAAAAAAAAAAAGGATGAGAAAATAAAAATATTAATATAACTATTGCCTCTGGACATTTGAAAGAACTTCTTTGTAAACAATATTTGATGTTTCATGTGAAGGAAGGCCAAATTCAGGTTGAGGGACTACTACCTTTGTAGTACGGCTGGACTTACTTTGTGACAATACAACATAGAGTTGTCCATGACTAAATACAGGATCATGAAGTACAATACCTACATTTTCAATTGTCTGACCTTGAGATTTGTTTCTAGTTGGTGAGAAAGCCAGATTTACAGGGAATTGTTTCCATATGAGCAGCTTGAAAGGCAATCCAGACTCATCAGCTTCTGATATGAAGGGAATGCATGGTATGGCTACCAAGTTGTTGACTCTATTTCCTGAAATTACCTTTGCATAAATAACATTTCGTCCCAGGTTTTCCACAATCAATCTATTCCCATTAAAAAGTCCCATTGTTTGATCAAGGTTACTCAGCATTATGATTGGGACACCCCTTTTCAATTTCAGAATATGAGATGGAAAGCCTGAAATTGTTAGACTATTTATGTATTCCTGCAAGTAAAGGTTTTGGGGGTCATCTTCCACTGAATCATAGCTTGTATAATTCCTGCCTTCTGATGGAATATCTTGCAAGATCCTTGAATTTATATGGTTGACTGAAATATTCTTTCAGCAAAAAATAGCCCAGTCCAAAAAGTAATCATGTTGGGAGAAAGACCTGGAAATATCTGGGAATACTTGTGTGATGAGATGATCCAAATTTTCCTTGTGGGATGCACCATGAATCACCATTGAAGCAGGCAGCTGTATCTTGTTTGAAAAATCAGTGATACCTTCTCCATTCCCAACAGATAGTAAAAATTGCTGAAAGTGAGGATCCCAGCTGCACGCATGTTGATGGACAGAAAACTTATGTTCTGGAAAAAGTGTCTCCAGCAGTGAGAGTTGAAAATGCTAGAATTAACAATTTGAGGACGTGATCCCTTCCTTAATACAACTGGCAAAACCTGACGGATGTCTCCCCCTAGGACCATTACCTTTCCACCAAATGGTAGATCTGAGTCCATCAAGTCCTAGATTAATCTATCAACTAATTCAAGTGCATGCCTATGTGTCATTGTGGCTTCATCCCATATTATCAACTTTGATTTCTTGAGGACATCTGCTTTTTGTGAGTTTTTGGCAATAGAAGAAACTGAATGGTGTGATAGCCTGGGAGGAATTCCAAAGGTGAGATGAGCAGTCCTTCCATATGGCATGTTCATGGCAGCAATCCCTGTAAGATAGAAACAAAAATTAGTGGGAATATGTATGTTCAAATTGTCATGAAATTGATTCTTACCACTGCTGGCACATGCAATAGCAATCCTTTGAGTTGATCTTACATGTGCAAGTAAGAAATTCTATAGGAAAGTTTTCTAGGGCCACCAGGCCCATCAATAAAAAAACATTGTGGATGTTCTGAATTGCAGGCATGGAGAATTTGATCAAAGGCCAACCTCTGCTGCTGGTTAAGTAGATGTACATTATCAATTTGACTTTGATCCACATTGAAGCTTGACCGCTCTTCATCCAACATCCAATTTCTTATTAGGTGGTTACTTCCAGCTGAAGGATTATATCTTGGAAGATCAGGAAATGATAAATCAATCCGCTGCAGACCAGTCTGGAGTAGAATTGGATTGATTACTTCAATTATCCGGTTTGTCATGAGGGCATCATCTTGACAGCCTTGATGGATCCAATCTTCTGTCATGGAATTGTAGGAAAAATTCCATAAGCAGAAAGGGTTTGAAGGTTGACATGTTGCCAATAGTATACCAAATAGTCTTTGCAAGTAAGATGAACTCATTGAAGAATCAGCTTCTGCCATTGTTTGTTCCAAATAATGATCATTTGCCAAGATACCCCTTGCTAAATCAGCTGAACAAAATCTTTCATGAATAGTGCCATGGAAAGTTCTGAGATCTTCAAAGGAAGTAGATCCACAGACATGATTCAACAAGAACTGTAAATACCATCTTTCTGGGTCTTATGGAAATACAGAATAAATCCTTCCTATTGAGCTACCTTGTTGCCTTGGCTTCCATTCTTTTGTCCTGGGATGCCATGTGTAATACCTAGGGAATTCTGAGTATTTCAATAACCTGGCATGTGGATCAATTCTGTTTCTTTCAAAGTAACCAGTGAGCATTGTATAAACTTCTGAAGCCCTTCCAATAATTTTTTGCAATGATTCATCTTGAGTGTATGTTACTTGATGTTGATTGGGCAAATGTATATCCAATCTGTTGACCAATGGGTAGGTGGAAGATAGTTTAAAAGACAATATCCTCCAGCAAGCCTCAGGGGCTGCAACCCAGCGTGAGTCCCTGAATCTATTGATCTCATCAATACTTTCCCCAAAATCCAGAACTGCCTTATCATGTCCCTTGTATATATATTTGTAGAGATACTTGACTGCGGATATTTCTGCACAAATTTCAACATTGATATGGCACTGATATGTTTCTGAGAGGTAGGTATTGTGAGGAACCACCCAATGATTGTCAATTATCAATTTGTTCTGACCCCTACATATTGTATTTCCATTTTGATGTCTTCTATATTGTGGGTAGGAGTTTTCATTTATTGAAGATTCAGAACAAAATTCTTTTGGGTACTTCTTTGAGCAAACCCCATTGACCATGCATGGTGCATTTGGGTTGTAAGGTCCACAGGGTCCATGAATCATATCTCTTGATACGGCTTGGTAAAGAGCTGGATTGGAAAGCTGATCTGGAATTTCTGCAGTCACAATTTGATCAATTTCTTCAGTTCACAAAGCAACCATTTTTTGAAATGTCTGCTGCACAGAAATCAATTGTTAGTGATCAAAGGAAATTTGAAGTTCCAGTATGTCATATTTTATACTCTGTGATTCCAAGAACTGGTATCACTGCCAGCATATTTACCTAGGATGAAGTCATCCCAGTTAAACTGGGATGCACTCAACCAATTTAAACCTGGTTGATATCAACTGATGAAATATAAACCCAAGGGACCCCCCTTGGTTTTATATGTCATTGGTTGAGGTCAACCTACTTTAAATTGGTTGGTTGCATCCTAGTTTAACTGGGATGAACTCAACCTAGGCAATTATGCTGGCAGTGTATTCTTCTAGCTAAATATGGTTCAAGGAAACTTTCAAGGTAAAATGGTGATTTTCAGAGTTTAATAAAAAAATTATCAGAATATACATTTTTATGGAGGGGCCTGCAATCAGGGGTGGTTGAGGTCCCTCTACTGATGTTCTTGCTAAAAAAAAAGCAGAGTAAATTGGTGACCTGTACACAAATAGGGCCTGCAAGCAAGGTTTTTTTTGTGCCCAGTATAACTGGCTAATACCACAAGTCCCAGCTCACTGCCAGAATAATTTCCTAGGCTGAAGCCATCCCAGTTAAACCAGGATGGACCCAACATATTTAACCTAAGTTAATTCCAACTGATGTAATATCAAACAAAGGGTGGTTCCTTGGTGTTATATTTTACCAGGTGAGATCAACCAAGTTTAAATTGGCTGGATTTAATCCTAGTTTAGCTTGGATGACTTTGTTGTAGGCAATTATTCTGGCAGTGCCTGAATTACTCTTGGTCCTTTCTTGAAGGGGGGCTGTATTATAAGGATAAGTAGACAGTATTGAGAGATGGGCTGAGGGAATGTCAGTGGGGTAAAAAGAGTAAATGGAAAGGCAGGTCTTTTGGAAGACTAAATTACATCATAGGACACTGGTGAGTATGACTGGGGGATTGCTATATAGAAGTATATAAGATGATGGTGAATAAACCAAGGGGATAGAAGGGCCTCTGTAATCTTCTTTGAAGCTTTAGAGAAAAATCAGAAGAGAAACAATGGCTGTTCCTTGTCATGGTTCAAAGTAGTAACTAACAAGGATGAGCCATTTCATATTAGTAATGATGTCAATGGTTGACATGTGATTATGAAAACTGCTATTTTAATCTAATATGGATTAAAATTGCACTTTAAGTTCTTTAAATTAATATCCAACCATTTCATGCACATTTTGTGATCATTTGTGTAATTTGTCTTCCAAATTGGGCCACAAATGGCCAAAAGTATTGTTATGGATGTTTCACATATGTATTATTAAGTTTTGATATAATATTAACAATGCATGATTTCATTCTGTTTTTCATAAACTGTGTATATTCTACATATGTACTTACCATTTTTTAGTAGCAGTATTCCTTGGTAAGGTATTTTACTATAGGAAGAAGTATCATTACAATTTTACTTAGGCTGAGGTACCCTAGGTAAATTTATGTGTATAACCAGTATATAAACTAACATTCTGACTTTTCCCATTTCTTACATATAATTTACTTATTTTGCTACTTTATTACTTTGTGGCCTCAAAGTAAAATGTGTCTTTCATATGTATATTCTGGAATAATGTCTCTATTATTGTATTTGATGTAATTTCTTTTAATTGTTTACTATTATACTATTCATTTTTGTGAGATTACAAACCCTGCCAATGAAACCACTGAAAGTAAAGTTGAAAATACATTTGAGATTCAATTTACTACTTCAATTGACTAAATACCAACCTCTACCTTTACTGCAGGTAAAAATGATAAGGCTGATGTGTCAAACTCTGACAATCAACAAAATACTGCCCCTTTTCTTGAAGCCCTTGTGGCATGACTTGGCAAGGACTACCCAAGCTCATAAGCTTATTTACATGCAGATCTTTTTCTTTGCCTGCATGATATAAAAAGGGTTGAATGTAGCTTACTCAGCTCAAATACCACATCCTTTTTCATCCTCAAAATCCTTGAAATCAAAAACAACTACCCCTATAACCTTTCTCTTGTATCTTTTCTTCCAAATCTCCTCCCTAATCTCTTACCTTTCCTTACCAAAACACTATCCAAATTTCTATCCAATCTACTTTTCACTATCTCATATCAACCCTTTTTTGTAATTCTACAATTGGATTGAGCTTTACTTCCAAACAGGACTCTTACCTCTACCCTTGTAGGTACAAGTGATATTTCATATTTCTCTTCATCATAAATACTATTAAACCATTTATTACATAAATAGCTATAAAACCTGACAAAAGAAACATTGCTTTTTATTCTTGCTATTCTTTCAAGTTTTTCTCTCATATATGAACAAGCTGAAATCAGAGAATTGATTGAACTGTTTGGGCAAGTGTGGGTTTTACCAAGCTGGCTGGTTCAATCAGGAACATTGAAGTGGGGTGCTCTTTCAAATGAAAGGAAATTTGTTTTCATTCCCTGGAGAAATATTAAGATGTGTCTGGTGAGATATAAATTCACAGCCTTGGCTATGCTGAGACACATACTAGAGTGCTGCCTTTACCAACTAGGCTATAGATGCTTGTGACTGCCAGGGTATTAGTTGGTAGTGCTCATGTTTCAACTGGTGATACATCATGGTAACAGAATAAAATAATAATAAACCTTCCCAAGATTGGTTGTAACAATTGTGCACATAGCCAGAACTGTATGTGTTGTAAAAGCAGTATGCAGATCTTCTGCTTGGAGATGGGATGAATAGTGGGACCCCCCTCTGCTCTGTCTGTCATGCTCTGTGATGCCAAGTTCTAATATCCCTCTAGCTACACAATGTGCAAGGCAAAAATAATATAGAATAAATTATTTTTAGAGGTTTTAATCTTTTTTATTAATATTATAAGATTATAAATTTGGTTGGGAGGGGCCTGCAAGCTGGGGTGTGTTTGGTGCCCTCCAAAGGTGTTCTTTAAAATACAGAGAATCTTTGTAAACTTTTCACACTGGTGCCTGCAAGCAGGGGCTTTTAAGTGCCCAGTAACAATAGTGGCTAAGAACGGGCCACAAATCCTAAGGAAATAAGACTTACTGTGGGCTTGAAGAGGAGGAGGGGAGACTTTCTCAAGGTACACTGGACAGTTGGAAGATTTTTGAAAGGTGGGCTTGATTAGTGGAAAGATTTGGGGTTGATGAAAAGAGGCTTTGAGTATTGAGGACTGATTGACTGGGCAGGACACTAGTAGGGTGGACTGGTGGAATGCTGGTTGTAAATATGATAAAGCTGGGGAATCAAAATACAGGAGGGCTCTTAAAGGGCTGTTGGTTTCATTTAGAAAATGTATTAGAAAATGTATTGATCACTTGATCAATCAATCTTTAAAACAAATAATCACATTACAGTACAAATGTCTGTTTCTGTTTAATTTGGTTATTTCATATACAAAGTTCTGTACCATGAGAACAGTTGTCATTCTTGAATGATGGGAACTTTTACAGCTTTCCATTTAAATATTTGACTAGCAACTGTCCTGGGAAATGTGTCAGCACTTATTGTTTTTCCTGTGATTAAAAGAGCTTGTCATTTATTTTAGTTGTACAAGTGTCTCTTGAGTTGTTTGAAGTTATCTGATGTTTTCTTCCTCCCTTTTTTTGTGTCTTTCATGCATTATAATATTGTTTAACTTATACATCATTTATTTTTATGAGTTAACAATATTCAAAAGACTCTAAACAGTGTGATATTTATGTCAAATGTTATTTAATATTATTTATGTGTTTAAAGGGTAATGAAATAGTTTATTTAAGTTATAATCCTGTATTTTAAGGACTAATAAATACTAGATTAACCTCATATTACATATTTTTATACCTAGTAAGTATTTTTACCGCTTAGTAGGAGTATTCTTTAAGTTAATTTTATTAATAGAAGGAGTAGGTTTTCTAGGAAACTTTGGCTGAGGTGCCCTAGGGTATTTTGCTTTCTGTTTCAGAATCTATGGGATAATTGATAATATTCTCACTTATCTCATAGTTTAATGAGTTATGATTTATTTTAATATTAATTTATTTACTATATTTGTTTATTACATTATTACTATGTAATAGTGTGCTACATGAGAACATTATCAAATATTCTCATAGATTCTGATAGAGAAAGTAAGATACAAACCTAGAGTACCTCAGCCAAATTATCCTAGAAAACCTACTCCTTCTATTAAGAAAATTAACTTAAAGAATACTCCTACTAAGCGCTAAAAATACTTACTAGGTATAAACATATGTAATATGAGATTATTCTAGTATTTGGTAGTCCTTAAAATAAGGGATAATAACTTAAATACACTATGTAATTATACTTTAAACACATAAGTAAAATATCAAATAACATTTGACATAAATATCACACTGTTTAGAGTCTTTTGAATATTGTTAACTCATAAAAATAAATGCTGTATAAGTTGAAAATATTATAATTTATGAAATACGCAAAACAAGGGAGGAAGAAAACATCAGATAACTTCAAATAACTCAAGAGACACTTGTACAATTAAAATAGATGACAAGCTCTTTTAATCACAGGACAAACAATAAGTGCTGACACATTCCCCAGGGTAGTTGCTTGTCAAATAATTAAATGGAGAGCTGGAAAATCGCCCATCATTTAATTATTACAAGTGTTCTCATGGTACAGAACTTGATCTATGAAATAACCAAATTAAACAGAAATAGACATTTGTACTGTAATGTGATTATTTGTTTTAAAGATTTATTGATCAAGTGATCAATACATGTGCTACATGAAAGCATCAGTCCTTGAAGAGCACTCAGATTATGGAATCAGATTATTGACAGGCTGTATTGATTATTGAAAGCCTGTACATGTAATAATTTGATAAATTACATCATTTATTTCTGCTAAGGATAACCCCTTCCTTGTAGTGTTCCCATAGCAAAAATAAAACTTGATGTTTTGCCATAAGGACTCAAGAAAGGCATTTTACAGGCCCTTTCTTCCCCCTGTATTTGAATTCCCCAGCTTTATCATATTTACAACCAGCATTCCACCAGTCCATCCTACTAGTGTCCTGCCCAGTAAATCAGTCCTCAAGAATCAAAGCCTCTTTTCCTCAACCCCAAATCTGTCCAGTAATCAATCCCACCTTTCCAACCGCTTCCAACTGTCCAGTTTACCTTGAGAAAGCCTCCCCTCCTCCTCTTCAGGCCCACAGTAAGTCTTATTTCCTTAGG
Source organism: Puccinia hordei (assembly GCA_007896445.1). NCBI lineage: Eukaryota > Fungi > Basidiomycota > Pucciniomycetes > Pucciniales > Pucciniaceae > Puccinia > Puccinia hordei. The sequence continues at coordinate 130,267 of RDRW01000012.1, forward strand.
AGTTGTGGCCCTTTCTTAGCCACTATTTTTACTGGGAAATTAAACACCCCTGCTTGCAGGCCCAAGTGTAAAAAGGTTACAAAAATTCTCTGCATTTGCAAGAACACCTTTGGAGGGCACCAAACACACCCCTGCTTGCAGGCCCCTCCCAACTAAACTTATAATCTTATAATATTAATAAAAAAGATTAAAACCTGTAAAAATAATTTATTCCATATTCTTTTTGCCTTGAACCTTGTTTAGATAGAAGGATATTAGTCCTTGGCATCACAGAGCACGACAAGCACACTGCTGGATGGGTGTGCAACCTGCACGCCAGCACTACCAGCATAATTGCCTAGGTTGAGTTCATCCCAGTTAAACTAGGATGAAAACAACCAATTTAAAATAGGTTGACCTCAACCAATGAAATATAAAACCAAGGGGGGTCCCTTGGATTTATATTTCATCAGTTGATTTCAACCAAGTTTAAATTGGTTGAGTGCATCCTGGTTTAACTAGGATGACTTCATCCTAGGCAATTATGCTGGCAGTGCAGGGTGGTTAATGACAGGACCCAAGAGTTGACTGTGTGACAGGTGTACTTCCTCAGCTAGTGGCTCTTTTTTAATTTACACTGCTTGTAAGGTGTTGATTTAATTGAACCACAAAGTCTGGTGGAGGATGGTGTGCATGAATATTCAGATTGATGGTTGGTCTTGAAGGAGAGAAGCCGGTGGAGTCCCTCGCTTCGGACGGAGGGGGCGGGGGACCCGGCGCGCCCCGGGTTCTTCGCGAAGAAGAGACGCGCAAGACCCAGTGCGCTAGCCCGCGCGGTATACGTCAGAGCCTCAGGCGAACAGTCGACGATCGGAGACCATCAAGCAGCCAGTTCACCCACCTTCACCCAACATTCTCTCAAGCCAGATATCCAACAACAACAACAGATTGTGCTCATAAGATGGTTGCTGCTACTTCGGAAGAAATGGTCGCATTGAGTACCACCCAGGTAAGTCCTTCTGATCTCCTAATTCTTCATGCATTGACTATTTTTCTTGAAGCCTGAGAAAGAAAGTCTGACTTACAACAACTAATCAGCTGTCTAATTTTTTTCGTTTGTTGTGGTTGCGGTATTTAATTTTGCATAGGTGATCATTCATCCGTTAGTCTTACTTTCAGTAACAGACCATGCGGCCCGAGTAGCGAAGGGTGGATCGAAGAGGGTGGTAGGAGTGCTACTAGGACAAGACTTAGGGAGTACGCTGAACGTGGCCAACTCGTTTGCGGTACCGTTTGATGAGGAGGAGGTAGCCTCATCCTCGACGGGTACGAGTCAACCGCCGTCATGGTTCCTCGATCACAACTTTGTCGAATCGATGGGCGAGATGTTCAAGAAGGTCTCAGCCAAGGAGAAGCTTATCGGATGGTATCACACCGGTCCTAAACTCCGCTCGACTGACCTCGAGATCAACGAAGTCTTTAAGCGCTATTGTTCTCGGCCAATCATGGTCATCGTCGACGTTCGTGCCGACCGTGGGGTCGTCAAAGGCTCCGTAACCGATGCCTATTTCGCCATTGAGGAGATCAAAGACGTTTGTGTTCTTATATCTATAGAACTTTTCTTCTCTGTCGACCCATGGAATATCACTAATCTTTTATTTTGATCGCTAATATAGGATGGCACGGCCACCCAAAACACATTCATGCATGTTCCATCATCGATCGAAGCAGAAGAATCTGAAGAGATTGGAGTCGAACATCTTTTACGAGACATCAAGGATCTTTCGACGGGCACGCTATCGACTCGGGTCACAGGTCGGTTGAATTCACTCCGAGCATTACAGGCCCGGTTGGGTGAGATCAGCGAGTATCTGGAGGGCGTGCTAGCAGGAAAGCTCCCAGTAAACCACCAGATCATCTACAACCTGCAGGACATCTTCAACCTCCTGCCTAACGTCGATCTCAGCCCTTCCTCATCTGCTGCCCACGACCGTTCAAAACCTTTGACCGTCGTCACCAACGACCAGTTATTGGTCGTCTATCTCTCCAGTCTCATCCGCGCGGTCATCGCCCTCCACGGTCTCGTCAACAATAAACTTGAAAACGTTCGTCTCTGGATCTACTCCAAACTCTCCTCCCAAATACTAACCTGTTGTATTAATCTTCATTGGTCTAGCAAAATTCCTCTAATGTAATCGAACAACTAGACAATAATTCACCATCTAATCCAATCACGTCAACGACTCCGACTGGTACTGCTAATAATAACAGCTCGGACTCAAATCCTGGCTCGGATAAGAAGAAGTGATCGACAATCTTTTCAACTGGTTCGCCCAAAGAAATCAACCATGTCCTGTAATCCATCTTGTTGTGCGTTGAAATAACATTCACCCAAAACAAACGTCAAGCCAAGGACGTCGTATGTATGGGAGTCTTGGCGAGGTTTTTTTTGCTCTGGCCGGCCGGGTCAATCTGAGAGTCTCCTCTCTATTAAGACGACAAAGTTCAACCGATGATAGTTGACACTTTCATTCATCCTTCTATCTTCACATGCATGAGATGAGTCAAAGAAAGTAATAGAAAATCTTATCGGGATAGAATTACGTATGAAACTGGATCAAACTTTCTATCTATCTACTTAAATCCTCTCATTATCCCCAAAAAAGAAAAACAACGTATTGGATTTTAATCTCAAAGGGGAAAAAAACACTTTTCTGTTATGAAACTAATTCTTTATGTGTATATGCAGCTCATCTCACTGCAAGACAAACTGGATCAACTGCCAGCAGTTGGAATGTAGCATGCTCCAACCAAGCTACCATTTAGGGTTCTCAAAGTTAAAATCATACTGCCATACTCACATTTGACATATCAATACATGTGTATGTCAACCAATATGCCGCAACTGGTAGCATAAACCCCCGAACCACTCCTTGTCCCTTTCCCTCCCTTCAGATTCAAGTACATACGTACATAATTGACAAAATCAAGGCATGGCTGTGGGGAAATGGTGGTGAGGTGGGCTGAGCAGGTGCGGTGAATTATGATTGGGGGAAATGTTTATGAGGAGTGGTTTGTATGGCATTCAAAGTTACATATCAACATAAAATATTGTCCCAGCCAAAAAAATAAGATAAGATTTTATGTCGGGGTATGATAAGTTTTTATGTTTTTAACTTTGAGAACCCTAATTGTATCTCCACCCATTTACATATGCAGCTGTTTGGGCACATTGAAGCTTGGTTGATTCACCCTTTGAGAAAGGTTGGAGTAACACCACCAGCTTCCTTAGAGTTTCCACATGTCAACTTCAGGCAGTTGAGCCAGTTTTTTTTTGCAGTGGATTATGTTAAAGCTTATCCTCCCAGGACCACTTTTTTTGCACCAAAAAAAATGCACAATCTTTTGACATTTCAGTACTCTATTGACAGGCTGCAGTACTGCCAGCGGGCTATGTTGCTGGTCACAGACTCCCAAGTACAGCCAACAACCCAACCATCATGGTTTTTGTCAAGTCAGTGGGATTTACTTAGTTTTCAATCCCTGATGTGTGAATTGAGCTGAGCATGCATTCTTGAGTATGGTCACTGAGCCTTTGACCTTATGTCCCTTGGGGATGCCCTTTTGCAATCAAAAACAAGGATGGTGAGTGCCTGTTGGATGCTCTTGAGCATCAGCCCACTTGTAAGCCCATCTTGGGACAATGAGTGGAGCTCTGAATCCAATTGCTACACTCTATCATTTTTTTTTAAATGCTGACAACTCATCAAGGAAAGGCCAAAGACAGTACATCCCTCCCAATCAGCCACCCCAGAATGAAAAATACACATTCCAGACAGGCTACAGCCCAAATCCCGTTGGATCATCTATTTTTTACTGCTAATTAGACCTTGGATGGCCTGTTATGAATCCATACTTTTTAGAACTTGCAGTAAATCTGTAACCCTTATGTAACACTCCACACTTTCCTGTGCTATGATCATAATTCCTGGGCTACCATTCTTCAATTGACTCTTTGAGTTCTCTTCCCCATTCATCAAGTTACCACTTTCCTCACTTTCCTCACTTCCCTCCTTTCACTTCATCCTCAAATCCACTGTCAGGCATTGAGACAATAAGCCCACATGTCTACATAATGATACAAGTCACATAACCCAATGGTTAAGGACTTGTACTTACAAAAATAAATGAATAAATGAACTAAGTAAATTATCATAAATTCATAAGTTCAATTCCCATATGACTCATAATTTTTTATATTTATTTTATCTAATATTCACCATTTTAATAAACTAACTAATATTAAGAAATTCTAATTTAAGGAGAGATTAATATCTCTCCATGAATTTACCCAGCTACAATATTACAATTTAGTTATATCTCCTACAAGGAGACTATTTTCTTGAATTTACCCCATGTAATACAAAATCTTTGAGTCATTACATTGGGGTTAACATTATGTGCAATACTAAAGGGCTGATATTACCTTCTAAAAGGGAATATTCCCCCAGATTATTACCACACAAAACTGCTTACCTTACTAAATTATTAGTGAATGAGGTTTTTATTATAATCAACACCCTTCTTTTACCTTTAACCCTTTTCCCATATCCATTCCCAGTCACTAGAACATTTATTCAAGTGACTAGAGGTCCTCTCCCACTCTCAGGGAGTAGTTGAGGCAACTTTCACTGAGCTATTGCATAGCCATGTTCCCTTGTTAACACAAGGGTGCCAGCTTCTCCGCTTTCAGCGTAGAGAAGCTTAATTCCACTGGCCTCACCGGTTATAGTGAGACCTTAAATACAGACTATAATACTGTATAAATTATTTTATATAAGTCTGGTATTTGACCCCGTGTCACAAAAAGAGACGGAGGCTGACATCCACCATCCTATAATCTTCCTTTTCTTTCATACCTTTTCTATCCACTTCTTTTCCTTCTCTTTTGTCTTATCAACCCCCTTTCTGTCAGCCTCAGAGTCATCACAGCTGACCTAAATTTTGCTTGTTCATCTTCTCTCTATGTTTGATTGACAATTTCCTTATACCTTGTTATCCTTTAACTTCCTCCCTGATTTGGAGTCCATATTCTGCTTCCTCATGAGATTTTAATCATACTGTTCACTGGAGACATTTTGATCACTCAACACCTTCATATATTAATTAAATAATGAATTCTACGCTACAGATGGCCAGGCAAGTGAGACAAGACCTGAAAACCACATGTACATATTCTACATTACATAAGCAAAATGTCATCTATGTGATGAAAATCTGGCTTAATTTCTATAAAAAGCCAGGTACTATGACTTGGCTGAAAGTTTATCAATGTAATAATTTATATCATTCTCTCTATAGTGTCCAAACTATGCACAGAGGATAACCTAAACTCCTTATAATTGTCAGATCTGATTTACAAATTAGTCAATCAGGACAAGACTACAACCAACCATATAGGTTTGGCTATCTTTTGGCTTTTTAGGAAAATTATAGCAATACAAATTTCTAAAAAGCAGCTGGAAAGCACTTCTGATTGGCTACTCTCAGAAGTGGTAGTCTTGCATGAACTGCTTTATAAGGAATATATCAAGGTCTAAGATGGAGATTTTCTAAGTTAACTTGATAATTATTCCAGTAGATAAGGTGGGTTGGATGCTAAAGGATAACACTACTCTAAAAATTAGGAGGAAAATATTCAGGGTACTTACTAATTGTGAGCCTGGGTCTCTAAAGTGACAACAGGACACAAGAAATGGGGGGCAACAGTTGTATTTCAAGGGATAAAGACAACAACTGTTAAAGAAGAAAAGGGGGAAGAGGGGAAAAGGGAAAAGATTATTGATTGATCTGTGTTTCAAATAATCTGAGTGCTCTTTAATAATGATAATCAACAACTTGAAAAGTTGGATGAACTGTGCCAGAGTCTTTGAGAAGCAACAGCCTCTTCACACAATGGAAACGTGGAAGGTATCTGAGAAGACAAGTCTAATCAGCCCAGTTTTTTAGACTATGTCAAGCTGGATAGTCAAGGTTCTTTAGAGGGAAACCTATGTGGTTTGTTTCAAGGAAAAACCACAGAAAAAGATTGAAGTAAAGCTGATTGATCTCTGAGGATGATTGGAGCTGATCTGATCTGGTGATTGGTGCTTGGATTGATCTGATTTGATGAGGGATGAGGAAAGGGAAAGGGAAAAGGAAGAAGGGGAGACAGAGAAGGACTTCTGTCAGAAGCGCAAGGTTCAAAAAGGGGACTGACTGACAATACTGTTGAGGTACTGGGTGAAAGAGGCCTTTGGTTGGTTAGAGTGGTGAGCTGTAACCTGGTGAATCCTTGGTGATCTGAGTTGGTGGTTCTGGGTGTCTTGAGGTTGTGTATCCTCCCTGCAATGGAGGATACACCAACTTTGAAAATTTTCAAGGTTTGCTTATGTAATCTCACATGTAGATGTGGTTGGCTGGCCTTGGTTTACTTGCTCAACTAGTTGTGGCGTAGAATTGATTATTTAATTACTCTATGAAGGAGTTGAGCAATTACAAAGTGTTCAGTGAGCACTATGGGCAAAATTTAATGAGGAAACAGAATTTGCAGTCAAAATGGTGATTAAGATTGAGGATAAAAAGATATGAGGCTATTGTTCTTTATTTATTGGGAGAAAAAGGAAATAAGGCAAGCTTTAGGTCAGTTGTGATGACTCTAAGGCTGACACTAATGTTGTACTGGGAGAATATTCCAAAGATACAATCCAAGTCCAGGAAATGGCCTCCTTTTATATTCTAGATATTTTTAGGAGAAGGTTCTAGAATGTTGATATAAATCCTGCTCTATATTCCTCTTATATTTATGCAAATAGAATTATTTTCTCTCAGCTTTTATGGCAATAATTTATGTGATGATTCCTTTTTCTTCCCAAGTACGTTTGAGATATGATAAATTACTAGTAGGAGTAGGAATTTAGTGGTGGTTCAAGTGATTTACCCCACCTAATTTTACTTCATAAGTTGATTTATCAAATAATATTTTGGGATATGTTATTATTTTTAAAGTATCAATACATTATTGTTATTATATTTTTACAGATAAGTTAGTTCTTAGGTTACTCTTTAGTATCTCTAGGGCTGACAAAATCTCTGAAGAATTCTATCATCCATTTCAGGAAGTATGCATAGACTTCATACACCCAGAACCACCACCTCAGAAGCCCAAGGATTCAGCAATTGAAAGCTCACCATGCTAACCAACAAATGCCTATTTCACTCAGTACTTCAAGTATCAGAACCCTTTTTGAACTTTGTTTATCTGAAAGTAGTCCTTCTTTTTCTCCCCCTCATTTCCCCTCTTTACCCTTCCCCATTTTCTCTGTCAACCATCAAAGATCAAGATCAAATCCAAAAAATCAACAGATGGCCAGATAATCAGTAGATTATCCTCTTCCAACCTTGACCACAGGTCTAAAAATAAGGGCTGACTAGTCTAACTAATTCAGCATTCCCTCAACTGTTTCCTTAGTGTGTGAGGAGGCTGGTGCTCTCTTGAAGTCTCTAGCACAGCTTAGCCAGATTTTCTAGGCTGAGCTCATTCATCATTATAAACGCACTACAATCATTCATTCTAAAAGAACAAACAGATTTCCATCTCATCTCTTTTCTCTCTTCTCTTCCCCTTTCTTTCTACTATTTGTATCCCTTCTGGTCTAGAAGTACATCCAGAAGACCTTCATTTTCCTTGTGTCCTGGTGCCACTCCAGAGGCCCAGGCTCACACTTTCTGTTGCATAATTGACCTTTTTTTACTCCTTTGCTACTACTTCTCTTTGATATTTGTCTGCTTAAACTGAATCAGATCAACTTCAAGGGCTCTATCCCAATTTGGCAAGAAATCCGCAATAGCCTTGGATATTCATCTCTTTTCCTTGAATCTCATCCTTTTATAATATTCATTTTGACTATCTGCAGCCTTTGTGGATCCAATTTACTCATCCAGTGCCTTGTTTTCTGGCGCTGTATGTTTACTCATCTAATGTGATTGTGAATCTATTTTCTTATCTCTTTCACTGATTCATGAATTTCCTTTTTTTTTTCTTACTGATCATTTTGTCACGCTCTGTGATGCCAAGGACTAAGATCCTTCTAGCTACACAGGGTGCAAAGATAAAAAAAGGGTGGTAATATGGTAAATATATTTTTTAAGGAGGGGCCTGCAAGCAGGGGTGGTTTAGTTCCCTCCACAGGTTTTCTTGCAAAAGCAGAGGAAATTGGTGACCTGTTACAACTGGGGCCTGCAAGCAGGGGTTGTTTTGATCCCAGTAAAGATGGCTAGAAGCCACAACTCCTGAAGGAAAAGGACTTACTGTTAAGGTCTTTTCTGGAAGGAAGGGGCTCTTCTAGGGGTTACTGGACAGGCTGAGGCGGTTGGATTGATGGGCTAAAGACTGGAAGTTGGTGAAGAAAGAGGGCTGAGTGATCAGGTCTATAATAGACAAACTTACAGGGCAGGACACTGGTTACTATGACTGGTGGAATGCTATGTATGTATGTTGTATGTATAAAAGATGATGGGGATTAGAGCAAGGGGAAAGAAGAGCCTCTTAAATATCTTCTTTGGAGCCTTGGTGGCGAAACAGGAGTGCTAGAGAGGGCTGGCCTGTGTCATGATTCTTAGTAGTAACTACTAAGAATGAGCCATGACAGATTGGCAATGATGTCAATGGTTGACATGTGAGTGTTACCACAGTTACTGTCATGTAATAAGGTTCAAGTGTGCGCTTCAGAGTGTCCAACTGAAGTGTTAACTATGTAAAACATCTGTCATGATCACCATTGGTAATCTGTCATCCCAATTGGGCCACAAATGTCAAATATGCATTTAGTGATGTTTACATATGTCTCTTTTGAGTTGTAATATAGTTTTATTATTGTATGATGATTATTCTGTTTGTCATACATGTTGTATATTCTACTATTCATGTGTATCCTCATGATTGTAGTAGTTAAAGTAGATTTACTATGAGAAGGAGTAAAGTTAAAGGGGTACTTTGGCTGGGGTACCCTAGGTTATTTTACGCGTAGAATCAGAATATTGAATAATATTCTGTATTTTATATGTATTTTACATGTGTTTTTATATTTTATTTATCAATTTATTGTTATGTGAGTATCAATGCAATACTACATCTCTATATGTAACAATGGTAATTTATCTGATATATTATTAGTGCTAGTCAGGTTGTCTCTGAGATAGTAGCAAGCTGACACATTTATTGTTCTGATCCCAGTTTTCTTTGAGGTAGTAGTAGTAGGAACAGAAATATTCAGAGTTCAAACACATTACCTCAACCAACTAGTGTGTTGGTGATGGATAATGCTTGCATCCATTATGGTGGTCAAATCCAACAAATCTGCAACAATAATCATGTAATCCTCATGTGTCTACCACCTTATTCCCCAGATTACACAATCCAATTGATTTTTTTTTCAGTCTTGAAGAGTTGTCTCAAAGGACCTCAGGTCCTAATTAATATTAACAGGGATAACAAAAATATCATCATAAATATCCCCTATAACCCATCATTTTCCCACCAGTATTGATGGGAAGGTTTCCCTCCAGCTGTATCTATCAACCCTTTTTTTTTACACTAGTCATTCATGTAATCCTTTTTCTTTGGTGAAAAGGAAAAGTGATTTCTTTGTTTGTTTGTTTGTTTTTTTGAGCTAAGAAGGTTTGGTGGTTGATAATATGGAATTAGAAGAATGGATAGCAACAGAGCAAGTGCACCAATAAAGTATTGAGACAGCCTGAGATGATTGGGAGAGAGATACGGCAGGGATACCGATAGAAAGAGTGGCTGATCAGATTATTGGTAGATAGATAACACCCAGTGATAGATACCCAAAAGGGCCAAGACCAAGTAAGAAAAACTGGTAGAAAGGATCCAGATTATAATGAGTGAGTGAGATTTTTATTCAGAACGACTGGTAGTTAGGAGAGGGTGAGAGCATGAATTTGATGAAAATTATGAGTGAGAAGACTGAACAAGAGCTTGCACATAGGGTCCTTGAGAAGTGTTCTGAAAACAGAGAAAGTAACAGCAGTTTTGCTTCATTGTTTAGAGGTAATGAATGCTCATGGGTTTATATTGTGTGGTGGGAGAGCTCCAACTAAGGTTTAATTGTCCATAAGACATATAGCAAATCTGTGTACAGGGTATCCTGAGGGGCTCTGGACCATCCTCCTGGCTGGCCTGTGTTTTGGAAATGTTTTATCTGCAAGTTGATGGAAGTGATCCAAAACCAAAGTGCTTTCACAATACTGGACCAACAGGCCAGAGATTGATTGGACAAGCTGGATCAGCCAGCCATTTTTGAAGATTTCTCAGCAAGACATCCTGTATCTGTAGAGTGTTTTAGCTCCAAGATGCTGGGCCACAGTTCTCCCATTGGAACAATGCACTTCACTGGGGGGGTATCAAAGCCAAGATGCATGCATGCATTGTGGAATTTTCCTGTTGAATTCTGGGGTAGTATCAGTGCACCCAGGCCCACAAATCCTCATGTCTAATTTGAGTAACTGTGAAACACAAGTTTACAGATGCCTCAATGTGCATTTTTGGTCTTCTTTTTTTGATAAATTTTAAAAATAAATAAATAACAAAAAGTGGTCCTTGTACTGTTCAAGGAGGATGATAAGTTTTTAATTTAAAAATACAAATTAGCTGTATGTATCTTTGTATGTACATATCCATTTATTTATTTCTTGATCAAGAAAAATCTCAACAATCTTATATTATATACTATACATAACTTATAATTATTATTATTATTCTTTCTTTCTTTCTTCCTCTACATATCATTCATTCATTCTTTTCTTTCTTTTTCTTTTTCTTTTTTTTTTTTTTTTTTTGGGGGGGGGGGGGGTGAAGGGATGATCATTTTTCATTTATCTATTAATTATCCAATTATTTATATAAATAAATGCTGAGAAGTCATTTTTCATTTATCTATTAATTATCCAATTATTTATATACAAAAATGCTGAGAAGAAAGATAAAAGATGAGACCATATGTTTTTGTCTTGGTCTCTTTCTCTCTCTCTCTCTCTGATCTTTCAAATAAATCAACAAATATATTTTGTGTGTGTGTGTGTGTTATTGTTTGACTTAAAACAAGTGTGTTTAATTGACTGAATTAGATAAGATTGAGAAAAAACACTAAAAGCGTACAAAAAACAAATAGAAGAAAAAATAATGATAATTTTGTGGATAAAATGGTAGGAGAGGACTAATCCATGATTTCCAGACATGTATGTGATAAACGAGAGTGAGTTGATGATGGTGATGATGTTGACAGATTGGTTAGATATCAGATATCTCTCTTGTGGTCTGCAAGTTTTCATTCTCGTAGGTTAGTTAATAGGAGGCAGCTTAGTCTGATGTCTTGTTCTCTAGTTCCAGTCCATCTAGACCTTTGACATGGTATGAATGACTGTGAAGCGATTAGTCACATTAAAGAAGAGTGTGACGAGGCTGCCCTTCCCCCGTGTTACAATGTGTTCAGCTTGCAATTCAACCGTTTATTTTTTGGTCAAGATTTCAGAATGAATTTCGTATAAATAATAAAAATAATCATCAAAGGAGAAGACCACTGGTTATTTGATTGGACACACCAATAAAGTAGCTTGAGAGATAGGAGAAAGCAAAAGAAGAAAAAAAAGAAAAGGTGACTGTACACGAAAAGGAAGATAAGGAGGAGAGAAAAAGTTAAAGGACATGATAAGTGATCCGGGGTGGGAAACGGGTTTGGTGGTTAACAATAGTAGATAAAAAAAAAAGAAGACGGAGTTGTGGTGATGGTGTCGAATAAGAGCAGATGGAGGTGACTTGAAAGAGAAAGATGATCCTGATCTCCGGAATGAGAAGGTGGGGGTATGAGAGAGAGAGAGAGACAGAGAGGGATGAAAGAGAGAAGGAGGGAGGAGGTTGCAGGGAGAGTGAAGAGAAAGAAAGAGAACAAAGGGGTTAAAGAATCAGACAGCCCGAGCAACAGCCGGTAGACTGGAACTGTTCGCCTTCTTCCTGGAAGCCGTTAGTACCGTTTCCAGGTCCATTAGGCCCAGGACGTGAGATAGTTTGTTCCTAGAGAAGGGGAGAAGTGTTGAGTTAGTTGAAGGAGAGTATGGGTGGTTAGTGGATGTTGGCTGACCTTGTTGTATCTTCGGATCTCTTTGACCAACGAGCTGAAAGCCTCGTCTACATTGATACGCTGTTTGGCCGAGGTTTCGATAAATCGACATCCGAAATGCCGGGCTAGTTCGCGTCCTTCATGAGCTCCTACCTGACGCTCGTATTCCAAATCACACTTGTTTGCAACGACAATCACTGGGAAGTAATCTTTATCTTTAACTCTAAGGATCTGATGAAGAGAGCAAGGTGAATAAATGGGTTTTTTTTTTTTTTTTTGATCTCGAAGACAAGAGAAAGAGAGAGAGAGAGAGACAAACTTGTTGATGAAAGGTGGAGATTTCTTCAAACGAGTTTCGAGAGGTGATTGAGTAAACCAATAGGAAGCCTTCTCCGGTACGCATGTACTGTTCGCGCATGGCCGAGTACTCTTCTTGGCCAGCAGTATCGAGCACGTCGAGTAGGGCGACTTCCTCGTCGATTACGCACTGTTTACGGTAAGAGTCTAAGAAGCAAGCAAGAGTGTGAGTTGAGTGAGATGATGAATGATGGTCAAGAGGAAGGATGACTGACCTTCGATGGTAGGGTCGTACTCATCGACGAAATGGGATTGGATGAATTGAATCGTTAGGGCTGATTTACCCACTCCACCACCACCGACGACGACCAGTTTGTACTCCCGTAGGAATTGTGCCTGTTGGAAGTGAGAGAAGAGAGCGAGATGTGAGGAAGGATGATAGAATGAGGGAGGAGTTTGGAAAGCGAACGAACCTTTGAAGCCATGGAAGGATAAGATTGGTGTTGAGAGAGATGGTGAGGAGATAAGAGAGATATGTGTCAAGGGTGAGTGGTGGTAGTTTTTTTTTTTTAAGTTATTGTATAAGCTGTTGTGTATGTATGTATGAGATATATATAGTTTTAGTTTTTAGTTTTTAATTTTGTTTTATTTATTTAATTTTGTTAAAAGGTGTTTGATTCGTAAAAAAGGGTTTTAGGAGGTTTGAAGTGGTGAAGGAGAGAGGAGAGGTGGAGGACAAGGGAACGAGTGGAAGAAGGTACGGGGATGTATTTGGTTTAGGTGTTTTTTTTTTTTTTTTTCGAGAGTGGGCTTACATACATACTAATTACAGTGTAGAAAAATAAATAAATATTTAAATGAGTATTGATGTTTTAAACCCATAACTCTTAGTAGATATTTTTTAGTAGGACTTGGCTGAAATTCAAACACTGAGTGACTGGATCTAAAAAAAAAAAACAAGTTACACATGAGAAAAACTTATGAAATCTATCTAAGACGTCCCGATTAATCCCACCATTCCCTACCATTTAATCCTTTTCGGGTTGGGTGGAAGCTCCTCTGGATGAAGCTGTATATCCCCTTGAATACTAAAAAGCTTTTACAGATCTCTTTCTTCGACCTGTTCTGGGCCATCAAACTCGACTTGTTAGAAAAAAAAGAACCAGGCTTTACTATGTACACAGAGATCGCATCAAGATATTTACCAAACATCACAGCCACAAGGGACAAGAAAACTTGAATACAAGGATCTTTTAATAAAACGAACGCTTTGGATTTTAAGTCAAACACTTACTCACACATACATATACAAACTGTTTTTTTGTCTTACATATTTGATGGACCAATAAAATCTGATGTTGTACACTGCCACCTTAACATTAAAGGCGTTGTTGATTTATACATACAAACACAAATATTCATCAAGTCACTCGCTCGATCAGATCAGTTGACACATCCACCACACCACCAGCTCACAAGAACAAGATCTCCTACAGATCAATTACTCCAGATCTCTGAACACTTTAGAACTCAAACCTCAACCAACTTAAACCACTCACACCGACGTCTTGATCAATAAACGGGGACTTAGAGGATTCTGAGAAGATGAAAACCTATTAATTACTGAAAAACTTTCTGCTCAGATTTCATGGTTTGGCTGTCATAAAGGGCTAACTGATCTGGGCTGTGTCATGTTAAGGTTGATGATCAAACCATCCATTGGGCAGTCAAACCATCCAGGAAGACCCAACTAATCTAATAAACACAACTGAGCCTCCAGCTCCATGTCTGACTTGACCCAAGTGATCCTCTTTATATAAAACAACCTCACATCTTATTATAGCCAATCTTTCTCACTGTGAATGATCATCTTTCCAAATCTTCACTTGATGATAAAACACACACATATATATCAAACTATGTATAATCCTTGCCATCTATTAATCCACCCACCCCACTCAACCTAACTGAGAACCAATAGGAAAGAAACCTTCTGGTCACACTTGGTCTTCTGAAGTTCTTGGTATTTAGATTGTCCCATGGGATGGCTCAAACCAAAATCTGGAGAGATCTCAAATCTGAATAGACCAATCAACTCTTCTGTTCCAATAATGGTTTCTTATTCACAAAGTTTTATGAGAGAGCAAGATTTACTAGTTTTTTTTTAAAAAAACAATTAGAATATGTATATAATTTTTACATGATATCAACGCATGGACTCCATAACTTGAAGACTCAGACTATCTCCACAGTGGGTATGCTGCTTATAGATTCACCAAAATCCAGGGCACCAGTAGAGTTTTAGAAAAACATTCTGGAGAATACTTACACTTCTTCCTTCTGAAAATGACTATTCCAATAAAAAAAAAAAAAACCATATCAATTGTCCATTCCACCCTACCCTTCATAAATCTATCAAGTTCCACCTTGTTGCTCCCATTTTTTGTCACACAATTGAGGACCCAAAACAAACTGTTGAAATCTTGCCTGACATGTCTGTAAAAACCTCTTCTCTTTTCCCTATTTAATCTACATTTTTCCCCGATTATCTATCTATATAAAACTCTATCAAAAACTCTAAAAACTCAACGCATACATTCAATTCACAGACTTAAAAACCTTCTTCATCCTTTCTCTTTACCATCATCGACTTTGTTGACTCCTTATTACCATCTATTCTATTCCTCCAATTACTTCTCTCTTTACCCTTACTCAATTCCTTACTGTCATCGACTCCATTAACACTCAATACTCTCATCAACACTCAATACTCTCATCAAATCCCTTACTGTCATCAACTCCGGTCATCGACTCCATTAACACTTAACACTCTGCTTCTCTACTCACCTCTATTCGACTTCGTCAACTACTTTTCTTTCTCTCTTCTGTATCTCCCCTTTCTCTTTGCTCTTTTCTTCTTCGCTTAAACTACTTCAGGCTCACTTACAATTTGGTGAGAAATTTAAACCAAACACCTATCTTTACCTTCATCTACAATAACTAATCTTTCACTTCCATATCACCGCTCATTACTTTCTCGTATTGTAGAACCACTAGTCCTGTATCACTCTGATTGTCTCTTTAACTAACTTAAAATTATTGGTGGTAAATCTCTTTCTTTCTTCCTCTATTTTATTCAACCATTCTAACAATGTACTTTTCTTAGTCTGGTTGTATTCTTTAGCAATAACTTGTTAATCCTTTACAAACCCCACTGAAAGTTGCTTAAAATACAGCACTGTTTCTGAAAGTCTGAATGATCAAATCCCCCCAAACAAATTACTAAATAAAAAAAAATCTTCTTGAAAGAAGAAGAACAAGAAGAATAAAATTGGCTTATTCCTTCTCATGGTCAATCATAGCCTGGAAAAGGGCCAAATAAACCTATTAATCTTCCTTCTATCAAAATTGTGGAAACAAAAAGTCTGGCTTAAAAGATTTCAGTTGAAAGTGAAAAATTAAGGAAGCTTGAGTTGTGGTGTTACTCCAAAATTTCTCAAAGGTATTTCTCCACAAAGCTTTGATGCAAAGTGACTATTCCAAACGAGCCACATAGGTAAGATATTACACAATGACAGCTTGGTTGGAGGATGCTGCATGTCAACGGCAGGCAGTTGAGCCAGTTTTTTCTTCTTCTTGGAATTCTATAATCAGATACACTGGAATACGTTTCTCTGAATACACTATTAATTATGAAGAAAGAGAAAAAATCCAACATGATTTAATCCTAATACCTGGACCATTATTCATACAGATTCCTCTAAAGAATTTGGAACACAATACAACACACACACACATTTTTGTTTCAAGAGGAAGGCCATAGAATTACATAAATCAATAATCTGCATTCATTAGTAGTCTAGAGACAGCCTGATTAGATTATTGAAAGAAAAAAAATGTATCAAAAAATAAATACTATACTATGGGGTATCAAATGTGACCAACTCCACCCTTAAAACCAGGTACTCATCTGTGATCTGGAAAGTAAACCTCAGTCATCCCTAGATTAGCCAGCTTGAATTTTCCTACACCATCTGCAATTGTATCTCAAGCTCCACACTCATTTCACCCATGTTATTACTAACATAATTTATGTGTGCTTGTATCCAGTCAACCTCAGCAAGCCTTGTGTAACAATTTACTCTCTGAAGTTGAACTCTTGTGGTGATCCCCAGAATTTCATAAGAGAAGATAATAAGAACATCATTTATCATAAGATTTGAACTATTCAACACTGTTTCACTATCACTGCAAGAAAAACTGGATCAGCTGCCAGCAGTTGAAATGCAGCATGCTCCAGCCAAGCTACCATTGTATCTCCACTCATTTACACATGCAGCTGTTTGTGCACAGTGACTGTGCATTGAAGCTTGGTTGATTCACTCTTTGAGACAGGATGGAGTAACACCACCAGCTTCCTTAGAGCTCCCACATGTCAAATGCAAGCAGTTGAGCCAGTTTTTGATTTGCAGTGTATAGAGACCAGATCTGATAGTGACTGAACTGCCAGCTTGTTGTCCCCCTTTGCCAGGGCATGATAAGTTCACACCATTGTTGTGTGAATATGTCTGGGGATATCCATAAATATACACATAAAAATGGTGGTGTAGTAATCCATATCTTTTCACATACAATTCTCAACAACTTAAATTTATCTTTACATGTACTTCATTCTTATTACAAAATCAGATTCTAAATATAAAAATACCCCTATTCCCTCCCTCACAGTGTCAGTACCCCTGATGTCCCTTTGGCTCAACAGTTATTAACATTCTTGGAACATTTACACTTACAAGCACATAGATTTACCACTGCTACAGCACCATAGGATGTTATAGAAGGTATTGATTTATAAATAAACAGCATATACATAAAATATAAATATTACATAAATTACAAAAGGTTATACCCTCTTTGCTTTAGAGTTGTACATTGCACTCATTAATATTACATAACTACGTCTTCTTAGTTACTAGTTACATTACATTAATTATATACATAGTTTACTGGTTACATTGGCTCATCTGTTATACACTTTCACTACTCTCTTTTGGTTGTATACCACTGCATACTTTTCTCCTTTCTCTTTTCTGGAAGGATTAGCCATCCTGTGCTCTTTTGTACAAATAGAGTTCCCCTTAGTTCTATGTTCACCTTTTACCTTAAACATTTTACAGTTAACTTTGCACCCAATCAAAATTTTCACAAACAAAAACAATATCACACACCCCATACTCTTTCCCAGTGCTTTTCTTCCTCTTATCAAGGTCCCTGACTCAGATTGACTGAACAAAATGAGTTTACCAATAATAGCAGCAGTCTAAGGATTAGTAGAAATATTGTCAGCCTCCCTGATGCCAAGGACAAGTCCTTCTAGCTACAGGTGGTGCAAGAATGAATGGAAAAGAGTGGTAAGCTCTGGGTAAGGTACAAGAGTTACAATTCCCAAACAATATGGGGGAATTGTGACGTAAAATTTAGAGAAAAAGGTGGTAATAATTATATTAAATAAATTTAATATAATTAAAACCAGAGGGGCCTGATAAATCAGGGGTGGTTTAGATCCCTCTTAGGTATCTGACAAATAAATTGCAGAGGATTTAGGTACCTGGAACACTGGGGCCTGTTGGAACAGGGGTGGTTTAATCCCAGGAAAGGAAAGTGGGGAATATCTTCAAGAAAAGGGTTATTACTTACTAGTAATAAACCTTGAGGGATCTTGGGGATATTCTGGGTGGAAACTGGACAGTTTGAAGCGCTTGGATGGATGGATGGTGGAGCTTGATGGGCACTGTGAAGTTGTTGGGGAAGACAGGGCTGAAGAATAACTACTAAGAAGCTTACCAGACTGTGTTATAAAGATGTATATATCTAATAAGAAGTGGGTAAGGTTGTTAGTGGGTATTGGGAAGCATGAGGAGCCTTCTTTGGGCGGTTGAAGAGCTCCTTAAATAGTCTTGAGTTCCCTCTGGGGACCCTGTAGGTATTATTGGCCAACTTGTGGGATCTCTGGACCACTTTTTGGCCATTTTTGCTTTCTTGGTGACGCTTCAGCAGTCCCTGCTTTGAATACACGTCACCAATTGATTTTATTATGATATTTATTCATTATTTATTCATTCATATTGATGTACAGTCTGTAGTACATTAGTACTATCTGTTGTGGATTTAATACTAGTGGCTTATTAGTATTTTTATAATAAGCCACAGTATTGTACTGTTTTGTTTACTCAATATGTTTTTATTTAAATGTATAAATAAATAATACCATTCAATATATTTAATTATATAGTCCCCAGTAATCTTCATTACATGTGTAACATGTGTAATGAGGTCACTGGGGCGTGTTTTTGCTGATTTGGGTGTACCTGAGTGACTGTGGAGTCCGCGTGCCAAGCTGAGAGCCTGTAAGGGGCTTGATGCTTGCGCGGGGGCTTATATCCCAACTTTGGCGCGGGCTTTCAGTCACGCTTGTTGAACTTCAGGTTATGCGGACTGCGGTACACGGGGTTTGAGTAAAACATGGTGTATTTACACTATCTCCCCCAATTTACACAACACCTCATTTCCATGACTGGAAATGGGGTTTAAGCATATGTGTATGTATATATAGGCATAAAATAATGCAAGTGCCATTTATTAAAAGGTACTTGCTAATTCTTATTAGTTAATTTACATAGTGAAGGAGTGAGAATTAGGGGTACCTGTGAGTGAGGTAACCTAGGTTAATTTTAGTGTTAGTTCAGAATATCAAATAATATTCTAACTATTATTTGATATTCTATGTATTTTATAATAATTTTTGTAGAAAACTTGTGACAGGTTGCTCTGTCATAGTAGCAAGCTGACAAATATAGCCAAACCTCTTTTCTTTCTTTTTCTTAGTGAAACCTTTTCCCCTAAGCATAATTGAACGAATGATCACGAAGGGATCTGATGGAAACTCCTCCTCGACGTTAGTTCACCGACTGTGACTAACAAGACACACAAACAACACGAACCTGATGGAAACTCCTCCTCGACGTTAGTTCACCGACTGTGACTAACAAGACACACAAACAACACAAACCTAGTGGGTTTGTGTAAGAGATGAGTGAGATGGGTTTGATTGTGAAATAAAAGATCATTGAATCCATTAATCTAACCTGATGGAAACTCCTCCTCGACGTTAGTTCACCGACTGTGACTAACAAGACACACAAACAACACAAACCTAATGATGATGAAAGAAAAGAACATAAGACCAAAGAAATGAAGAAGAATGAGATAGAGTGAAACGGACCTAGTGGGTTTGTGTAAGAGATGAGTGAGATGGGTTTGATTGTGAAACAAAAGATGATTGAATGAGAAAAGAGAGCTATACAATTTAATGAAAGCTATTTAAACTACTGCCAATCACCTATTAGGTTTCAACCTAATCTCACTAATCCCCCGCAGCACAGCCGATTGGAAATGAACCCGTTTGATCTTAGCCCTAAGTTCAATTCCCCCCTTCATTTTCAACCGGTGAGATGAATTCCTTCAATGCATGATTTGTGTTTTGGATTGGAGAGAGATTTCGTTAGGAAATAGGCTAGATTGTGATTTGTTTGAACATAGATTGGGTCGACTTCACGATCCACGATTGCTTGACGTATCCAATGCAGATGAACCTTGAAATGTTTTGTGCGGTCATGAAATACCGTGTTCTTCGATAAAGCAATTGCAGCTTGATTGTCGGCGAGTAATTTTATTGGATCTTGAAGAACAATGCCAAGTGAGCAAAGAAGCCGTCGAATCCACACCGCCTCTCTTGCCCCCTTGTACATTGCCGTGTACTCTGCCTCGGTTGTTGACGACGATACTGACTCCTTATGCTTTCGTGACTTCCACGAGATAAGGCTATTGCCCAACAATGCAAGATAGCCACAGTACGAGAAAGTATCAACCTTATCGTTTGCATAATCAGCATCAACATATACTTTCACCGGAGCAATTGAGTTACCAAGAGTCAACCCCCGAGATACCGTCCCCGCCAAGTATTTCAATAAATGTACACATGCCAACCAATGTTGAATTCCCGGCTTTTCAAGATGCTGAGACAATTGTGACATGGTGAATGAAATTTCAGGTCAAGTAGAGACCGCAAGATAGTTTAGGAGACCAATAGCCTGTCGGTAGTTGATCCCGAGTCTCAGAAACGCAGACCTATTGGATTCAGACGCTGGTGTCAGGCGCGTATTGGGAACCATTGGGGTCAATACTGTTTTGGCATTACCAAAACCGTATTTCTCCAGAATTTTTGATGTGTAAAGGTCTTGCGAAAGATGCATTGCCGATTCTGTTGTGATGATCTTCATACCGAGCAAATGTTTCAATGGTCCCAGATCGTCCATGAGATATTTCGCCGAAATAAGCCTTTTGAAACGACAAACGTCCTTGCTGACGATAACCATGTCATTGACATAGACGTGGACCCAGCACTTCCAATCTTCGTGATTCGAAACAAATAGACATGGATCCGCGTCAGATGGCGAGAAACCTGCTGAATTGAAGAATACTGAAAGCTCATGATACCACACCCTAGGAGCTTGTTTTAAACCATAGATTGATTTTAAGAGATGAAGGCATTTTCCTGTAGAAATTTTCATTCCTGCAGGTGCTTGTAGGAAGATGGTTTCTTCAAGTTTGCCGTTAAGAAAGGCTTTCTTAACGTCCATCTGATGAATATCCAGCTGCTTCGAAAACCCCATAGCTAAAAGCGCTCTCAAAGCAGTGGGACGACCCGTTGGAGCAAACGTTTCAGCGTAGTTTTCTCCTTCAACTTGAAAATTACCAGCTGCACATAGCCTGGCCTTGAACTTCGACAGATTTCCATTTTCATCATACTTCTTTTTAAAAATCCATACCGTGTTCAACAGATCATGTTGCCTCGGAATATCGACGATTTCCCACACCCCCAGCTTTTCCATCGCCGACAGTTCTTCTTTTACAGCTTGCGACCAGTCTTCCTTGTCTACACTCTTCATTGCCTTCGAGTATGATTTTGGTGCGTCAGACGTTTGATCAAAGAACTGTACACCAGCCTGAAAACATTGAATGTTGAAATCAATGTCATCGCCAACTGATGCCATATGGGCCCTTCTTTTTGTCGTAACAATGTTCGATTCATCGATTGACAATGAGATATCGTTTGGAGCCAGCTGACCAACGGGTTGAAGAATATAGTCAAATCCAGGCCGCCGTCTGATGTCCTCATTGGGCACCAATGGATTAAACATCGAGGAGAGATTTTTGTTTGACTCGTCCGATGATGACGATGACGATGATGATGCTGATTTTTCTGAAGAGTTGTTTTGACCAGACTGATTGTGTTCTTCACTCGTTGTAACAGCGACGTTGACCTCATCAAATTGTTCGGATAGATCATTCAGGAGTGGATTAAGAAAACCAGCTGGACGGGTCGTGGAGATTCCTGGAAAAATTGCTTCGTCAAATGTGACATCATGCGATAACTCCACACAACCCTCCTCCGTCAGGATGCGCCAGTTGTGCATCCCAAGCTGGTATCCAATCATAATCCCCTTCTTCGACGTATCAGCAAACTTAGAGTCTTGGTTTGTCTTGATGATATTGACAAACGCTCTACACCCAAATGGTCGAAGACGTGAGATTTTGAACGGTCTACCAAACCAGAGCTTGTAGGATGAAACCCAGTCGTGCTTCCTTGTTGGAGTGACGTTTTCAAGAAAAACTGCAGTCTCAACCGCATGCCCCCATAGAGAGTGATAGACATGAGCTTGTTTCAACAAGGCCCTTGCTTTCTCCGTGGTGGTTCTATTACCACGCTTGGCTACCGGATTCTGTTGTGGAGTATATGGAGCCGATATGTGAACTGTTACACCTTTGAGAGCTAGGAATGCCTTGAACTCATTGGAGTTGAATTCCCCTCCTCCATCTGTCACAACATTTTTTATAGGACGTCCTTGCGACACAGTGACTGACGCATAGTAGTTTTGAAAACACAAGAACGCCTCAGATTTCTTTTTAAGAAGATAAACATGTTTGTACGATGAATATTGATCGGTGATTTTAAAGTAATATTCATGACCGGCACAGGTTGAAGGACTTATGCGACCACTCAAATCCATATGTATAAGTTCAAGTGTGTGACGGGATTTTGGAAGTGAATTAACATAAGGAAGACGGTGTGATTTTGACAAGAGACATTCTTCACATGAGATTGAAAACCGCGGAAGATCATACATCTTTCTTAACGACTCGTCACTGGGGTGCCCCGCTCGCCTGTGAAGATTGAGTATGTTAGATTCATTGTTGACTAACAGTTTCGACGATGGATTTGACTTGCCTTTGATTATCTCGATTCGAATAAGAAATACGTTTTGATCGCTGATCTTGACCTTAAATATTTCCTCTCCTTCGTTGATAATTCGCATGCCGCCTGAGTTGGTCTGAACTAAGCTACAGCCTTTTCGATATAATCGACCCATGCTAATTAAATTTCCAACGAGTTCCGGAACATGCAAACATTCAAGTTTTACTGTTGTTCCCAACAAAGTCTTGACATAAACGTGGCCCACTCCAGATGACATTGTTGTCTTCCCATCTGCCAACTCGATTTTACAGTTTTCAACGCTTGAATACGTTGAGAAAGCCGAACGATCTGAGACCATGTGATGAGACGCTCCGCTGTCGAGATAAGCCGTGTTGGACAATAATCTCTCCAAGTATGCCTTCTTGACGCAGTGCCAAACACTGCCTGAACCAGAGCTTGAAGATTGACGTCTTGAGACCTTTTTAGCTTTCGCTTTCTTTTTCTCGCGACATTTTTTAAATTTGGCCTTCTCATCCGGAAACAGTTCGAAGCATTGTTCTTGGGAGTGGTTTGTATTCGGGTTATGTACGCCATCCGTACAGCGAGCATCTACACTTTTGCTTGTTGAAGCTGAGACTTTCATTGCTGACTCTTCAGTTTTTATCTTGGTAGTGATATCATCTCGACTTCTATTCTGTAGTAGCGACTGAAGCAAATCGAGTGAAAGCGGTTGATTTTGAATCAACACTTCTCTCGTGTGTACCAATTCAGACGGAATTTTTCTAAGAATGTTTTCACATAGCAGATTTTCATGTAATTCGAAGTCTTGAGGAATTCCAATTCTAAGACCAACAGATCGAAGATTGTTTACATGTCCCGCTAGATCGACTAGAAAGTTGGATATGTCGGTTCCATTGAAGCTGAAATCTAGGAAGTCGTTGTACACTTTAGATTGATTGGATATTGCCAATGAAAGATAATGAGATTTGAGGGTCATCCACATCTGAAAGGGATCGTTCTCGTTCATCTGGGTTTTGAATTTTGAGTAATTCGAGGTACCCATCGTGCGTTGTAACACTCCAGAGGTCTTGGTTTTGCGACTGTTGAACAGCTTTAGTTCTGACTGTACAGTAGGAGCCGGTTCATCTTCATTGATGAAAGAGAACAAGTCGCATTCCTTGAGATAACCTTTGACTTGGGTAGACCAATCTATAAAGTTATAGTTCGTGAGTGTAGGGATGTTAGAGGTGGATGGTTTGTCGTTCATTCTGACGATTAAGCTGAGTTGTGCAGTATAATCGGCGCTGGGCTCATAACCAATTGAACGAATGATCACAAAGGGATCTGATGGAAACTCCTCCTCGACGTTAGTTCACCGACTGTGACTAACAAGACACACAAACAACACGAACCTGATGGAAACTCCTCCTCGACGTTAGTTCACCGACTGTGACTAACAAGACACACAAACAACACGAACCTAGTGGGTTTGTGTAAGAGATGAGTGAGATGGGTTTGATTGTGAAACAAAAGATCATTGAATCCATTAATCTAACCTGATGGAAACTCCTCCTCGACGTTAGTTCACCGACTGTGACTAACAAGACACACAAACAACACGAACCTAATGATGATGAAAGAAAAGAACATAAGACCAAAGAAATGAAGAAGAATGAGATAGAGTGAAACGGACCTAGTGGGTTTGTGTAAGAGATGAGTGAGATGGGTTTGGTTGTGAAACAAAAGATGATTGAATGAGAAAAGAGAGCGATACAATTTAATGAAAGCTATTTAAACTACTGCCAATCACCTATTAGGTTTCAACCTAATCTCACTAATCCCCCGCAGCACAGCCAATTGGAAATGAACCCGTTTGATCTTAGCCCTAAGTTCAATTAGCATTAGTCAAGAAGGGAAGCCTCATAAGTACCTGTAACTTCAACATCTTCTACTTACTAGATCTGTTTTCAATCCCTTCAAACTCTTTCCTGATCCTATCGGAGTTCCACAGCAGGCAGCCTGAACAAAATATTTATGTGTATAGGTATGAGTATGCCCCATACCTATACTTTTTTTTTTAAAAAAAATTTTTTATGTAAGCAAACACAGATCGGTGTTTGCTTACATACCCCGCTCTCCCTTCAACCAGAGGGGCATCCTCTGCTTGAACTACCTGTAGAAAGGGTGTGCACACCTTTTCTATACCTGTAAGGACTCTCTTAGTCCTTCACTGAGTGGAGGGAAACATGGCATGGGGGACAGGCTGATGAGCCTAAAAGTTTTGAAGAACAAACATGGTGGGGGTTTGATTACCAAATCAGAAAGAGAGGTGGGAATCAGTCTCTCCTCCAAATTAGATGAAGAACAAGTAGGAAAATAAGATATGGAAAAGGGAACTTACCTGAATCAGAGAGAGAAATTGGAATCAATATCTACTGATACAGGTTAGAATGAAAATATCTAGGCTATATATAACATTAAGACTACAGTGATATCCATGTGAAACCCAACTTGAGGAGGGGGTTTACAATACCACATACACATACAGGGGTTTTGTCAGCCACCAAGATATTACATGTAGTATGTAACATGTAATACTTGAAACTCCAAGCTTGAATAATCATAACCATTCTTTATTTTAATTTTTATTATTATCCTTTATTTTAACTTAACATTCTGAACAAAGACAAAAATTAGACTCAACATTTTATCAAATTGTGTAATAGTCTAACATTTCAGAACAAGAATTAGAAATATCTGACTTGAAAATAAGGATCTGAGTTCAAGCCACACTCATGACCATATTCAACAACTGATTAAAAAATTATACTTATTTTTTAATAAAACATAAAGGAAATTTAATTAAAGAAAATCCTTGGAAAATCAATTTTTAAACACGCAATAAATGGATAAAGAAACATTTATTGGTATAGCTTTTTCCATGAAAGTCCTGGAAAATCCCAGCTTAACCCATATTAATATATACTATAAGATTACATATATACTTAAGTAAATAGTTTATGTATTATGTATTATATGAATATTACATGTGATTTCAAGTCAATTATCCTTCAGGTAAAGCACTTTTCCAAGCTCAAACCCCTAGATAATTTATTCACATGTATTTCTTAGTGAAATAAATATTACAATGCTGAAATACATCTCACATTAAATTTAGACAATGTGAAATACTTATGGGATCATTTTAATTACAAATGACATCATATTTCACACCTGATCACAAACAGGGTGATCACTTCCCCCTGGTGATCTTACTCTGATCACTACTGCCAACAAGGATGTGACAGAATAATTATTTTATTATTTAAGGAGAGGTTTTCTTCACTAAATTGAAGATATCCTCCCCCATCAATTTTAACCCATACTTAGATAACTTATTATAAGCTACCAAGGCGCTCACCTTCTCCTGTAAGTAAGGAGGACTGGCCTTTTCTTATATAACTATCTTAAATAGTTAAAATTCTTCACAAATTCCCCCAATAAAATTAATATGACTTAATTTTAATTGGACGAACCATGTTAAATTCTGGTTAACCCTTCTGTGGTCTTGTTGGTGGGGTATTATTTTTGAGTATTTATTTATTTGTAATTTATTTGTAATATAAAATATAGAATAAAGTGTAGTTGATATGTGTGTATGTGTGTATATGAGTGAGTGGATAAGATGAGATGATGGAATGAATGAGAGATAACAATGGGAGAAAAGAAACTGGTATTTATAATAAATTAATGCTGAGCAAATACCCAAACAGCAGACATTCTGAATGGGAAAGCTCCAAGGGCTTTTACTTTAAAGAAAGTAATTATGCTTTTCTTCTGTTTACAGGAATGCACCAGTCCTCTGGTGCATTACTTTTTTTATTGCTTTCTGATACACCATGCTCAGTGGGTGTGGCAGCATGCCCATCACTTCTGATTCCATTGCTGCTTGTATTCCCTTCTACAGGGATTACACCTTCAACATGTGGAACTTTCCCCCCATCAGAAGTTTTGTAGCAGGCTCAGAACCTGTTTTATTTGTTACTTAAGTGTTTTTACACTATAGTAAATATTTTTTAAAGACTTATAATATTCTATTACACTTTTATAAGTGTATCTTTCTTATATTCCTCTCTGCACACACCACTTTTAGTGGATTAGAGTGTAGATTGTTGACAGGTTTGCCGCTGCGCATCCCATTATGTGTGGTTTCAAAAACCTGTGGAAAGGCATGTGACCTGCAAGCTCCTTCCTGCATGGGCATGTAGGTTGCACACCCATACGGCAGTGTGCTGACACCAAAAGAAGGGTGTGCCCCTTGCTGGGTGTGCTTCCAGGAGTGTGCATTTATCAATACACCCCTTGCCCTTTTAAGTTCCATTGTTCCTGTCCTGTCCTTTTCTCCTTTTCCATCCTTATAGGTCCCCCTTTGGGTATGTTGTGGGGTCTATTTAGGTTTCCCTGATTATCCATTCTCCTCAAATATGTAATCTATCATCAATTTTGAGCCTTATTTACTTTTTACTTGAAGCTCATTCAGGTTCCATAAAGATAAATAAAATCTTTCCAATAAGAGATCCTGGTTCATCTCTATTCTCCATTCTCCAATCACACCCAGTCCTCAGAGCAAAAACACACCACTCAAAAAAAACCTGAAACAGATAAATCTTCATGTATCACTGTCTCAATACACACCTTTTAACCACCCAAGCTGTTATTTTTGGAATACAATTTAGGTATCACATGCATTCAAAGTGTTAGAATTAACAAAGCATTTTTCAGACATTTAGCAAAAAATGATTGACTTGGGCTGGATTTGAACCAGTGACCTGAGTAGAAGCTAAGAAAATATACTAGAATTGCTGCCTTGACCAATTAGGCTCCCAACTCCTTATCCACTGTGCTGATATTTGGAACACTGTGGATCACAATATTCAACACAAAGCTATGAAATTGCACAAAATCATATAATTTTTATAAAGATTCAAACACAAATATGTGCCATCCAAACACCAAACCCTGACCAACAATTTCTGAATGGTATATAAAATATTATCACCCAGAAGTATTACTATTTTATATGTGATTTGAATTTTCAAGGTTATATAAATTTGAAAACTATTAATTGTTAAAAATCTGGTTTTTGGGTGTTGCTAAATGCACACCCCTGACTGCACACCCTTTTTTGGGCATCAGCACACCCATAGATGGGTGTTGTGAGCCTGGGTCTCTAAAGTGAAAACAGGATACAAGGATGGGGCGCAACAGCTGTATTTCAAGGGATAAAGCCAACAACTTTTAAGGAATAAAAGAAGAAGAGGGAAGGAAAAGAAGTGATGATTTTGATGGATCTTTGATGTAAATGATCTGAGTGCTCTTATTAATAATAATCAACAGCCT
The DNA here is from genome assembly GCA_007896445.1 of Puccinia hordei. Taxonomy (NCBI): domain Eukaryota; kingdom Fungi; phylum Basidiomycota; class Pucciniomycetes; order Pucciniales; family Pucciniaceae; genus Puccinia; species Puccinia hordei. The sequence goes on from RDRW01000012.1 coordinate 158,434, forward strand.
GGAAAGGCTGGAAAGCTGTACCAGAGTCTTTGAGAAATGCAACAGCATCTTCACACAATGGAAACATGGAAGGTATCTGAGAAGAAAAAGTCTAATCAGCCCCGTTTTTCAGACTATGATCAAGCTGGATAGTCAAGCTTCTTTAGAGGGAAACCTATGTGGTTTGTTTCAAGGAAAACCCACAGAAACAGACTTGAAGTGAAGCTTATGGATCTCTTGAGTTGATTATGATTGATCTGATCTGATGATTGAAGCTTGATTTCATCTGATGATTGAAGCTTGATTGGTCTGAGGACTGAAGGAAAGGGAAAGAGGGAAAAAGGGGGGAAGACAGAGAAGGATTACTGTCAGAGAAGAAAGGTTCAAAAAGGGGACTGACTGACAATACTTGAAGTACTGGGTGAAAGAGGCCTTTTGTTGGTTAGAGTGGTGAGCTGTAACTTGGCTGAATCCTTGGGTTCCTGAGGTAGTGGTTCTGAGTTTCTTGAGTTTGTTTATCCTGCCTGCAACGCGGGATACCAAAACTTTTCAAGGTTTTCTTATGTAATCTTACATGTAGATGTGGTTGGCTGGCCTTGTTTCACTTGCCCAGCCAGCTGCAGCACAGAATTATTTATCTAATTACTTCATGAAGTGGTTGAGCAATTAAAAATTGTTCAGTGAACACTAAGGTTAAAATTTGATGAAAAATCAGAATCTGAATTCAAAATAAAATTAAAATCTGAGGTTGAAAAGATATGAGACAGTTTTGACTTAAAGAAGAAGATAAGACAGACTTTAGGTCAGCTGTGCTGCCTCTAAGGCTGACAGGTGTGAAGCTCACACACCCACCTACAGGCATGCAACACCCACCCAAAGACGGGTGTCCAGCCGGACACCCCTGTCAAGGACACAGTGTGCATTCAGCATGCCCATACTATGTATATAGGTATGGAATACCACAAAGGTGTGAAATATGGGTTTAAAAAAAATGTGCCACACTGGTTTGATCCCTGGGTATGAAAAATATTAATAAATAACATGAGGTATCAAAGGACAAAAATCCCTCAAGGGGAAGAAAACCCACACCCATGGCAAAATTTTGAGGGGTGTATGCCAACACACCAATTTTATTTGGTGTGTATCTCACACCTGCCTTTCCAAGAAACAGAAAGTGAATTTTGGTTTGGAGTGTCTGCTGGTGCTTTTTTTATCCTGTCAAAAAGCAGAAAGAGATTACTTGAGGATTGGAAAACCTGCATTTTTGTAACATTACTTGTGGTTAGTGCTCTCAATAGGGCTATCAAATATGGCCAGGTCTACTTTTAAAACCAGGAAATTATACAAAAATATTTTTTTCACCAGTGGGTTTCAAAAGGGGATAGCTAAAGGAATAACATGTTTTTAAAATGGTGGATTTTTTCGAACTAGTCAGTTAAATAATGGTGGATTTGGTCATATTTGATACCCCCTAACGTGTGGTTTATGATTTTATCCCCAATGAATAGTTTGTAATCACTGGGTGAGATTCCTCCTAACAAAGGTTTTTTTACTTGATGGGAGGGTTTCCTCCCAAAAATGGCTTTAGGATTTACAAAATTTGTGTCCATACCTTGGGGTGTTGATAAACGCACGCCAACACCAACCCGCACACCAATTGTTTTTGGCGTGCGGGGCCTACACACCAATTTTTTTTGGCGTGCGGGGCCTACACACCAATTTTTGGCCAAAAAGCTCCCATTTTTTGGCGTGTAGGCCCCGCATGCCAAAATAATTTGGCATGCGGGTCCCACATGCCAAAATAAATTGGTGTGTGGGAGCGCACACCAATTGTTTGGCGTGTGGGGAGATATTGCATGCAATATCCCAATACACATATGTGTATATCCATATCTGTACATATACATATGTGTTATCACGTAATCAAACCAGTGGACCGGTTTGATTACGCGAGCAAGAGCCAGTCTGATTCCCTTTAGGAATCAGACTGGCGGTCTGCTTTATTTCAACAAGAACCAACCACCAAACACCTCACCAATTCAAAAAAAACAAAACAGTGAGTCTGAGACCCAAAAAAATAAAAACCAAAAAGCCAAAAAAAAACAAAAGTAAAAAATGGAGGAGAAAAAAAGCACACAGGCACAGGGCCCTCTCCAAGACCCAACTGGCCCAAAAGACAGGGCTCAATGGCCATGAGAAGGGGCCTGCCTCTGCCCATCACCTCCAGTGGGCCCACAGGCCCACTTTGATGCTCCAAAGGAGCAATAAAACATTCAAAGGCGCCATTCAAACCCCCCAGGGAGCTCAAAGGGCCCCATATGAGCCCCAGACGCCCACCATCCCCCCCAAAAGTGGCCCATCTCAATCACATCTCTTCCAATTTTTTTATAATTTTTTTACCGTAGATATAGTAACACGTGCTGACATACTCTCCCATTCAAATGCAAACAGATTCCCCACAATTCACCAAATCAGCAGCAAAAGATGTCTCACACGGGTCATTAAAACTCCTCAAGCAATCAGCCTCCAGGCCCATACATATTCTATGAGGTCAACCCCAACCATCACCCTTGCGCCCCACTTGGCAACTTGTATCAAAATCAAATCTCTGCGTATGGAAATTCACACGTGCTTGGCCAACCTGCAGCTCAACTAAACCAATCAGGCCAGCTAGAAACTAACTATGGCTACCCAAGCAACCAACATGGCCAAGCCCCCCAGCCCCTTACTGTCCCCCCAGCCCACCCAGCAGCTACAGCTTCACAGACACCAACTACAGAGTGGCAATCCAGCCAAACCCTGTCCCCCCAGCTCACCCAATAACCCAGCCTGTGTTCCACCCATATGAGATACAATTGCCTCAATTCACCCACTATCACCATCAACCTCCAGACTCTACCTATCCGCTTGATCCAGCCCAACCATCCTATCTGGCTCAGCCAGCCCTCTATGCACCACCCCATATAACTCAAGCCCCACCATCCCATGCGTTTCTGCAACCCCATCAAGCACCACAAATCTCAAACTACTGGCAGCCGGGATCCCAACCATTGTCCCACCCGGCCAACCCATTCACTCTTGGACCCACTCACTTCCAAGGCCCGCCAACCTCTCACAATTTCCCCCTTGGCCAACCATCAGTGCCCGCTCCGCCGCAGACAAATCAAGTCCCTTCCATACCTGTCATGCAAGAAATGCAGCCATCTCTGGGGGAAATAACCTCCTCTGCGCCATTTAGCCCTCAAAACAGCCACCTGCACAACCAAGTCCTCAACAGTGTCCCCCAGAAACCTTCAGCCCTCAAGTCCCTCAAACTGTGGCTGAAGGTGAGTCTTCAAATATGTCAGCTTGCTGTACTCTACTCCACTTGTTGTGGCGTGTACAGTAAGTACTAAAAGAATAATATTACACTTATAAAGTGTAATGAACCAATTTACCAATAAGAACAATAACTTGAGTGTTATAATAACACTAAGTATCAAATAAAAACAGGTTATGACCCTGCTGCCAAAACTTCATTTATGGGAATAAATCCTCTGAAGGGCTAACCAGATTTGAACACGGTTCTTCCAATCAATTAAATGTATTTAATTAATTGGGGGGGATTTTGCTTGAAGAATTTTAACTAATTAAGATAGTATATAAATAAAGGCCAGTCCTCCTTACTTACAGGAGAAGGTGAGCGCCTTTGTAGCTTATATTAATTTATCTGGTGTAGGTTAAAATTGATAGGGGGAGGATATCTTCAATTTGGTGAAGAAACCTCCTCCTTAAATAATAAAATATTTGTATTAATTCCTCTGCAATTTAATTGACAGTGGGGATTGGGGCAATATTGGCAGGTGATTCTTATCAGCCTGTTCGTGGTAAGAAGGGAAGCATGGTGTCATTTTTAATTAAAATGATGCCATGTTTATTTTCACATTAATTAATTTAATTTAATGTTTATTTTTCTTAATTAAACTAAATAATTCTTAATCACATGTACATGTAACTTCCTTTGGGGTTGGAGCTTGGAAAAGTGCTTGCTCTGGAGAGTTAAACATGTGGGAATTAATTTATAAGTCATTACTGCATAATTAATATACTTTACATAAAGATTTACCTTTATTTATGTGTAATTTTATACTATAAATTACTATGGGTTAATCTTGGATCTTCCAGGATTTTCAAGAAGAAAACTATGCCAATAAATGGTTCTTTATCCATTGATTGCATGTTTGAAAATTAATTTTCCAAATATTTTCATTAATTAAATTATAACTTAATTTTAGTAAAAAATAGATATAATTTAAATAAATGATGTTTATTCAATGTGGTCATGAGTGTGGCTTGAACTCAGGTCCTTATGTCAATAACAGATATTACTGAGCCAGTCTCTAACTGTTAGACTATTGTATCATTTGATAAAATGATAAGGTCTAAATTCCACTTTGTTCAGACTATACAAAATAATAAAAGTAAAGAATAATAATAATTATTCAAGTTTGCAGTTTTCAAGTATTACATGTTATATTATTACATGTTACATAATACATGTAATATCTTGGTGGCTGACAAAATACTTCTCCACTTTGTTTTCATCTTACCAAGAACTAATGTTTACCTGCACAATCTCCCAGTAAAATACCCAAGGGTCACGGCTACATCTCCCGGCAGGTATCAACCTGCACCACCCAGCCCTCAACTGTTTCCCCAAGCAACTTTCAGCCCTCAAGTCCCTCAACCTGTGGTTGAAGGTGAGTCTTCAAATATTTCTCCCCTTTGTTTTCATCTTACCAAGACCTAATGTTTACCTAGTCAATCTTCCAGTATACCCGCTCAATCCTTTAGGACGTTCACCGCTGGCCCCCACAATGTTACCCGCTGCCAATCAACCGCATAAAGTGTTGATGAAATCTGAAGATGTACAATCTTATGATTATTCAGTTGGCAGTAAGTTCTTCTAGTTTCTTAATTCGCCCACTTGAGGCAGACTGGCTGAACTGCTTGTGTTTCCAGATGCAATGGATGCACCACCCGAATTCCTTTTCACATGTTTCACTGATCTCAAACACTTTGTCACCACATGGGCCCACAAGCATGGTTACGCTCTGAAAGTTTGTGCTTCCAAGAGGGACAAGAACATCTACTTTGCATGCACAGTTGCCGGGGAAGACCAAACCTCAGTTGATGCTATCCGGTTTCGAGAGTCTAGGAATAAGCGACTGGGGTGCTGCTTCAAAATATCCGGCCACAAACCGACTTCAGTAAAACTCAAGGATGCACCATGGGAACTCCGATGCCGAAAGACAATTGAGCACAATCATGGTCCAATCGATCTGGAACATGTAGTCATCCACAAGAAGCTCTCTGTCGAAGGCCAAACTGAGGTTGCTCGCTTATCGTCTCTTGGAATGCAACCCCAGGCAATCGCTAGACTCCTTACTAGCAGTGAGGGAAGGTTTGTAACCAACAGGACGATATACAACACAAAGCAGGCACTGAGGGCAGAGAAGAGGGCTGGCAACACCCCAATCGAGTACCTCCTACGTTGCCTCAACGAATCCAATTGGACACACGAGGACGTTTACGACACAGACGGCAAGCTCCTTTCCTTGTGGTTTGCGCACCCAGGATCGTTGCTTCTTGCTCGCAGGTTCCACCATGTGGTCAACATTGACTGCACTTACAAGACGAACCTGAACAACTACCCCCTGCTGCATGTGGTTGGCCAAACTGCAACCAATCACAGTTTTTCGATTGGTTTTTGTTTGATGCGAAACGAGAAGAATGAGGCCTACTCATGGGCTCTTGATAAGTTGAAGTGGGTGGTCTATTTGACTAATCACCTATTCTCATCAGAAACTGACTGTACTCTGGTGCCTGTGTGATACCCATAGATCTATATGGGGCGCTGACCACACCCTAAAGGTCTTTGTGACAGACAGGGAATTGGCACTGCGTAATGCTATCTCAAAGCACTTCATCAATGCAACCGCAAACTTGTGCATGTGGCACATCGATTGGAACATTGTTACAAACTGCAAGCAAGTGTTTGCTGGCAATGGCAAAGAATGGGGCAAATTCATGAGGCTCTGGCATGCGGTCGCACATGCCCCCAATGAGGGTTAGGGTTTGTATAACCGGCCATTTGCCTTCCTTAGTAGAACTGGGGGGAGCACAACATGTATTCCCGCCACAGTTCCCCCCTTCTTAGCATTTTTCAATGATAATCATTGGATATGTGTGATAGTCAAGCTGACCCCCACAATTCCCTTTCCTCTCCCTAAAGTCTCCAGGCTATTTCACAAGAGTCCAGCAGCTGCTTGGCTAGACTGCATTTCCCCTTCAACTACTCTTCACTCTTTGATCCCTAAATGATTTATTTGTAGCCACTCTGAACCCAATATAACAATTGAATCTTGCACATCATTGATGTCAGCCGCTGAGTACATGTCACATGAAATTGTGGAAGCCCAAATCCAAAAGGCGCAGGCAAGAAAATCAAATATATATATATAAAGTCCCCCCAGCTCCAAGGATAATTCACAAACAGCTTTTAATTCCCAATTTATATTCAGAGGACCATATTTTTTAATATTCTATGGTTTATCCTTTGACAATATAATATTGCCCCTTTTTTCTGCTATTATTAAGGTTTTAGATGCACCCTTTGCTTATTTATAAGTTTCAACTGTTAATCAAAGTACCCTTATGCCAAATGCCCTCTGCTTGTAAGGGGTAGTGCTGTATAACACTCCCTGGGTTTCCCCATAAGGTATAGCAAGGGTGAAAAATTGACCTGTCCTAGGTCAAAGGTGGACCATCCTGACTAATTAGCAACTTGGGCAAAATACAAGCTATAGTAATGGTAGATGGCTTGTTGGAAAGGGAAAAATAAGACAAAACATTTCATTGATTCAAATCAAACAAATAAAAATATTATAATTACAAATTCCACATATCCAAAGAATATAAAACACCAAATAATGAAAAAACATCATGCACAATAAACACATGAGCATTCATCTAGATAAAATGAATAATATAATATAACACATCCAATGAACAAATAAATACCAGACAAATAAAACAAGTGGAACTAATAATTCCAAAAAAACAATTGAATCTACTCCAATATTGCAATAAATACCTCCCAGACAAATAATAGTCACATATTTGACAAATTGCCACTAGACATAATAGGGGATATCAAAGATGACCAAATCCACCATTAAAACCAGTGAATTAGGTTTTTCAACAAAATTTCACTTTTGAGAATTATGAATCATGTTATATTGATATTCATTGTTTTTAAAAATGGTGGATTTTTAAAACCAGTTGATTAGATAATTTAATACCTCCTAATGAAATCAATAAGTTCAAACAACACATATAACACAAGTAAGACAAATTCCCACTAGAAATAATGAAATCAATACAAAACATAACATATAACCCAAGCAAGACAAATTCCCACTAGACCTAATGAAATCAATAAGTTCAACAAAACATCTAACCCAAGTAAAACCAATAGAACATATAATACAAATCAAACACATAGAACACATAATAAACAACCAATTCATTACACATCACTGAATCTGGTTAGCTGGATTACATCAGACTTCTTTGGGGGATCAAGAACCCATTTCATCCAGCTTCAATGTCCTACATTCCACCAGTTTGCTAAACATTTCAGACAGAGACACCCCAAATAGAAAATAAAATAATATAACATGAATAAAAATAATTCATTGTTACTCAAAGGATACCATTTGTAAGCTTGCTACCATTTCAGAGACAACCAGACTAGTAAATGAAATAACAGAACATAAATAAAAATAATTCATTATTACATGTTAAAGAGATATTATTACTTTAATTTTCAGCCTCTGTGATGCCAAGAACTGGATTCTTCTAGCTACACAGGGTGCAAGGTAAAAACAGAGGCAGGTTGTGCAGTGGAAAGTGGGTAAAAAAGGTGAAAGAAATAAAACTTTAAAGTTTTTATTAACAGAGGGGCCTGAGTTCCAGTGGTATTTACTGTGCCCTCTAAAATAATCAGGACCTGAGTGAACAGGGGGTAATTTGACTACCTGATAGTCTAGTCCTTTGAACAAGGAGTACACCTAGACAATAACTACTGAAGGATTGGAGGAAATAGACTTACTGGTTCTATTTCCAATCAGGGATTCTTCAGGAGGTTGTAGATGGTCCAGAAGCACTCAAAAGGTTGGGTAACAGGTGATGGTTGAGTTCTGAAACAGGTGAAAACAGGTGGTTGGATGAAATTCAGGTATAAAACAAGCAGAAACTACACTATGTAACAGGCTATAAGACTGGTTTATAAGATGGTAAAAGCTGGTAAATGTAAATGAAGATGGGGATATCATTTCATGGGAAGGAAGCTCTGTTTAGATATCCATTCTGTGCCCTTGGGGCCAAAGAAGAAGCTCTATTTTTCCCAGTATAGTCTTCTACTAAGCCCCAGTTACCTGTATAACTGGTTTGGTTATGGTAGGGCTTAGTTACATGTTTCAAAAGGCCCAAAGTAGTTTAATATTCCCAGTAAGGTGAATAAATTTGTTTCTTCCTTCCTTTTGGACCAGTAGTCTATTTACAACCAACCAATTGGGCTATCTTGGCCTTAGTAGGAAAAGTATGCCCACATTGTTGGTTGTGGCTTTTATTACAGGTGCCAGGTACATGTAACTATAGAAATGATGATGTAAACCTTATTTATGCATCATTCCCAAACTCTAATAACCTTAATTACATAGTCTACTAGCATATATTTAAGGTTATGTGGATCTTTAAGTGATATGAAAACTTGAAGGCCTTGTGAAGGGATATGAAGGAGTAATAATTACGGGGTACTTTTGCTGAGCTACCCTAGGTCAATTTACGTTTAGATTCAGAATATGAAATAATATTCTAAGTTTTCTTTATACTTTAGAAGTTATATCTATATTCTGTGTTATATGTTTTGTTTTAATAATTTCCTTTGAAACAAAAGACGTAAGGTGTGCATTCTTTTGAGAATAAATTAAGAATATAAGTTGTATATTGGTATAATTTGCTATAGTCAGGATGTCTCTGAATTAGTAGCAGGCTGACACATACATTAATGTCATAATTTAAATGATGTATCAAATACATAGGTAAAATTTACATAAACAATTCGAGACAAATACAATAGCTTAAAACATATGTATTATCATGTAAAAACAATAATACATGTGTAATCAAAAAAAATCAAACCCTTTTTGGACATTTGTGGCCTGATTGGGAATTAACCAATCCAATACTGTTGTAGCAGCATAGTACATGAGTAAAACACCTGTCAATAATACATGGCAAATATTATATTACAAAAAATAAATAATACATAATTATTAATATACTAAAACCTGTTTGGAAATTTTTAGCCCAATGTGGAATGTTTATTACCTTCAATAAAATTATTACCTATTATTATTACTTTTATTCAAGAACCACACGGATTTTTGACATAACCAATTATACAAATTTTCCAATATTTTATCAATTAAAAGATAGTCTTGGAACTTGGAGTCTTGAGAACAAGACCTTAAGGTCAAGCTACCCTTAAGACTAATCAATAAAAGGAAAAATCTTTTATTTTATTTAATACCCATTAAAATTTAAATAAGGAAAATCCTAGGAACATCCATCTTCAAAAATAGAATTAATGGACAGATGATCCTTCATTGGGATAGTTGAATTTTTTAAATTCCTGGAATATCCAATATTTACACACCTCTTAATTACTGATCAAAATTTTCACATAAAATTATGGTAAATTTGGTTAAAATATATGCAATATTTAATAAATAATAATACATACATTTTAGCCTGGTCAGTTCATCCCTCAAGCGCTTCCAGGTACCCAAGAGCACTGAAAAACATATAGAATCCTCCATCAGCTTTTAACATACACATAGATCACCTATTTGCATAAATATAAGAATATTGAATCTATGCTAATAAGAATGAAATCAACAAAGTGTGTAGCAATTTCCCAGTATTATTCTCTTATAAGAATTGTCCTGTGATTTGATTGGTTATACATACATGTCATGAGGTCATGGGGACATAGAAAATACTGTGCTCAATATAAAACATTTACCATTACATCACAGTAAATTTTAATTGTAATATATTAGAGCAGAATTCATAAAGAAATTCTGGAACCTTCCCCTAGAGACCTCTAGAATATAAAAGGAGGCAATTAATGGACTAGGATTGTTTCCTTAGAATTTTCCCCCAGTACAACATTAGTAAGTACCCCAAATATTCTCCTCCTACTTTGAGAGTAGTGTTACCCTTTATTATCCAACCCACCTTTATTTGCTGGAATAATTCTCAATTTACCTTATAATTCCCCATCCTTGGCCTTGATCTATTCCTTATAAAGCAGTTTCTGCATAACTACCACCTCTGAAAGTAGCCAATCAGCTTAAGTGTGTGGCAGCTGCTTATTAGCAATTTATATTGCTACACCTTCCTTAAAAATACCAAAGATATCCAAACCTATAAGGTTAGCTTTTAGTCTTCTCCTGATTGAATGGATTGCATATGAAATCTAAAAATCATAAGGACCTGGAATTTTATAGATAATAAGCCAGAGTTTCATACAGATACAGCTGGCCTTTTTCCCTTATAACTATTTTAAAGTAGTTAAAACTCCAAAAATCCCCTGATTAAAATAAATAACCTTAAATTTAATCAGAAGAACTGTGTTATAATCTGGTTAGCCCTTCTGTGGAACCTTGTCCCTATCAGAGGTTTGGCAGAAGGCTCAGAACCTATTATAATCTAATACTTAGTGCTCATATAACACCAAAGTATTAGATTGATATACAAACTTATCATTATTACATTTATTATCAAGTGTTTATACTATCTTATTCCTTACTGTACAAGCCACTTTAAGTGGAGTAGATTCCAGTTTGTTGACACAGTGAGTGAAAGTCATGAGATGATTGATTAATTTCATAATCAATATCTCAGAAAATAGATAAGAGATAATTTTAAGATTCAGTTGGTGATAGAGAGAAGGGATTTTTTTAACAAAAATTTAGATGGTGAAAACTGTCAGTGGTGGGTTACTCCAGGGAGGTTGAAAATCCATTCAATGGAAGTTGACTGGAATTGACCAGTGGCTCCGAGTCCTAGATGGTTGAACTTGATCCACAGAGTTTACTCCCAGCCAGTGATAAGTTTTGAGAAGTTCAGGCTTGAGGATCCAGAAAGTGATATGTAGATTTAAATGGGTCAAGCAAGATGTGAAGTAGTGATTTGTTGATGTATCTTCAAGCTCAAGAGGAATGGGTAAATAAAAGTATGTTATTATTATCTTCTCTTCTGAAAGTCTGGGGATCAAGAGAGTTCAGAGGGTACAACTTTATATGAGGCTTGCTGAAAAGTATGTTATTACTATCTTCTCTTCTGAAAGTCTGGGGATCAAGAGAGTTCAGAGGGTACAACCTTATGTGAGGCTTGCTGAGGTTGACTAAATACAAGCATATGTAAAGTATGTTAATAATGAAATGAGTGAAACAAATGTGAAACTTGAGGAAATTGCAGATGGTGTAATAAAATAATATGTTGGCCAGTCTAGGGGTGACTATGTTTTACTTGCCAGCTGACAAAAACAATAGAGATATTTTGAATAATTAGTTAGTGATATAGATTAATATAACATTCAGAACAAAAGATAGGATGTAGCACAATATCCATGTCAATAACACAGATATGAGATAAGATATATGTTGTAATATTTAGTTAGTGGAGAGAAAACAGCTATTTGTCAGATATTTATATATATACAAGAGATGTTTGGAATATTTGGTTAGAGAACTAGATAAAAATTAAATTCAGAAGGAAAAATGGGACAAAGAAATCTCTATGTCTTGAGAAAAAAGGTGGAAAAGGTGGTGTGTAGCAAAATGATAGTGAAACTCTCTATGGGATTTTTGCCAGTCTACTACTGGGAGTCCATCCCCCCAATTCTTTTGAAACCCATCCAACACAGGAATCCTAGGAAGTACAAGTGCATATTATCTAAAGTGCTGTGTGGCATCAGAAAAGTAGTTCCACTATTGACCTTATTTTTCAGAACATTGGCCCCAAATTCCAACAATGCTGCTGAGTTAGATGTTGGGGCAGGGGTTGATTTCTTGGAGTTGAACACCATTGTTGGACCAAAGACAAGAAGTCCATCTAGCATCTGAATTTTTTTTGGTGGTTTTGCTGGACCACTTTTGAAGCTTTGAATTCTTTGGCAGTCTCATTTGATCCTTGATCCCACAAATTTAAGCCAACACTGATATTTCTCCAACAAATTTTTTCAACAAGAGAGTGATTCCACTGCTGTGGTTGGATGAATCAGAAGTCCCTGCTCCCAGGTTTGCATAAGTACGTTGAAACCCAAGGTGAGCCAAATGCACTTTGGAACCATCCATTGGTTGAGGTTCCCAGTGTTTGGCAGCGTTTTCAAGGTGTTGCAGTGCCCAGAACTGGTGCAGCGCTGTTTTGAGCTGTGAATATAAAATAAATGTGGCCAGAGGCCTGATGAGGGAAATGAGCAAGCTGGGAAAATCAAGAGCACAGAATTCTCAGGGACTCAGAACAGCTGACCAGAAGTCTCCAAAGGAGCAGGTCTGACAACTAAGGCCTCAGAACTAAGTGAGGTTGGTATTTCATGTGGGAACAGATGAAATACATATGGTGAAAAGGGGCCTAGAGTGGGGGCCTAGTGGGCTGTGGAACACTCTGGAAATAAAAAGAGAAAAGAAAGATATAAGCCCTCTTCTGAGCATGGCGGAAGTCTAACAGAATATGCACAATCAGAAGGGGAAATGTATGACACCAAGTTGGAAGCTAGGGTGTGTGTCTGGACCTTGTTGATTGATGTAGTTGATTTGTTATTCTCAAATTTGGCAATCTGGTCCATTTTGACCATATCTTGAGTTATCAGAGATAGGTTCCCAGAAGTGGTGAGAATCTTCTCTGAGTGACAGAAGAATATCAGCAGGTGAATCCATGAAAACGTGGGAATTCAGTATATATTTACCTGATTTACAAGCCTTGAGAGTGGTCTGAATTTTATTCCAAACTTTCTCCTTGGACACAGGAAGCATTGGTTGATGGCCAGAGATCATGCAGGGGAGATGGCTAAGGATGAAAGCTATATTGTTCAGCATTTTCTGTGCTGAATACATGGACCAAACAATCCCACCAGTCAGGTTGATGTTCAAGTCATTGGCCACTGAAGGTGGAAGAAGAGGCCCAGGTACAAACAGCTCCATAGCTGGAAAGGTGGAGAGGGATGAATTTTATTAAAAGGTGGGAGCAATAGATAATCAGTTGAAAGTTTAGGAATTACAAGGGTCCCATGCAGGCCTAGGAGCAGGAGAGACAACTTCTCCAGGAGGTCTTTTTTTAGGCCTATTGGAGTTGGATGGAGCCAAATTTGTTGGATTATGGGTAATTTTCAGGCCACACGGGTCCTCAGTGGTTATTTGTTTGTGTGAAGTTGGATGTGGTGTGAATAGGTGTTTGGGGAAGTTGGGGTCAGTTGTACCAAGAGGAACTGGAGGCAGGTGTGGGTGGGAGGAAGAAGGTCCCTGTTGAGGGATGAGAGCACCATGTGTGTTATCAATCCTGGACTTCTTTGAGGTTGTATCATCAATGATGCAAGTGTCATAGTGGTAGCTTGTTGTTTGTTTGACATGGGAGTCCACCAATTTGGGAAAGGTAGGGGCAGGTGGTTGAGGGCTAGATTTTCTGGGTTGATGGGAAGATGTTCTGGGTTTGTTGGGAACTTTCTGTATTACTGAAGTGGCCAAGTATCCGGCATATTCTTTTGTATCATTGGTTTCTCCCTCAATGTCTGGGTCTTCAGAGCTGTGCCGGCTGACCAGGTCTGCTTGGTTTTTGTGGGTTCTGCAAGCAAGCTTGGCATTGCTACTGAGAACATTGGCCAAGAACTGATTGCCAGTGGTGTGGAAATACTCTAGGGGCAGCATAGATCTTGGAAGGTTTATGTATACCTACACTAGTACTAATGTAGGTTATGAAACAGGTGCTGATATAAGAGCTACCTTCCTGAATATTATTTCTGGGGAGGAGTGTAACACTAAGAGAAAGAGATTTGTGGCTTTCTACTATAATTTTAGACTGGCTAGTACTATGAGCTGACTCCTTATACCTCTAAGGTATGGGCAGTTGAGGAGGAGTTGTGAGGGGTATAGTTTTTTGAGAGGGTGAATGGCAATAATATCTAAAATGTCTGATAAAAGTGTACTTTGAAGAATATTAATCTAATATTTGGGGTAAAAGGCCATAAAGGGTGTATGGGGTAGAAATTTCATGTGGTGAGACAACAATCAGAGTAGAGTATATATGTGAGAAAACCCTTCAAGAGGGGAAAAAATGATGAACACAGTATTACATGATATGATGATGATCAAAGTCTACAATAGTAATAGTGGAGTGAAGTATGTAGTAATGATGAGCACTTGATATAGATTTATTTAAGATAATGGTTTGCTGTGGAAAACTTCTTTCTTGGATGATTTAAGCCATTTAACATCAAGAGTGTACCAATGAAATATATGAAAGCTAATAACTTGTCAGCCTACATGATGCCAAGGAAGATTCCTTCTAGCTACATGTGGTTCAATGTAAGATAAAAAGAGTTAAAGAACTCCGGGGATATATGTAGCACTCTTATTTCCAATGTAATATGTGGAATTGAGGCGTAAAAATAAGAGACAAAGTTATAATAATTGTATTAAATAAATTTAATATAATTAGAACCAGAGGGGCCTGATAAATCAGGGGTGTTTTAGATCCCTCTAAGGTATCTTGCAAGGAGCAGATGATTTAATTCCCTTATTAAAACTGGGCTCTGATAAATCAGGGTGTTTTAAATCCCGGGTATATGGAAAGGAAGGGGAAAACCTCCACAGACAGAGGAATGGTAATAAATTACGTTATTTAAGGGCATTAATAAAAAAACCCAGTTTTTCCGCGTTTCCACCCGGTTTTACGCAGCGGCGACGTAAATTTTGCTGCGCAGTACACCCGGTTTTCCGCGTTTACACCTGGTTTTTTTATGTATTTGTTTGCGGGCGGAATTTTATGGTTTTTCAAAATTATAAAATTGCTTAATATACTTCTAGGGGTGTAGAGTTTTATGGTATTTTTGATTTTCCAAAAAAACAACATCTTCTATTTTTTTTTGCCCATACACCCAGTTTTTTTGAAAAAAGTCCCCACGGCTCAATTTTCAGGATTTCTCAAAGTTTTAAATCTTTTTAAAGCACTTTAAGGGTTTTAGAATTTAATGCACCAAACAGTTTATTTTTGAATTTACTGGGTTTTTTTATATGATTTTTGGACAGAATTTATTTCTAAACACCTTCAGGTATGGCTTTCAAGATATTCAGGGAGTTTTTAAATTGTTTCATACGCTTTAGAGGGTGAAGAATTCATTGGAAAGAAATACTGATCATAAAATTGACTTGTTATCAGAAAAAAATGGAATTGTTATCAGAATAAAATGGAAATATAGGAAAATGGACAAATAACTATTCAACATCAACAATCTGATTAATCCTGGCAGGTCTTCTTATTGGGGGGAAAAGAACTTTTTCCCCAAGGTCCAAATTGGGCTGAATCCACTCTTTCCACAACAGAGCTTCCTCTTCAGCCCAATGTTGCCAATATGGATCAATCCTAGGGGAAGGCCATATATCAGCCTTAAACGTGAAGCTGTTATGCAGAGGGCATAGCCATGCTTCTTGGCCCAAGTTTGGACAGAGTTATGCATTTCCTCCTTTGTTTGATATGTTAACTCAGGAGGAGGAGCAAGGTTGGGTACTTCTGGAGTGGTGACGGGAGTGGTGGCGGCATCTTTGGCGAGGAGGGGGGGGTTGATGTGAGACATGTTGGATTTTTGGGTTTTTTTGGATTGGGGGAAAGGTTGAAAAAATTGGTGGGGTATGGAAGATTCTGAGGTGAAAAAAAGAAGTTTTTTGGTGTTATTTTTAGTGGGTTTGGGTGGAAAATGGATGAGGAGTGGTGGTGGAAGTGAAAATGGGTGGGAGGAGTTGAGAAAATTTGGGGAAAAAAAGTGAAATTGGGGACTTGAGTTGCGGAGAGGAGGAAAAATGGGGAATTTTGGTGTTTTTTTATGTGGATTGGTTCAGTGGTTGATGAGTTACGGGGAGTTGATGATTTAGGGGGGGGGGGGGGGGTGGTGTTGGTTTTTGATTGTGGTGAGTGGTTTTTGATGTGGTTGATTTTGGAAGTTGGATGAGCATGCCTGGGGAGTCTGTGCGCATCAAACGCCACCCTCCATATGCATATTGAATAAAATCTCAAAATTAAATAAAACCAGGTGTGCGCGCGGAAAACCGGGTTTGCTGCGCAGCCGCATCTGCGCAGAAAACCGGGTGTAAATGTGGAAAAACCGGGTTTTTTTATTAATGCCCTTATGAAACACTTTGGTTTTTTTTATATTTTTTCCATATGTTTAAAAACTTAGAGGAAGTCGGTTGTTCTGAAGTCCTGAGGCCCTCTTGATGTATTCATGGTAAATCTTAGATATCAGATTACTTATTAAAGGAGCAGAATTTAAGGGTACTTATGAGTGAGGTACCCTAGGTTAATTTGATAGTAGATTCAGAATTTATAATAATATGCTTGCTTCTATTTTTTATTCTTTTTGTACATTTATTTTGTAATAATGTCTCTGTATTTTTATCTTCTTTTATTACATTATTATTTTTTTAATAGGGCATTAATAAAAAAACCCAGTTTTTCCGCGTTTACACCCGGTTTTCTGCGCAGATGCGGCTGCGCAGCAAACCCGGTTTTTCCGCGCGCACACCCGGTTTAATTTAATTTCGAGTTTTTATTCAATATGCATAATGAGGGTGGCATATGATGCGCACAGACTCCCCAGGCATGCTCATCCAACTTCCAACATCAACCACATCAAAAACCACTCACCACAATCAAAAACCAACGCCACCCCCCCCTAAATCATCAACCCCCCGTAACTCATCAACCACTCAACCGATCCACATAAAAAAAACACCAAAATTCCCCATTTTTCCTCCTCTCGGCAATCCCAGTCACCAATTTCACTTTTGTTCCCCAAATTTTCCCAACTCCTCCCACCACCCATTTTCACTCCCACCACTACTCCTCATCCATTTTCCACCCAAACCCACTAAGAATAACACCAACAAACTTATTTTTTTCCCCTTTTCACACCACCTCAGAATCTTCCATACCCCACCAATTTTTTCAACCTTTCCCCCAATCCAAAAAAACCCCAAAATCCAACATGTCTCACATCAACCCCCTCCTCCTCGCCAAAGATGCCGCCACCACTCCTGCCACCACTCCAGAAGTACCCAACCTTGCTTGTCAGCCCCCGTCTCTAAAGTGACGCGGGGTAGAATGATATATGTATAATAATACTTTATTAAAGTTTTATTATCAATATTTTAGGGACACCCTATAGCTGGTGCAGCCAGTGGCAAATAAGCAGTTCTACGCTTTTTACAGCGGAAGAGCTAGCACCCTTGTATAACAAGGGAACGCGGCTAGATAGAGCTCAGCGCTGATTGCTTCAACAACTCCCTGAGGATGGGAGAGGACTTCTAGTCACTAGAATAGTTATTCAGTGACTAGGAAAAAAGGTCCAGAAGGGGAAAAAGAGTAGAAAAGATTTGTTTTGGATTATTTAAAACCCCACTCACTTATTTGTAGTAAGGTGTACGGGTTTGTATGGTAATAATCTGGGGGAAATTCCTTTTAGAAGGAATCTCAGCCCCTTTAAATATTACACAGTATGTTACCCCAATGTAATAACTCAAAAAGTTTGTATTACATGGGGTAATTCAAGATAATAGTCCCCTTGTAGGAGACATAACCAAATTGTAATATTAAGGGTAAATTCATGGAGAGATATTAATCTCTCCTTAAATTTAGAATTTCTTATTATTATTTAGTTTATTAAAAATGATAAATGCTATATAAAATGAACACAGAAATTATGAGTCTTATGGGAATTGAACTTGTAAATTTAAGATAATTTACTTAGTTCAATTTTATTCCCTTTTTTTTATAAACACAAGTCCTTAACCATTGGGTTATGTGACTTGTATTATTTTGGAGACATGTGGACCAATTGTCTCAATGTCTGACATTGCTCCTCCTCCTGAGTTAACATATCAAACAAAGGAGGAAATGCATAACTCTGTCCAAACTTGGGCCAAGAAGCATGGCTATGCCCTCTGCATAACAGCTTCACGTTTAAGGCTGAAATATGGCCTTCCCCTAGGATTGATCCATATTGGCAACATTGGGCTGAAGAGGAAGCTCTGTTGTGGAAAGAGTGGATTCAGCCCAATTTGGACCTTGGGGAAAAAGTTCTTTTCCCTCCAATAAGAAGACCTGCCAGGATTAATAAGATTTTTGATGTTGAATAGTTATTTATCCATTTTAATAATGTCTCTTATTATATTTTATTATTATTGTCATGACATCTTTTCTATTTTATTATTCAATAATAATAATATATCTCTTTTTATTTATTACTAATTTTTATTTTGTGGCAAAGTTGGCTCTGCTATAGCAGCCAGCTGAAAAAAAACAGGCCTAATTATCTTAGCAGTAGATTCAAGTTTTATTGCTTTGGGAGACTTACTGAGCCAGCAAGACTTAGAGACAGGATTTAATAGACAAGTGCAATATGAATCTAGTGTTTTCTTGCCTGCAGAATCAAGATGCTCCCAACATAAGCTGGATCTTTGTGTAGTGGCTTGGATTCTTAAGAAGCTAAAAACAGTCCTTTGTGGTCAGCATTTTTAGTTTCAAGTGGATTCCAGATCTTTGATTGAGATGATCAACTGCCCTTCATTGCCCAATGCTCCAATGACTTGATGGGTGGCACTTGTTCAATCATTTTACTTTGATATGTTGCACAAACCAGGCAAAACATTCACAATGCCAGATGGACTACCACAAAGACCTTTAGTACCTGATGATGAAGATTACTATGAGGAAACCCCAGATTTTGATGAGGATGGGCCATTAGTTAGGCCCTGCTTTCAATAGTTTGCAGCACATATAGTTGACAAGAAGATCTGGGAGTGGGAAAGCTCTGGATACTGGTTGGACATGAAGCACTACCTACAAACTCTCAAAAAACCACAATCCATGGAAAAAGACAAGTTTCTGAAAATGTGGAGGAAATCAATTAACTACTTTGTGAGGGACTCAAAACTCATGAACAGGAATATTCCTGCTGTACAAATGGTTATCTCCAATGCAGATGTTCAATCTTGGCTACTTAAGACAGTGCATGAAGACCTTTGGTCAAGAGACAAGTCAAAAATTGGGTCAGAAGCTATCAAGCTTGTCAAAAACAGGACCCTAAAATACAATGGGAAGTCATAAATCCAACAGGGGAACCTTTCCTTTTTGGATGGGTTGCTTTGGATGCCTGTCACATTAAGGCTGGAATGTTCAAATATTTGATTTCACCCCAGGGACAACCTTTCCAGATGGGTAGCAGCAGCTGCTTTAACAAACCTCACATCTTCAGTGGTGTCAGAGTTCCTCCTGGAAGATTGGGTCTATAAATTTGGCTCAATAAGAATGGTCACTGCTGACAATGGGGCAGAATTTAAGGATGAATTTATTGATGCAGTAAAACACATTGGTGCAACTCTTTGACTGAGCACCCCATATTATCCTGAGGCCTCTTCTGAAAATGGAAACATGGAAGAAATCTGGGGAGACAGAGTGTAATAAGGCCACAGTGTTTTAGAGTATGAAAATGGTGAAATAGTCAAGTCTCTTGAGTGGGAAACCTATGTATGTGTTTTTTTTTTTTTTCAAGGAAAGATCATGTGAGAAGATATATAATGAAGTTTATGGATCTTTGAGACAATTATGATTGATCTTTAAATATATGATGAAGCTTTGATATTTGATTGAGATGGGAGGTGAAGGAGAGGGGAAAAGAAAAGGACAGGGGAAGTAAAAAGAAAAGATAAGCTGACAGATAAACAAGGTCCCAACAGGGACTGAGTGAAGACACTTGCTCAGGTCCTTGGTGTAAAGGTCTTTGTTGGTCAGAGTGGTGAGCTATCGCTGGGAAAATTCTTGGGTATCTGGGGATGGTGTTCTGGGTGTCTAATTGAGGCAGTGTATGCTGCCTGCAGTGGATGGAAAAGCTTGCAAGGTTTGCTCATGTAATATTTCAGTTGCATGTGGCACTTGTCCAGCCAGCTGTAGTGTGTAGAGAGAGTAAGAAGTACTCAACAAACACCAAATCCAAGTAGATATTATAAATAAATCATCTATTTAACCAATTGATCTAGGTCTAGGTCTAATAAGAAATTTCTACAAATAGTTTTTTTTTTCATCATTAGTTTGCCACCACAGCTAAATAAATTTGATGATTTAACTGTTGTAGTAGTTAGTAGTTTCAAACCACCTACAGCAGTTGCAATAGCTTTATAGCTTTATATACATATATACCTGAACTAATTTAACTTCTTATATTTCACATCACCCATCCCAAAGGAGTTCTCACAACATCATTCACCAACATGTAACAACATACATACAAAAAAAATAAAACTCTCTCATTAAAACCCATCATAGACAACCAAAAAAACAAAACTGTGTTGCTAGCAAAAAAAAGCAAAAAAGCAAAAAAAAAAAAAAAAAAAACATGATGAAAATAAAAGAAAAGAAAAAGAAAGGAAAGGAAAGAGAAAACATAAATAGATGATATATAAAAGCAAAGGAAAATGAGTTTTGAAAATAGAAGGGTAGGAAAGGGAGAGAGTGTGTGTGTTAAAAAGGAGAAAAGATTGTTTATAAGTGCGTGTATCTATACGAAGGTGAGTGTATGTGGAGAATGAGGGTATAGGAGGTGTCAAGAGAAGGAGGGTGTGGAGGAAGAGGTATGTATGTGAAAGACATAAGCAACAACTAACACAAAAATCATCACTAAAATAGAAGAGAAAATGAAGCACTTTCGTTTATTTTTTGGAGGGGGAGGCAGGAAGGTTGGAGAGGAGGGGGGGAGGATATACAGACAGATAGATATATCGCTCAGACAAAATATGCACTTATTCTTTTTTTTATCAATGATATGTACTACTTTAAAGAAATATCCACATATGTATATGTATATATGTATGTATGTATATATATGTTCCAGAGACACAAAAAACAAAAAAAACGATGTCGACGGCTATGACTATCATGATGAGAGGGGGGGGACCTAATCGGATATAAGATAAGCCACAAAAAAAGAGGGGGGGAGAAAAGAATATGTGCAAGTGAAAGAAGCCCTGTTCATGTTTGTTTTGATTTTTTAAAAAAATAGATAGAGATCTAAGCCAGCAAGAATAACCAAAAAGAAAAACAGAAAAGATGATATGGCAGGGTAGTTCCGGAAGAGAAGAGAATGAGTGGGGGCAGGAGGAAGTGATAAAAAGGAAATGATCAACGATTGACGACGGCCAAGACGCGTCTAGGAGCAGTAGTGACGATCTGGACTTCTCTGTCGGCAAGATAAGAGTCCCGAGGTTCGGCGATACCAACGGGGTTAAGGGCGAGTTGATCGAGAGTGAGTAGAGGGTTAGGATTACCGCCATCGTCTTCGTCGGGGTTTTGGGCCCACAGACGATGAGAGTCGTAGAGTACCATGGAGGGCGGGTGATCGGTGTCAGGCGACGAAGGTCGAGCGGGATCGTGGGGATATCCTGGGAAGAACCCGGCTCCATTCGAGCCTATTGGACCATGACTTACACTTGCTCCCGTCTGCGATCCTCCGTAGAACGAAAAGCCATTCAGTCGGCTGCCGATCGTACTCCGCTTTCCCATCCCTCCTGCTCCCCCTCCTCCTATTGCAGAACTACTGCCCATCCTAGGGATTGGTTGTTGTTGAGATAGGATCTGTTGGGCTACTTGTTGCTGTTGTTGGAAACTAGAGAACTGTCCTAAACCAGCAACTACAACAAAAGAAAATCATGGAAGCAGGCAAAAATAAACACCAGTCAGTGAATGTCAAGGCGAGGGACAGATAGAGTGAGGTGCTCACGAGTTTCATTGGCCATCAAGTTCTTCGAGCCGTCCTTGATGATCGAGAGAAAGATGACTAGGGTTGATTCAGAGGATGGTTTGCCGGTCCAAGCTAGCCAGAGGATAGCAGAATAGATTAGGACGATAAAGGCAATGGCGAGAGCACCAAGCCAGCGAAGTTGATGAGGGGAGATGAAGCAGGAAGAGATGAAGAAGATGGCGGCGACAAGTACGACGAGGTGGAGGATGACGTCAGCCAGTCTACGAAGTTTCCGTCGGGCTTTCGTTCGTCGTTTATATACCGAGTCATCCTCCTCCTCTTCCTCTTCTTCGACCAACTCTTCCTCAAACTCTTCGGCCGAGCCATAAGCTCTCTCTTCCATCACCACTCGTTCCTCGCAGGCCGTTGCTGACGGCCGACCATGTTCGCCACTGAGCCCACTCGTCGAGTCGGCATCACTCATGATGTCTAGCGAGACCCGTGTCCGCGGGCGACGGGGAGGACGGCGGTTGAGGACCTCAAACCCGGGACTAGGAGCTGAGGAGGGAACGGAGGCTACCGGCGAGGAATTTCCATCGGGATCGAAGGTGCTGTTACCTTTGCCGGAGATGTGAGGAAATAGTTTGGAGAAGGGTGAGCGGACGAGCGGGCGCTCGAGAAGCTTGTGATCGAGCTTGAGTTTTGAAGGTAATGGTTTCTGTGCAACGGTCGAGGCGGTGGTAAGGGTCTCCTGGATGACAGTCTCGGGATTAGCAGCTTGCGAAAGCAGCTGTGTGCTAGTGTTCGAGGTCGAGCTGGAATCGTGACCTTCCAGGCTGCCCGAGACGGCCAAGGGGGGACGCTTGGGCGTGACGCTGGATGCTGAGTGCCGTTGTGGGACGAGCTCGCCCTGTTTCTCCGTCTCGTTTTGTCGGCCGAACGAGCCCTCCTTGGATGATCGAGGTTTTCCCTGCTGCTTCGGCTTCGTAGGAGAAACTCCAAAGGGCTGCCGGCTCAACAGCACTACCCGCTCCAGCGCCCGTCGAGTCAGTCCGATCCCCTGAGACTCCTTGGCCTTCAGCTTCCGTGGACCGGCGTCGGCTGATGACTGTTGATGTTTCTTCCGCCGAGACTCGAGCGACTCGTCAAGCCAGCTGAGAAGATAGAGCGCAGGTACGAGGACCAAGCCAACGATGGCGATTGCGAGACCAAGTCTAGCATGAGTACTCCGGCTGAGAGTTTCTTTAGGATGTAGCTTGGAGTAGGCTGGTGTGGCCGGTGAAGAAGCCTCGTCGAACAAGGGAGAGCGCTGGGGCGGAGACGCGTGTCTCAAAGAGAGCGATGACGACAGCGAGGCCAATCAAACAGCAGCTGGTGACGAGGGTATGCCAAGCGCCAATGAGTATCCACAGACGAGGAGTGCGCCATCGGGATCTAATCGACAGTTTCCCGGGTTCCTCGCAGCGGAGCATGGTGAGCGAAAGCATCAAGGTGGCCAAGGCCAAGCCAGAAAAGATCAGATGGCCAGCCGGGGCATCAAGGCCACTGGGCGAGTCGTTGTCGGCATTCGCCGGACCGCCCCCAGGAGTCGTGTTGGTTGTGTTGCGCTTGTTTTGGGGCGTTGGGGTGACGCAGCTGGGCATGTATGACATCGAGATTCCGTCGGCGGTGCCGTTCCCGGTGAGCTTGGCGGGATGAAGACGGAGGATCCAAAGCTCGTTGGAAGCCTGGCCAGAGACAGTGTCGATGCCGCCATAGACTAGAATGTCCGTTGGTCCATTGGGGGCCGAAGATGAGGTGGCGCCAATCCGCGAAGGGAGGGCAAGTGCCAGAAGGCCTTCCTTCTGCCCGAAAGTCGCGTTGTCGCGTCGCATCGGCAACACCCGAGCCCACACGCCCGATGAGATGTCTAGAACATCTACCTCGCCTGCCTTGGCTCCTCCCTGGTCGTCCCAGTTCTTGCTATCCGTGCGACCACCAATCATGATCACCTGGTTGGCATACGAGCTATCAAACCGGTTACGGTTGGCTACCATCGTTCCTCCCACTCGCGGAGCCGGACAGTAGTTGAAAGCTGCCCATGAACTCCGGGGCGGAGTAGATCGGGTCGCTAGTTGTGAGGCCGTAAAGCCAGACTCGAAGGATAAGATTCCGCCATTTGGTAAAGAGCAACTAGGGTCAACTGGGTCTCGGAACTCATTTCCTGGATCATCATTACAGCCAGAGAATACTACTAGCTTTGAGCCTGAAAGAAGGGGGATAAGGAAAACTTGGTCAGCTGAGGTTTACTTGGATCAACACAAAGGCCCCAGATTGATGAACCGACCAGGCATGATGGTACCAGTGGCGCCCCAGCGACCATTGTAGAGATTATTGGTGGTTGGATTACCGGTAAGACCGGGGGCGAGAGAGGTGAGATTGACGGTAATGGTATTAGTGTTACTACCGAGTTGGCCATCGATAGAGAGGGCCGAGGGTGTAAGGGTATTGCTAGTATGACTGGCGTTGGCGCCGCCGAGATAGATGATCGAGTTGGACGTGCCAGGCGGGGCGGGTAGATAGCTGGGATCAATACCACCTACGCCACCATAGTTGGGGGGATGGTCGGTTGGCTGAAAGTCTTTAGGTTGAGCCCAGAATCGGTTGGTTGGGTCGTAGTACCTGTGATGGAGAGACAGGGAGGAAGGTTTGATAAGAGATACTGATGGATGGATGTGTGGATAGATGTATAGATACATAAATAGATTTATCTATCATATGTGGAATCTCAATCTTGGTATGCACATACGTACCAGAAATCTGCAAGGGGTTGACCGTCCTTCAGATCTGCCACCGTAGATGTTAAGTTGATTTCGGAAGTTGCTAGCGCTATCCCAGCCGCATAGAAGATGAGAGCGAGGTTGAGGGGAGGAGGTGAAGATGGTCGAGGTGGTAGGTTGAGGCTGGGACCAAACGGGTTGATCGGAGGAGTAGTCGAGGATGAAGAGTCCGTTTGAGGATGTACCGGCGGCCGAGCGACCACCAAAGAGGAAGGCTTGATTGTAGCCGGGTAGACTGCTGGTTGAGTCGGTATAAGTTGGTCCGATGAGACATCCATGGCTGAGAGCGGGTGGGGAGGTAGTACCGGCTGGATTGAGTTTGATCCATTCCATTGGTGGGAGGGGCATATTGGTCGAGATCGTTTGTGAGTGGGTGGGCTGAACTAGAGCGAATAGAGTGGTGAGGGTGATGGTGAGGAAGAGTGGACATGATGATGATGATGATGAAGTTGATGATAGTCGTCTTGTTGAGTTAGTAGTTCTTGTTATTCTCGTTATTCTCTTTCCTCCTTGGCTGCTGAGGATGAACATGGTCCGGCCTGGGCTAGGATAGGGTGTTGGTAGTTTGAAGTCGTATAGGATAGGATAGGATAGGATAGGATAGGATAGGATAGGATGAGATGAGATGAGATGAGGGAATGAGATGGGGGTAAAGCTAAAGATAAATTATGAATTGTATTGAATGTGAATTGTTTTGAGAACTTTCAAAAGATAAGTTGGAGAGAGATCAGCCTGAGAGACTATCCAGCTGCGGATCATGACAAAACAAACTGACCATAATGATATCAGTTTCTTCTTCAACATCAAAATCTAGCAACATCTGCCCATAATCAAGCAAAGTGATCATTACCAATACAAACAAACATCAATACAAGAACCATGTGGATACAACTAAATAAGTTAGATGTGCATACACTCCAGGGGGTTGAGTACCATTTGTACATTGCAGCTTTATTAGTCCCACTTAAACTACCAGCCTCATTGACTGCTCTATTAGTGTTATAGCTGAGAAGAGTGTTACACTGCAAACATGATTGTATCAGCTTCCCAAATCTAGCAATTGAAATCATCCACACTAAACTTGTCCAATCTTCCCTCCCAGTGTGATAGCAAATATGTCAGCTTGCTACTAGTTCAGAGACAACCTGACTAGAACAAAAATAAACATAAAATAAAAAATATAGTATTAATCATTTAACAAAGAGTAATAAATGAATAATAATAAGATAAAGAAACATAAAAAATTAATATGTAAATAATAAATACATTATTACATAGTAAATTAATAATAAATAAACAAATACAATATTAAGTATAAAACAATGAATATGCTAATAAATAATAACATAAGTGGAAATATTATTTCATAATCTTAAAGAGCGTGTAAAATAACCTAGGGTACTTCAGCCAAAGTAACCCAGATAACTTAAAACTTCTAGTAGTAAAACAACTTGAAAGAATATTACCACTAAAGCGCTGAATTAATTATTATACACTAAAATACAGAATAAAAACCATAAATACATGTACAAAACCACGAAATAAAAATGTATTTAAATAAGAACATAATAAAATAAATACATATGACATTAATAATATAAGTATATAATACTAGTAATATACTATATTATCTATTTATTTATTCATTTTATTTAGTTAAATACTAAGTACACTAAGGATGATTCAGAGGGACAAAGACCACGAACCAGAGGAAGGAAATAACATGAGAACCTTCTGAAAATAACAATTGAACAACTGTTCAAAATAAATATATTACATCCTTAGTGGGAAATTATTGATTGACAGATCTCTGCAGTCATGCATTCCCAAAGGGCCTGCATGACAGGGATCAAACAAGAAGCTCTTGAAGCGCCCACAGAACAAACAAATACATTTATTTCACATTGTACACAATACAAAATAATTAAACTCTGACAAATGTGATCAACAGGTACATGTGATATTTAATCAATACATTTTGACATGTAATTAAAACCTTTGATCAACACATATAACAAACCTTGTCAGAGGTTCAGAAGCGCCTCAAGATTCCAGCAAAAGAGCTTAGACAGGCTGTACCCATAGTAGACAGCCTGTACATATGGAAATTTGATTAAACAACTACATGCATTTGTATTAAATCTTAACCCCTTCCTTTTAAATGTTCCCATAGCCAAAAATACATCTTGTGTTTCGCCATCAGGGCTCCAGAAAGGCATTTAAGGAGCCCTTGTTCCCCCTGTATTTTGCCTCCTCATGCTTTAATATATATACTACCACCTGTACCCACTTACATAGCTTTTACAATTGTTATTCTGTCTGGTAAGGTCCTAGTATCTGTTCTTTAGCCCCTTCTTACTCCCCTGAAATTGCCCAGTGTCCACCCAGCTCTTCCAACACTCTTTCCGAGCGCTTCCAACTGCCCAATTTCCCCCTGGAAGAACCTCAAGTCTGTTAAAGGTAATTTATTACTAGTAAGTAGATAAACCTTTCTCTTGAGATTCTCCCCCATCTTTTATCTGGGATTTAAACCACCCCTGTTTACAGGCCCCAGTGTGTTCAGGTACCTAAATCCTCTGCTTGCAAGATACCTTTGAGGGATTAAACAACCCCTGATTTATCAGGCCCCTCATAATTTTAATTATATTAAATTTATTTAATATAATTAATTATCTTTTACCCCTCATACCTCATATCCTTATTGGTATCATCTTTTATAAATCCTCCCAGAGCTTTATATTGCTCTTTATCTTTTATTTTGCACCTTGTGTAGCTAGAAGGATTACTCCTTGGCATCACAGAGGCTGACAAAATATCCCTCATTTACTTCTGACCCCAATCATATGTGATGAACTTTAATCAAATCTAGAAATTACTTATCTCTACCATAATTATCAAAAAAAACTCCAAGGGGTTTAAATCATCAACAGTATCCATGGATGCTAAGTAAATGTCTCTCACCATCTACAAGATGAACTAAGTAAATATTGAAAAAAAGGGAAAATCACTCAATGATTTTGGAATTCTGTTTTTCAACTAATTCCTAAAATTCCCTTTGGTATTTCTAATTTCATCAAGAGCTATGATTAGTTAGGCTCAGTGTTTTTTATTGCCTCTTAGATGTGACTGTTTTTCAATAACTTATGCTTTGATCCCTGTTGTAGTGATTATTTTTTCATTGACTCAGCAAGACTGACATCAACATTCTTTTTCACATGGTAGTTTATTCATTATGAATCTTATTTGTTATAATTCAACCACTTAGTCAGTATAAAAGTAGACTCTCATCAAATGGAATTAAATCATCAGTACTTCTCCTCAGTTTCAACCACTAGTGCCCACTCTGGGTCCCAGCTTGAGTCTGTTCAAATCTTATCATCTATTCCTTTAATTAATTTAACAAATCATAATAGACAATTTCACACCCAACTTCTTTTATCAATATCCAATACAAATCAGTTTTGAGAAATCAGCATGAAGACTCACAATTGCAGATATCATTCACAACCTCCCAAAAAAAATCATCCTCCTGTCAAAATTATCATTTAGTCCAATCCCCAAGCCCATGCACCTGTATCAACATCACTCACCCACATTCCTTTCTTTCTTTCTTTCTCAAATCTACACTGAACTGATGTCTCAGAAAAATATCAAAATTCATCATCAACATAATTCACCTCCAGGGTTTGAAAATCTTTCATTCAAAGATGGGATCATTATTGATTTGAGGGTAGTAGTGTCATAATTTCAGTTTCTGTGCTCAGAAGAGAGAGTGCTCTGTTTCCTCCGCAGAAAAAAGTGTGCTGTGGATCAGTGTTATCTTGGAAGAACTTGTGTATACACAAACTTTCCTCACCTCATCCGGAACCACCAGCATCCAATACACACCAGCAAAGATTGGCAATTATCATCAACCAGCCTCAATCATTGCTACTACAAGGTCATAGCATCTACAATCAAGAGTGGTGGTAATCTCAGTTCCTTTCTTCTATGCCTTTGCTTTGTATCATCTCACTAAGTTTTGTGTTTGTCAGTCTCTGACCTTGTTGTTTGTTTTGTTTTGTTTTCTGTTTTTTATTATTATTTTGTTATCTTGTGCTCAACCATGCGGTCCTTTAGGTTCTTTCCATTTCAGCTTTTTTTTCTCTGTTTCTCTCTTGTTCTCTTTTCCCCTTATAGCTGAAATATCAACCTTTAGTTTTGCCTCATATTCTCTTAAGTAGCAGTAAGGTGATGTAAAGAAATCGGAAATATAGTGTTGAAACTCGAAATCACCATTTACTTCCCTCAGTGAAATTAATGTAAAAGTCAAAGCTGAAGCACAAGTAACAACACCAAATCTTGGTTATCCCCATTTGAAACCTAAATTCTCAACTGAAAAATACACACTCTCCACCCCCACATTCTCTCAAAACACATTACTCATTCTCCCTCTCTCTCTCACTCTTCCTCTCTTGCTCACTCTTCTTCTCAACAACACAAACTTCCTTCCTTCCTTCTTGCTCTATTCTCTATCTTATCACTCTATTCTCTTCTCTATTTCACTCTATTCTCTTCTGTATTCTTTATTCCAAAAATCCACTCTCACCTCAATCACTTCAACTCCTTCAACTGCAATCTTGCCAAAGCTCTTGCCTAACTTCAACCTCATCAAAGTCATAATTATAGATGTCTCTTCATATTCTCAACTTGGTAAGAAGTGATCCTGTTCACCTTTATTTGAAGGCATTTTCTCTCTGTTATCTGTATACTGATCTTAATCATTTTAGTCCTGTGCTTTCCTATTCACTTGTACTTGGTTCTTCTCTTTGTTTAGCTGCCTGTCAGAGAACATCATCACCCCATTGGGTATGCTTTATATTTCTATCTTACATGTTATTCTATTCTATCTTCATTTCTTTAAAAGAACTCTTGTTTTTATCAGTTTTGGCTTCAAGTTTCTAGCAATCAATTATTAGGTCAATTGTATAGCAGCCACATTCATAGTAGTAAGTTTTAACAAGAAGATTCACCATTAATAACTTAGACAAAACACTGGTTAAAAAAATAAATCATACAAAGAATGATAGTATATCATAGTGAAAATTCCAGGCCTTTGCACTTCTGAATATCACTTGAAACCAAGTGACAATTTTTCTTTCATGGTTTATATGAAGGTAAAAAATATTAAATTTGAATATATCAATATCAAATGATTCAATGATTCAAAATTCTTAAAAGTGCAGTTTTGTTGAAGAAACTGATTCACTGGTTTTAATTGTGGATTCAGTCATATTTGACACCCCCTATTATTTATTTATTTTTTTTGGGGGGGGGGATTTGGTAATATTTAATTGAATGGTTTCAGAAGTGGGATTGGGACCATATGTGACACCCCATAATTCTGGCTCTCTTGTTTTGCCTGCAGGGCTAAAGAAATTATTTGAAGAGTCAATTTCTCCTCAATGTTTTTGTATTTCCCAACTTTATCATGTTTAAAACCAGCAGCATTCAAAAATTTCAGAATAATTTCCTAGGTTGATGTCAGCCCCCGTCTCTTATGTGACACAGGGTTGAATATCAGGTGTGTGTATTATACTGTATACAGTATAACAACCTGTATTTTTGTGGTCTCACTATAGCTTGTGAGGCCAGTGGAAATAAGCTCCTCTATGCTGAAAGAGGAGAAGCTGGCACCTTTGTGTAACAAGGGAACGTGGCTATGTAAAAGCTCTACGCAATTTGCCTCAACAGCTCCCAGAGAGTGGGAGAGGACTTCTAGTCACTTGAATAAAGATTCTAGTGACTAGGAAAAAGATAAAGGATGAAGAATAAAGGAAATTGGTTGATTATAATAAAACCCCACTCACTAAAACAATAGTAAGGTAAGCAGGTTTGTATGGTAATAATCTGGGGGAAATTCCCTTTAGAAGAAAATCTCAGCCCTTTAAATATTACACAATATTTTATCCCCAATGTAACACCTCAAAGGAGTTTGTTTTACATGGGGTAATTTATGTTAATAGTCTCCTTGAAGGAGATATAACTAAATTGTAATAATGTGTGGTAAATTCATGGGGAGATATTAATCTCTCCTTAAATTAGAATTTTATTAATAATAGTTAGTTTATAAAAATGATAATATTTAGATAAAAATAAGTATATAAAAATTATGAGTCATATGGGAATTGAACTTATAAACTTAAGATAATTTACTTGGTTCATTTTATTCCCTTTTTTGTAAACACAAGTCCTTAACCATTGAGTTATGTGACTTGTATTATTTTGGAGACATGTGGGCTTATTTTATCAATGTCTGACAGTTGAACTCATACCAGTTAATCTAGGATGCACCCAACCAGTTTAAAATAGGTTTGTCTCAACCAATGAGATATAAAACCAACTCTGCCAGAATATTTGGCTAGGTTGAGGGTATTCTAGTTGAACTGGGATGCAATCAACCATGCTAAACTTTGTTGGATTCCAACCAATAAAATAAAAAATAAAGGGCAGTCACTTGGATTTACATTCCATAGGTTGAGAAAAAGCCAAGTTTAACTTGGTTGAGTGCATCCCAGTTTAACTGGGATAAACTGGGATACCCTCAACCTAGCCAAATATGCAGGCAGTGCAAGGCTGTTTCCTTGGCTTTATATTCTATCAGTTGAGGTCCACCAAGTTTAAATTGATTTATTGCATGCCAAATTAACTGGGATAACTTCAACCTAGGAATTTATACTGGAAGTGCCACATTTCCCACCTACTAGTGTAATGCCCAGTAAATTGGTCTTCAAGACTAAATCCTCCTGTCTTTCAAAATTCAACTATGTAAAGTCTTCAAGCCAAGATTTCTAAAAGCTCCCAGCTGCTCAGATTACCTTCAAGTCCCCACTCCTCCATCAAAACCCTCCAGTAAGTCTTTTTAATTAGGAGTTGTGGCCCTCTTTAGCCACTCACTACCAGAAAAACCCTAGAAACTACCAGCAGCTGACATGCAGAAACTCCAAGAAATTTTGGGTAGATACCCAAGAGAATTTCTCCAAATCAATTTCAAACAAACTGTAATGCACAGTAATGGTACATATTGCACAGTGAATATGCATGACAGGGAATTATTTAGTTATGTGGAGTTACAATGGTAGTTACACCAAAGTATGCTGTGTGTCAACTGGTGGAAGCTTCTAGAGTTTTTCTTTTAGTGACCTGTTATTACTGGGACCTACACCACCCCTGCTTGCAAGCCCTCATCTCAAAACCATTAAATCTTTTCTATTAATAAAAATCATATAAATTAGCCAATAATTCATTATTATCCATTATTTTCTTCCCTGCACCTTGTGTAGCTAGATGGATATCAGTCCGTCCGTGAAATCAACCAGAACTCCAGCAGTACTTACACAAGCCATGATTTGGCAGAACATGAACTTCAAAAATCATTTGATCTCATTTGATTTGATGCACAATTGAAACATTCATTTCTTTTCTCTTTTGGTTTAATTTGATCTTTCATCCCTTATTTCTCCACATTTTTTTTTTGCACCCCTTTCTTTCCAATTGATATGACATTTTCCCCCTCTGCAATGTTACTACTTGCCCCAGTTCATTACACATGAAACAGTTGGTTTTGAAAGAAGAAAAAAAACTTCAAATCTGAGTTGGAGTCAAAATTCCTCAAAAAAAATAGTAATCTGATTATAAGAATGTCAAGATGTTTCTTGATGAGGATCAAGAGCTCCATCCTGAGTACACCCTGATCATTTCTTCCTCAAAAGTTTTACTTTCATGGAAAACAATAGTAGCCCAACCGCGTCGCACTTGGTGCGGTCGTACGCTCGGGGTTTTCGGTGTTTGCAAGGTGGAGATAGTTTTCAGCACTTCAATTTGAGATGGATGAAGAGAACCGTTAACAAAAAAACCTGAGGAAAGCCAAGGTACAAGCAGTTCCAACAGTCTATCTAATTATGTACATCTTGAGCTGAGAGATGGTGTGGTCTATGAGAATAACAGGTCACATACAAAAACTGGTAATGGCTGTCCCTCTCCGAGGCCAAGATTGCATACATTCGAGGGACCCCTCGCGTACTCGTGGGGTGGGCCAAGCCGGACATTGCTCGACTAACCAAATCAAACCGACTCAAAATGGGCATGGGACCATCTCCCGTCGTGGGCTCGAACGGTGCCCATAAGAACTCTTCATACAAGGGCTCTACTCCCGACGGTGGTCCGAAACAGCCATTATCTATCGAAACATTGCTCGCTCAACAAAAGGCTGAAAAGGAGGCGGCCAGTAAGGTTAGTGATTTTTATCAAAGATTTTCCACTTCTAGAAACAAAACTAAACCAGGCTGATCGGGGTTTTCCATATTTTCTTTTCCTGATACATAGCCGAAATTTTTGTCGAAGGAGCAAAGAGCTGCGTTGGCGATTGCCAAACGAGAACAGGAGGTTGCGGCAGAAAAGGAGCGACTGGCCGAAGCTGCTGCCAAGCGAGAAGAGTTAGAACGGAGTGCCCGAGAAGCGAAGTATGGATCGTACTCATCACGCAACGGCAGTCGGAATGGATCGTCTGAACACTCTTATGGCTATAACGACCGGAGAGGGTCGAGCTCATCAAGAGTCGACATGGAGGGTGTGCCCACGGCTCCCAAGGCTCTCCGCGGGAAAACCTCAAATGGCGGCGGTTCCTCTGGCCCAGGTCCTTCATCCCTCCGCAACTCTTACAAGCCAGACTCAACCCCAAATGGCTCCGCATCATCCACCACCGACAACACATCTTCATCCATGCAACCTCCCATCCATCCCGCATCATCTGTCACCCCCGACCAGAATGGAAATAGTCAACTTCCCAGTACCGAGCCCATGCTCGGCACCGCCCCTCCACCGGTGCTCAATCAAAAGCTTCTCATGGCTCGTTACTTGGGTCAACCTGATAATAAAAAACGGAGGATCAGAAAAATGTCCGACAAGAAATTCGTGTTCGATTGGGCAAAGGATGAAGATACGGCCTTGGAAGAAGTCGATCCGTTGTATGCGATCACCGTCCCCTCCGTGCCGCCACCATCATCAAGTCATTCTTCTAATCACCACGGTAGCAGCCATAGTCGCGGTAGTGTGCCACCCCCAACGACGACTGCCGTCCAGATGGTTGGAAGGTTTGGGTTGTATGGGAATGGGAAGCTCGCTGGAATCGATCCTGCCGTCCAGACAACCAAGTCTTCGGCACGGGGGCTAGCCCAGAGACGACTGGACCCGGAAGACGAAGTGCTGACATCAAGGCCGTGCGAGGCTGGCTCGAAACGCAGCTCGGCGGTGGTCAATGAGCTTCATTGGAGTCAGAAACCTTTGAATGCAATGAGGGATCGAGACTGGAGGATCTTCCGAGAAGATTTTTCGATTGCGGCTCGAGGTGGAAACATCCCCAACCCGATGCGGTCCTGGGAAGAGTCCAAACTACCGCTGCAGATCTTGGAGATTATCGATGAAGTAGGGTACAAGGAGCCTTCACCAATCCAAAGACAAGCGATCCCCTTAGGTTTAAACAATCGCGATTTGATCGGGATCGCAGAGACCGGTTCGGGGAAAACGGCATCATTTGTGATCCCAATGTTGACGTATATCGGCAAACTTCCGCCGCTAACCGATGAGAATCGACACCTTGGGCCGTATGCACTGATCCTAGCGCCCACCCGAGAATTGGCGCAACAGATCGAGGTAGAAACCAACAAGTTTGCACTCCGTTTAGGGTACCGATGTGTGTCTATTGTGGGAGGGAAAGCGATGGAAGAGCAAGCACTGAACATGCGTGATGGAGCGGAGATCATCATTGCGACGCCTGGTCGGCTGAAGGATTGTATCGAGCGACATGTCTTGGTGTTGGGGCAATGTACGTACGTAGTCATGGATGAGGCTGATCGGATGATCAACCTCGGCTTCGAAGAAGTGGTCAACTTTATCCTTGATCAGCTCCCCTTGAGCAACCTCAAACCCGACACAGAGGAGGCCGAGGATTCCAGTAAGATGACCAGCTTTGTCGGCGGGGTTGAGGGATTTGATCTGACTGGTGCCAAAGGACTGTACCGACAAACGGTAAGACCTTCTTCCACTATGATTCCAATATCGAATCATTATCAACTAATCTCTGTGCTCATCATGTATATTCATAGGTGATGTTTTCAGCAACAATGCCGCCAGCGGTTGAACGACTGGCGAAGAAATATCTCCGAAGGCCGGCGGTAGTGACGATAGGAGTAGCCGGACAAGCGGTCGACACGGTAGACCAGCAAGTAGAGTTCCTACCGACTGAGGACAAGAAGCGAGGCAGGTTATTAGAGGTGTTGAACCAAGGACACACCCCGCCGATCATCGTCTTTGTCAACCAAAAGAAAACCGCAGACCAACTGGCTAAAGATATCAGTCGGGCCGGATGGTCTACGACCACTTTACATTCCGGTAAGAATCAGGAACAGAGAGAGGCTGCTCTTGCTTCTCTTCGTGCAGGCGAATCCGACATCCTGGTTGCTACTGATTTGGCCGGGCGTGGTATCGACGTACCGGATGTTGGCTTAGTCGTCAACTTTCAAATGGCCGGGACAATCGAAGCATATGTCCATCGAATCGGTAAGCATATCTTCCCCTTTCTTTCTTTCCTTTGTGTCTCGTCCACTGACCCACTCCGGATGTGCTTCATCGTGTAAAGGACGGACTGGACGGGCGGGTAAGGTCGGCACAGCTATCACCTTCCTGACTAACGACGACGCCGATGTAATGTATGATCTCAAGCAAGAAATCATGAAGAGTCCGGTATCTAAGTGTCCACCCGAGCTTGCCAAACACGAGGCTGCCCAATCCAAGGTCACTCCATATTCTTCCATACATATCTATATGCGTATACTGACGTTGAATCTAATTTTCTTGTATTAGATGTCGGCGGCTATGAAACGTCGAGCCGCTGATCTCGACGACGGCTGATAACTCTTTTGTCTTCTCCATTCTCTCCCAGTTCCCGTTGTACTGCGATTATAACCTTAAGTAATCAATCCACACAACTTTTTTTTTCTTCCCAACGCTGGAGGATCTGTACCTGTGTACAAACCGTGGCCATAAACATGCAAGCACAGACGGGCAGGATGCTTTTTTGTCTTGTTTCCAAGTCTTTTTGGATGGCTCGTGCTGGGTCGACACCTCCCCCCATATTTGCCTCAAAACACATTTATGCTCCAGGCCAGGCACGTCGAGGACATCTTCACGATGATCCTCGAGATGCCTACAGAAGAAAACAAGCTTGTTGTGCTATCCTACATGTTCATCTAAACAACACATTTTAACTCTCATTCAGGGATGGTCAAGACTCACTCCATGTGAGTTCAGGTTCGAGCCACAAAGACACTGGTCCAGCTTTTGTTTATAAAACAATGCATCCAGTCTTTTCCAAGAAATTTCAGCAAATCCCTAAGAAGCCCATGATTAAGCCTCATCCTGGGTGTGTTTTTTCATGTAATTCTTTCGGGGATTTCCAGGAAGGAACCTTGAGGAATGAAGATGAATATCCCAGAGAAACAGAAGAGAAAGAAGCTGAAGTGGGTAGGAAAAGAAGATCACTGAAAAGTGGGAGGAATAGAGCTGCGAGGGACGGGACGGATATTGCGTCCGTGGCGAGGGGTCCAGTCGCCTAATGACTGATCGGCATAGAAGTCCATCTACGCATGGGGATAGGCAAGGGAGAGATAAGTGAGTTGGGAGGAAGAGTGAGCGGGGGACAAGGAGATGTACGTACGGGGTACGAGTCCAAAAGTTTTTTTTGGTCTCCAGAGGGATTAGTCGTCGGAGTAGAGGAAGAATCGAGCAGGAAGCCGGGAGCTTGACCGAGTGCGACCTTAGCCTCATAGGGATTCAAAAGGGGGACCACTCGGGGATCCGAGGAGGAGTGATCTTGGTAGTGACAAAGGAAATCGTGACCCCAATCGATCGAGAGTCGAGGACACGAGGTCTGTACACACACGTCGATATGTGCGGTCATAAGCCCGAGCTTTGCTGCTGAGATCTCCGAGATAAGGATGGGCACGGCAAGCTTGTTAGATCGGGCTCTAGCCTTGAGACCGGTGGTGATCGACTGGGATTTGGATCAAGACGATTAGCAAGTTAGACGGGATGGTGTTGTCTAGAGTGGCTTAACTTTGAGCACCGACAGACTGCCCTGTCTTCCTAAAGTTCCCAACACTACTGCCCACGCCCTGTCGTCCTCTGAGCCTATTTGTTGAGAAGTGATCTCGTCAGAGGATGTGAGGGTCTTTTCGGCCAGGTCGATCGCTGAGGCGCGTACCCTTCGCATTCGGATATGGTCGTATCCTTCTCGGGTGATCTTCTTCTCGTAGGG
The DNA here is from genome assembly GCA_007896445.1 of Puccinia hordei. Taxonomy (NCBI): domain Eukaryota; kingdom Fungi; phylum Basidiomycota; class Pucciniomycetes; order Pucciniales; family Pucciniaceae; genus Puccinia; species Puccinia hordei. Next base: position 195,698 of record RDRW01000012.1, read on the forward strand.
ATCGTATCTGAAGGCGGGGATCGAAGGATTGGCGATCATGATCGACTCGAGATGAAACCGACCATCTCCCAAATACCTATGTATCCCATCACACTAGTCAGAGAGATTGAACCGGAGTTTCTTTATGAGGGGACTTGTCTCTCACAGGATGGCGTCGATATCTTGAGATAGACGGGGTGCTGTACAGCCTAGGATTTCACCTGGACTGAGTGGTTTAACTTGTGGGACAGTGACTTGAAAGTGATGAGTTGAGGGGATGGTAGATTGGAGTTGTTGGTCGTCATCGAGACTGGGTTGGTTTGAGATTTGTTTGGTGTTGATGTGCTGATGAGTTTGTTCGAGTTCAAGTTTGAGTTCTTGGACGGCAGAGACGAATTGGACGGTGCCGACGAGTGCCAGATGAATAGACTGTTGATGTTGTTGCTGCTGTTCATGTTCATGTTCGATAGATAAATGTTTCATCCCTCCTTGAACCCTCGTCTCTTCTTCTTGCATACATCCTGGGAAGTTGGTTCGGATGGTTTGGGCTAGATGTATCCTATCGATACCGATCTCGACAAAGACGTAGAGGGTCTTGATCGATGTTTGATCTACTGGAACTGAAGAGAGATATGAAGATGGGTGAGTGGATTGATTGTTTCTTTAGTATATTAGAGAGAGAGAGATTAGATTAGATTAGATATTTACTTTACTTACTGAGACAGGAGTGTCCGTAGTGGATGAGCATCTGACAACCTAAAGCTTTTGCGGTCAAGTCGTCCACACAGCATGCCCCATAGGTAACATCACCAAGTACGATGACATCTTGACAGTCCGGACAGAATTTTCTGATGAGATCTGAGATGATTAATGAGAATTGGAGTAAACCTTCTGGCATCTGTAAACCTAATATCTTGACTTTGTTCTGGATGACTTGGTGAATAGTCTTGTGTAGTTCGAAGTTGTAGGTACTCGGTAGACATTCTTTGATGAGTTGGTTGAGTAGTTTGTTCTCTTTGATCTCTGATGGGATTTCGTTTGTTCGTATCTGGTTATTACTGTTCTTGGTCTTTGGCTTGATCTTGTTGGCCGTTGCTCCTGATTTGCCGATGAATCGTTTCTTCTTTTCCGGATTGGTAGTGGTTTGATTAGAGTTTGACATAATGGTTGGAGGTTGGTTGGATGGAATTAATCCAACAGATATGTATTTATTTATTTTTATTGGGGTTTTTTTTAAGTAGCTTACATAATCAAACTTGCAAATTGAATATTCATTTTACTCAAGAACCCAGCACAATTTTTATGTCTGTCCAACATCAGCCACCTGCAACGGCCACCAAGCCATCCGTCATCAAAATGTTCAAAAAACCTCATACCACCAAATCGGCCTACCCAATCTCAAGCTCAGCAAAGAAGAAATTTATAAATCAAATCCAATCAACCATCCCAAACGAAATCCTACAACAACTCATTCCAACTAATGCAACTATCACTATCGCCAAAGCATACAGTCATCTCAACCAACAACTAACTATTTACTGCCACGAACAACAATCCATCTACTTCCAACTCGAAGACCAACTCATCCCGACTATCTACACCCTACTCAGATATCCAGAACTACTACCGAGACTTCACACCAACCAATTCGTACTCGACAAACTAGCTAGCGGTGCTGATCTCATGATCCCTGGCTTGGATAAACATCAGCTAGAACAACTACCCAACCTCAACAAGAACCAGCTCGTCTCCGTCTCTGGATCAAACCCTCAAGACCCGATCTGGGCCGTTGGTTTCCTGGCAGACGATCTGTCCAACCTGATCAAAACCGAGAATGGCAAAGCACTCATCACCGTTGAGTACTAAACAATTACAACCTACGCACAAAGATACATCTAACTACTCAAATCCTCCCAGATCCACACCCAAAATGACTACCTCTGGAACGCCGGCTCGAGAAGGATCCCTGAACGATTGCAAAACCCCTCGTTGGTAGAAGAACCACTGATCGAGAAACTCTCACTAGAAGATAACGCTCCCAAGAACGACTTGGCGATCATTGGTGAACCCGCAGTGATAGTGCCAGCAGTACCCAAACCACCCGCCGAAGGTACGTGTTTCAATGGATTAGAGCAAGGAATTCTCAAGATTAGTGGATGATAGATCAGGATAGAGCAAATCTAGACGTCGACCGGTTCTTGCATTCGGCGCTCCTGATGACCTTATGGAAGGGCACCCGACTGGAATCCGAATTACCTATGCCTGCCTCTCTCTTCTACTCCGATCACATCCTTCCCAATCGACCTTTGGAATGTCCTAAAGCCGTAGCCGTCAAAGACTCTAGCGCTAAGAACTTGGCTAAATGGATCAAACTCGCACACAAGAACGGGTTCATCAAGGCCAAGGAAGAGCGTAAGGGCGCCGAAACTTTGATCATCACTCTCAATCTCTCCCATCCCGAGTATGTACACTTCTCTCTCAACCAATCGTTGTCCATTTAACTTTCTTATTTTGTTGATTGGGAATACATAGACTTGAAAAGTTCACCAAGTTCCGGACAATCGCCGACCAAGAAAAGGAGGATTCTAAACAGAAAACCGGCACCCAAGAGGCAGAAGCCGAGTCTTCTTCATCGTCGTCTTGGAACTTACCCAAGACGGAAATCTTCGAGTTGTTTGGGGCCAAGAAAGAAGCGAGAGTGCAGGGATGGATTGGCGAGACAGAACTGGAGTAAGCAAGACATTGCCCCTCCCAAAAGGAGATCAGAGAACCAACATGACTGGCCACTCTTTATACAGTCCAGAAGGGTTACATACCCGACATGCGATCAAGCAGGCCCTAGCCAACTACCTTAACGCCCGATCCTCCCCCTCGACCGACCGATCCAAACCGCTCGACCGCAGTCTCGTCCGGCCCGATCCGCTCCTTAGACAGGCTTTACTGCTGGACCCCCTTCCCGCTGACCCTATCTCAAGGAACAAGTTGTTCGAGATCGTCCTCGAACAGGCCTTCGACCCTTGGTGGAGACTTCTGCGCGACAATGTACTCGTCGCTGAAAGGTATTCTCTCTCTTCTCTATCTCTACAAATATTTTTGGTGACAACTCATTGAGAGGCTTGTATTACGTAGGAAAGGACAACTGCCTCAAATCGTACTCAAGATGAAGAAAAAGGCTGGCCCTAAACAGGCTACTTTGGTCGCTGGTCAGCTTGATCTTTCCTTTGTGGAGAAATCGCCAAGCTGATTGTTCTTCTATGCGCTTCTTTTTGTGGGGGTGATATAGGGGTAGAACTGTTCGGGATCGACCCGCTCAGATTTGCTAAAGAACTTAAAGTTATTTGTGCTGGGAGTACTACCAGTTGAGTTTTTCCTTCTTTCTCCCCTTTCCCTTTGTCCAACCTCCTCTCCCCTTTTCATCTAAAAAACAGAAGAAGAAACACTAGCACACAATAGTTGAATGTGATTTTTTGGTGTTGGAAATAGCCCATCCGATGCCGACAAAGTATCCAACGACCCAAGCATTAACAGTAGCAACTAAAGAAATCCTCCCTCAACTAACCGCCCATTTCCTTGACAATCGCGTTTATTGTTCCCCCATGGCTGGGCTGGTGGAGGTTGAATGTCAGGGCGATAAACGGACCTTTATCCAGAACCTCTTGGTCGAAAAGTTTCAGATTCCGAAGCCATTGATCTCTGTATTATAACTTTTTGTTTTTTGGGAGGGGGGGAGGTTCTGGGGTGCGGGAAGTCGACGGATAACGGTGCTTAGGTTTCTTTAGGAGTTGAAACAGCTGTTGTGTAGGAAATGGGACTGTGCAAAGAAGGAACATCAAAATCAACCCGTTGGTGCTACTTTCACAATACGGACACTTAGGCCGTGGCGGCAGGAATGGGATAGGTAAAAAGTTATTTTGATGTGGTCACACACAAAAACAAATATTCCCTATCCTGCTCAACCAGCTGTAGAATGAACTTCATTAATAAAGTAGTCTATGAATTAGTGGAGGAATTACAAAGTGTTAAGTGGACACTAACATTAATTTTTGATGGGAAAACAGAATCTGGACTCAAAAGAAGGTTTAAACTTCCTGGTAAATTAATATAAAGGCATTTGTGAATAGGATTAAGAGAATGAGGAAGCAAGGGAGACTTTAGGTCAGCTGCACTAACTCTAAGGCTGACACCCATGCCAGGGGAATGCTCATACTATGAGGATGTGTGACCACAAGCCCCTCCCAGGAAGGGCATGAACCCCACAAGCCCTTTATATGTGTAGTTATGGGTGTATCCCATATCCTATAAATATATGAAGGGTGTTTCACATTGCATGATCTTCCTATGTGCATAGGAAGGGTGTGCAGAGTTGCGCACCTTGACCAGATTAAATAAATATGTTTGAAGAGGCTTGTATGGCCTTTTTGACCAGAGGAAATCCCCCCATCAAAGAGGTTGTGTGGCCTCTTCAACCAGAGGTATTTCCTCCAGTCAAAGAGGCCACAAAAGCCTCCTCAACCAGGTATATTTTTTCAGCCTTAGAGTCATCACATCTGACCTAAAACACACCTTGTTCCCATTTTTCCATACATTTAATCAGAAAGTGCCCTATATCTTTTTTATGATTAAGCTTATCCTTTGTTTTGAATAAATATTCTGTTTACTCAAGCAATTTTAACCATAGTTTTCACTGAAAACTTTGTAATTACTCAACTCCTTCATAGAGTAATTGAATAAATGATTCTATGCTACAGCTGGCTGGGCAAGTGAAACAAGGCCAGCCCACCACATCTACATGTAAGATTAATAATCAAACCTTTAAAACTTTTGAAGTTGGTGCATCCTCCCTTGCAGGGAGGATACACAACCTAAAGACACTCAGAACCCCTACCTCATCCAAGAATTCAACCAAGTTACAGCTCACCACTCTCACCAAAAAAAAGCCTCTTTCAGCCAGTACTTCAAGTATTGTCAGTCAGTCCCCTGTTTTAAAATTTCTTCTCTGAACCCTTTTAGAACCTTGATTATAAGTCTAAAAATCAGGGCTGATTAGTTTACTGATTCAGCTGTCCCTCCACTGTTTCCTTAGTGTGTGAGGAGACTTTTGCACTTATAAAGTCTCTGGCACAGCTTAGCCAAAGCTTCCAGGTTGAGCTCATTTCATTTCTAAGAGCACTCTAAACAAATAAAGAACAATCAATTACTTCCCTTTCCCTCTCTCTTCCCCTTTTACTTCTACTAGTTGTATCCTCAATCCCTACCATTCCACTTCACTCTTCTCTCCACCATTCCACTCCACGCCACTCTCTCCACTGAATAACTCCTCTCAACTAAACCATTGACTTACATCAACTAAACACTTCCTAATCTCTCACAATCAACTTCTACCTCTCTTTCCCTTTGAATTCTTCATTCTCACTCCATTTCAATTTCTTTTCTTTCATGCTCATTGCTATTATTCCTATCCTAATTTGGTGAGAAAAGCCTGCTCTACTCATCAACACCTCATGGATCATGTGACTCATCTTGTATTGACTAATCTAACTATCTCTATCTTGACATTTTTCAGCCCATTATAAATCATCAACATGGAGTGTCTTGTCTTATACTAAAAAACATAAATCTATCTTCTTGGGCACCAGCTCTCCTTTTTTCTTTTTTCTTTTTTCTTTTTTCTTTTTTCTTTTTTCTTTTTTCTTTTTTCTTTTTTCTTTTTTCTTTTTTCTTTTTTCTTTTTTTTTTTTTTTTTTTTTTTTTTTTTTTTTTTTTTTTTTTTTTTTTTTTTTTTTCTTTTTTCTTTTTTCTTTTTTCTTTTTTCTTTTTTCTTTTTTCTTTTTTCTTTTTTCTTTTTTCTTTTTTCTTTTTTCTTTTTTCTTTTTTCTTTTTTCTTTTTTCTTTTTTCTTTTTTCTTTTTTCTTTTTTCTTTTTTCTTTTTTCTTTTTTCTTTTTTCTTTTTTCTTTTTTTTTTTTTTCTTTTTTCTTTTTTCTTTTTTCTTTTTTCTTTTTTCTTTTTTCTTTTTTCTTTTTTCTTTTTTCTTTTTTCTTTTTCTTTTTTCTTTTTTCTTTTTTCTTTTTTCTTTTTTCTTTTTTCTTTTTTCTTTTTGTCAGAATTCTAGCTTCTGTATTCTCAAAGTTCTTCATGGTCAAGTGGCCTGGTCCCTTTCCTGTCTGAACATGTGGTCAATTTCCTATTCTGTATGTCCTGTTTGGCCATGTGGCCCTGTCCTGTCCCCCGCCCCCTGCCTCCTGTCCCCTGTTTCCTGTCCCCTGTTTCCTGTCCTGTCCCCTATCTCAGTTCCTGTTCCTATCACCCTTTCCTGTCCCCTTTCCTGTCCCCTTTCCTGTCCCCTTTCCTGTCCCCTTTCCTGTCCCCTTTCCTGTCCCCTTTCCTGTCCCCTTTCCTGCCCTGTCTTCTTTCCCCATTAACTGTCCCCTGTTGAGTGATTAGTCATGTATAGGCCCCCTTTGGATCTTACAAGGGGGCTCTCTATTTGTCACTATATAATTCTGCTCCTCATGTTCAAAATTCATGATTGAGTCTGAGAACCAAAAACTTCTTTCTTGCTCCTTGGTCCTATCAGTTCATCCCAGATAGTTCCTCCCCCTTTGTTGCCTCTTCATCTGGAGATGAAATCTTAACACTTTTTTCATATGATTTATTCTATTATTTATTTTGTTTTCTAACCATGTTTCTCATTTGTCTTATTCTGGTCTTAATTTAGCATTTCTATTATTCAAAAATTCACACTTCCTCCAGTAAAAGAAGCCCCAAAAGCCTCTTCAACTGGAGGGATTTCCCCCTGGTAGAGTTGTGCAACCCTGCCTGCCCTTTCTATACATATAGGAAGGGTGTTCCCCTGGTGTGGGTGTGCTTCCAGGGCCATGTGTTTATAAACACCATCAATTGGGATATTTAGGTTTATTAAGAGAAGATGAAAATTTTATCTACACTATCAAAAACCTCAAGAAATTTGGCAGTTGAAATGCAAAGGTACAAAGGTGCCAGAAGTTTCTTGATTTTGCACAGTGCCAGATTATATAGAAAAATAACATTCAAAAATATTTTAAGTGCCCTTTTCTCCAAATTTCACACTGACAGAATAATAGTCTGGGTTGAATTCATACTAGTTAAACTAGGATGTACCCAAACACTTCAAGGTGGGTTCATCTTAACCAATAAATTATAAACCCAAGTCAATTGGTCTTTAGATAAACCAATTACAAATTGGTTGAGTGTATCCCAGTTTAACTGAAATAGACTCAACCCATCCAATTATACTGGCATTGCTAAAACAATATCTGCCAACACCTTGATCATAAATTGTTCTGCATAATTAGAACCTGATCAGCAACCAAACTATATCAGTTTAAAATAATATGATTTATCTATTCAATAACTTATAAATGCAATGCAAATTCAAGAAAATTCCCAAAGTTAAAATTCAAAATCTCTCAGGAAGCTGGTGGTGCAACTGAAACCATTTTCAAATTTTTCTTGGAAAATCTTCAATGCACAGTGACTGTGCAAAATGCATATGTAATATTCATAAAAAACCCCTGTTTCATATAACAGAAGCTACACTGGGTTATTCTCCATGTCAACTGGCAAAATTTGAGCCACCATTTCTTGCAGTGTCATTCCACTTTGAATCCTTCATGTTGCCTTTTGTGAAAGATGAAGTTGTTGGAAATTGTTTTGGAGAAATTTTCTGTATTTTCTAGGTTGATAATGAATATAGAACTAGCAGAAAATGTGCCAAAAATGATTAATTAGGCTGGTTGTTGAATGTGGGAAAAGCTTTTCAAGTAAAATGATGATCACCAGGAAAAATCAATGATCACTTGTCTACAAGTGACATATCAAATTACAAAGGTCAGGAACTGTCTCTAAAGTTAAGGCAAAGTGAACAAACCTAAACATTTCAAGTGCAACTAATGGCTAAATGCCACCTATACTGGTGAGGACTCAACTCCACTTCTTAGGCAGAGGTGAAAATACCACAACTCTTTCTGGAGGGGCAGGTTGGACTGAAACCAAAGTCTGTTGACTCCTATAATGATGGAAAGAGGAAGGTGGATAGATGGAAAGAGATTTAATTTACTCAGTAGTGGTGAATTTGAGGTAAGGAAGTATAATAATTATAGATAAGGGAAAAGAATTCAGAGGAGTCCCAGTTTTAGTAATTCAGGTTGTTGAATGTTACAAGGGTAACAGGATTTTTAAAAACTTACCAGAGGATTATTATCTGCTGGAGGATCCTCAAGCTTATATCCTTAAGGATTACTTGTTACCTGTCATCTTCCTTTCACTAGGTCAGCTACAGGTGTTCTAAATTACTCCTTGCAGAAGGCTCCTATGAGCCACTAGCCCTAGTAGCTCTGTCAGTTTCTGTGCAGTCACAGATTTCTTCTAGCTGAAAATATGGCCATTATTGGCCCTTTTAGGAAAACCAGAAGCTCTTTGAACTTTCAAAGCTCCTACTAAGCCCTGGTTACATGTATAACCAACTTGGTTACTGCAGTCCCTTGCTACATGTGTTACATTGCCCAGGGTGTTTTGTATATATTGAAAAGGAGATAAATTTTCACTCCTCTTTGTTTCTGATATATTGGGGCCCTTATGACCAACTGGTTGGGCTGATTTTGGCCTTGACAAGTGGCTATTCCAGATTAAGAATGCCAAGCCACTTTTTTCAATACTAAGCCTCAAAACCCACATGCTAGACTGATTAAAAAGCATATGGTCTATTGAGTAGCTGCATACTGCTAAAGCCCATATGGTAATTCAAAATGGAGGTTGATAATTACACATGTAATTGTACAGGCAATACAGCACCCAGCCAAGTACTACATAAAGAGTACTTTGAGCTGGGGGTAAAGAAGTTGTACATAAACATATAAAGAGTACTTTTAGCTTAAGGGAAAGAAGTCATACATAAAAATACCCCATTACTTCCTGTTTGTGTTTTACCCCAGATTTCTAAGTCGCCACCAGAATTAAATTCTTAGTATTTCCTTAAGAAATATTTGAAGTAACCTTCTAGCCAGTATCTTGTTTATCCAGCACCATTTCATACCTTATTATTCCACCAACCATTCCTTAAACAAAGGCAGAGAATCTGTCCTCCCTTATTGGTTACAAAAACCCTCTCACCATTAAATTGCCTTGGTTTCAGACATTTTTCTAGGTTGGAGGTTTTCTTCAGAAAAATAGCTCCTTGTATCATAAAGTTGAGCCTTGAGTTACATAATATTCATTTTTATTGGCGTCTCTATAGCCATTTAACTTGTGTCCTGTTTTCACTAAAGAGAACCAGGCTCACACTACTCTACAGATGCTATTTACATGTAACTATGGCTCTTGTGATTTAGACCTTATTTATATTTCATACCCAAAACATATGAAACTTATTTACATATTCTACTATTATGCAACTAGTGTATGTATTTTTTATCAAAGAACCAAGTTTGTATGAGATCTGGGGCTTACCAACTAGTCTGTCCAGAGAAGAGTGTGATTTCATGGTACAACTTGTTTGTTAAGGACCCAGCCTGTTTCTTAACAAGATCCAAGACCAGCTGTACAAATTGTGTTGAGTTATTTACTCAAGTTTTTATTCAGTTTTGTGCTTTTTACATTTCACTGTCATTTCACTTACATGTCACACTTTGTAGTTAGTATACCTGAGACAGCAGCGGTGGAAGGCTCCCTTTTCTCATCCTTCCACCAACTACAATCACTCACCCATATCGTGCTTGCTGTTCTCAGGTATGTATATTTCTCTTTCTTTTTCTTCTCATTGTCTTTCCTCCTTTCTTTCATTCTATCTTTCTGATCCAATGAAATCAATCATCCTTCCACCAACTACAATCACTCACCCACATTGTGCTTGCTGTTCTCAGCCCCTGTTTCTCTCATCAAATTTTCTGGGACCCTGCTCAGAGCTGAAGCCTTCCACAAGAAACTAGTGGTGATATTTTCAATAACTTTGAAAAAACTGTAAAAAAAAATGTTTGCAAATTTCTGACTGAAAAATACTTGTTCTCCTAATCCTCCATATTGCCCCAAGCTTAAACCCATTGGACTTGGGTTTGTAGCTATCAAACAGACCTTGAGATCTTCTCAAGAACTGACTAGGTCTAGGGACCCCAGATTGTTGAGTTGCCTGTTAGTCTGCTACCATGATGTATCACCAGCTGAACCATGAGCACTACCAACCAGCACCCTGGCAATCACAAGCGTCTGTAGCCTAGTTGGTAAAGGCAGCACTCTAGCATGTTTCTCAGCTTAGCTGAGGTCATGAGTTTGAATCTCACCAGACACATCTCCATTTTACAGTCTTTACACAAATAGACTACCTGTTGGGTAGCAGCAGAGATTTTAATGGAGGAGTAGTCCTAAGACACTTTTAAGCATTGTGGCTATTGTGTCCCATCCAATCAAATTTATTTTTTGGGGCTTGATACACGCACACCCATGCCAGGGGCACGCCAACACCAATTGGTGTGTTTTAGGTCACATGTCAATTGGTGTTTGGCGTGTTTGGCAGGCACACCAATCCCAATTGGTGTGCCTACCATGCGGGCTGCACGCCAACCTCCCACGCACGCAAATGCTTGCGTCGGAGTTGGTGTGCCGGGGGGCACACCAGTTGATGACGTCAGAGACATCCAACTTGGATGTCTCTGACATCAGCCTCATCAGCTGGGAGGAATTCTTCCCAGTCAATGAGGTTGTATGCCTCATTGGCCGCAAGGAATTCCTCTTGGTAAATGAGGTATACAACCTCATTGGCCAGGAAAAAATCCTTGCGTTCAATGGGGTGTACAACCTCATTGGCTGGGAGGAATTTCTTGCGGTAAATGGGGTTGTACACCTCATTGACCACAAGGAATTTGTGGTCAATGAGGTATACAACCTCATTGACCGGGAGGAATTCCTCCTGGTTGATGAGGTTGTACACCTCATTGACTGCAAGGAATTCCTCCAGGCCAATGAGGTTGTACACCCCATTGACCGCAATTAATTCCAATGAGGTTGTATACCTCATTGGCCAGGAGGAATTTATCCCAGCCAAAAAAGCCCACTCCTACAGGGGTGGGCATGCCACCCTGTTGGTGTGTTTTCCAAACACATCAATGTAATTGGCCTGTTTTCCAAACACGTCAATGTAATTGGCATGTTTTCCAAACACACCAATGTAATTGGTGTGTTTGGCCAGCATGCCAAGGATTGGCCATGGGCAGGCCAAAACTTGGCATGTGGGTCAAACACACCAATTTGCAGTGGTGTGCGGCCAAAAAACACCAATTGGTGTTGGTGTGCCCCTAGCATGGGTGTGCAGCAGGGGTGTGCGTTTATCAACACCCTTATTTTTCCTCCCAAAAAAACATTTCCTTTGAATCATAAATCATCTAGATAGGGGGTATCAAATGTGACCAAACCCACCATTTTATAATCAACTGGTTTTGAAAATCCACCAGTTAAAAAAAACCATGGATATCAATATAAAATGGTCCAGAATTCTCAATAGTGAAGTTTTGTGGAAAAACCTAATTCACTGGCTTTAATTGTGGATTTGGTCATGTTTTATACCCCTAATATTAGCACTTACAGTTAAAAAAGTTGGATTTTCAAAACCAGTTGATTAGATAATGGTGGATTTGCACCAGGAAAAATGAATTTTCACTAGAATACGGGTGACATCAGCCTAGGTTCAATGAGCTGCCCATTAGTAGCAATGTTGGCCTCATGTACAGCCCCTTGTAGGGAACAAAGGGGCCATTTTAGCCTAGTTGAAGTTGAATCAGAGTTAGAAAAATGCCACAGCCATTGTTTCTTTATGTCACCAGACATCAGGTGACAATTAATTTTTCCTGGTGTTGGTCATATTTGATACCCCCTATTAAGCAATTTAAACTCTCACAGGACTTTTTGTAAATGGCTCATGGTTGTAACACTGCAAATTTACCTTTTGAATCAAAAACTAAAGTTTATTTTTTTCATTCCATTAACTTTGAACTGCTGAATCACAATGACAAGAAAGACAATGATAATTTTGAATATTTCAACTCAGTATGATTGACAAAATCTGGTGAATCCAAGCTAAAAAAATAAGAAGGGCTGTTAAACTCAGCATCAAGCATCTTTTTTGATGTAATGATGATTAAAGATGTCAGAATTTTTACTTCTGCTGATTTTATTTAGGGTCATGTTGGATAGAAAGATGAAGTAAGCTATAAGTGATGATACAGCAGACACAGTGTAGGCTTCATGATAGGAAAGCTATTAAGAAGACAATTATTTTTAAAATTTTGAAACATTGAAGGTGGGGATGTTGTTTACCGTATACTTGGCTGATCTTCCAAACTCTGGTGCAACTCTAGCATTCATCAATACTCTCCAATCAAGATACAGCAAGCCTTTGGCAATTAAATTTTGGCTTGATGCACCAGAGTCTTCAACATGTTTGTCAAATTCCTCAGCCACCAAAACTTGAAACTCTTCCAGATTAATTGATCCAACAGTAATTTCCACTCCAAAATTACAAGTTGAGGAAAGAAGCATCCATCCCAGCTTGTATTGATTACTGATTTTGGGGTAATAAAGTTTATAGCTGGTATTGAGCTCAATGATTTTTGGCTAAAATCATATGAAATCAAGGCCAAAAGAACTAAAGAATCTAATCAGAACCATGCTGATAAATACAAATGGGATTTGTAAATTACTGACCCAAAAAATATTATCATTTCCCTCAGAGTTTGTGTGAATCCAAGTGCTAAGATACTCTTTGGGTGGGTTGGCCCTTCCAAATAGATCAAGGCCAAAGTGGGACATTCTGACAGGTTTTGGCTTGAAAATTGTATGCTGGGAAGTAATTTGAGATTGTAATAGGATTGTTGATTGCAGATTTTGGCCATACAAACTGGATGTAAGCAGAATCTGTTGACCATCCAAATCATGGAGGCACAACAACAGAGACTTCTGTTGCCATTATCATTGTGAATGCTCCTGTCATGGCTTTCTGAGGTAAAACCACCAAGGCAAACAAAGTGAGATGTATTGTGTATAAATTGTAAGACCTTCAAAGTGAGTGAAGGAGATTCAGAATATGCAATAATATTCTAAGTTTCCTTCATATTGTAGGAGCTATATGTAGATTCAGCAGGAAATGTCTATTTTTATATGATTTTTAATTTCTCTTGAAACAAACAAATTTAAGGTGTAAAATGTAATGAAGTCTTTCAGCAATTCAGTCTTAAATTTTATGAAGTTTCTTATCATTTGAATCAATCTTGCTATGGTCAGGATGTCTCTGAACTAGTAGCAGGCTGATAAACTCTATCATTGCTGTGACTACTTCGGGTTCACCGACATGAAGAGATACACACACACAAATACGTGTCCATTTTTTTTTGTGCAATGCTCAGAAGATAACTGGGAGACAGAAATTGTGTAAGGATTACAGAGCTTGAGGTTGGGTGGTGATCAAGTCTTTGGCACCTCAGCAAAAGCTACCGGGCGCGATGGGGATCCGAGTCAAGTCGCCCAAGCCGATGGTCTGATGGGAAAATCTCCTGAGGGGCGTGAGATCGATCAAAATTCAGAGGGTATGGTCGTTCTAGCCGAGGTTAGTCCTTCGAAACGTCCACGCGGCGCCGTCGAAGGGATGAGCGAAATTCAGCTATGGACACGATTGATGCTGCATCCAAAACCTACGTCGAATAATGTCGGTTAAAGTCTAGCCGGTGTGGGGTATGTAGGACGCCTTCGGTTGCCGGGCAATAATGGGCTTACTACGGACAGGGAATCATCATGATAGCTTATCCGGCTCGTTGGGTCAAACGTGGTGGGGCGTGGGTGTGATCGATGAGGTCTGAGTGGATGGCGTGGTAACTGTGACTGGGGAAACCATTTTTTGATTGGTTTCCGACGTGATCGATTTCTGGGCGTTGCTTCTGTTTATGACCTGCGAAGAGTCGATGATTACGTAAGCAGTCCATGACCGTCTGCTGTGGATATCCCGAGCGATAAAACTTCTGAGCCGTTCCTAAATTATAAATCCAACCTCAGGCTTTTAACAAACTCAACCTTATCATAAACACTTTCCAACAACAAGATGCCTGTTATCGAAAACCTCAAGAATTTTATCAAGGACCGTCATCACAACCATCACCAGCAACAGCAACAGCAACAGCAACAGCAACAACCGGAACAATCTCAGCAGAAGCAGTATCATCATCATCAAACCACTGCCAAACCCGACCTTCCAAACAATCTCATCCCTCCAAACGACGAGCAAAATAGGAACCCCAAAGCAGATCATATGAACCAGTCTAACACTAAACCTCATCCACCTGAGACTAGTCCCAACGCCCCCTCAGATGCCCCCATCAGCCAATCCACTAGTCCCTTACGAAGTCCTGCCGCAGCTGCCATCGGTGGTACCGCCCTAGCCTCTCATGGCGAGAAAGCTGAGGCCTTGATCGAAAAGGCTCGGGCCGAGAAAAACCGTATGCCGGTCTACGAAGGCTTACCTGAACATTTCGTCCTCATCGAAAAAATGGGAGAGTCAGTTCAACCCTCCCTTCCCCATTCCTTCCTGATATCTTCCTAGACTGATTCTCATCCTCTCTCTCTCTCCCATTACCCATCGTTGAATTAGTGGAGCGTTTTCGAATGTCTATAAAGCCCTCGATAAACGTACCTCCCAAAAGGTGGCCATCAAATGTGTTAGGAAATTTGAACTCAATCGAAACCAGGTTAGTGGTCCTACCACATCCATTCCAGCCCCTGTATACCTTCTTCTACTTATCATATATTCCCATCATATCCTATCCTTATCGTTCTATTCTATCTACTCTCTACCTCTGCTGTTTACTACTCGAAAAAAAAAACAAAAAAACTTACTTTGACACGTCGCTTCGATCCCATATCTTCCAACAACCAACAAATACATCAATTGATGTCTTTTTACTTTTTTATCTGATCTGTTTTTCCCTCTCCCTGCTATATACTCAACATTCAGGAAGGTAAGCATTTGAATGCGGAGTTGAAGAAGAAACCCCGTGCGATTGAGGTGAGGACGGAATTTCCTCGAATTGTATCTTAGTTCCTGATTGATCCCATCTCCTGCCCTCCTCCGCCCTTTATCCCGGATTATTCTACGGATACACTCTCACTCCTTCCACTTTCCCAACCCATGTTCTCACGCTCAATTCTTTTGACTTGGCCTGAACACGAACCTCGAGACAATCAGCTGACAGAACTTTTTGACTCTTCTTCTTGATCATCTGAATCAACTGCTGTTTCACGATATTCGACACAGCGTGCAAATATCCTCAAAGAAGTATCGATCATGCGGACATTGAATCACCCTAGTATTATCAAGCTCATCAGTTTTACAGGTTTGTCAAATTTTACTTTACTGTTAATAACCCCCCTATATCCCCCTCTCCCTGATGATTGGTTTCGATGGCTGTCCTGGCATGCTCCATCCTTAGAGTCTAAGGAGCACTATTTTCTCATTCTGGAATTGATGGAAGGTGGTGAACTTTTTCATCAAATCGTCAAATTGACATATTTCTCAGAGGTCAGTAAGCTCAAGCAGGGTCGATCAGTTTATATAGAAACTAACAACTTTAATGAAATTAGGAACTCGCGCGACATGTGATCTTACAAGTAGCACGAGGGATCCGATACTTGCATGAAGAAAAGGGAGTGGTCCATCGAGATATTAAACCAGAGAACCTGTTATTCGAAGCCATTCCAATCGTTCGCTCGAAACAAGTCAAACAACGACCGTACGATGAAGAAAAAGAGGACGAAGGTGAGTTCTTACCCAACGTGGGTGGAGGCGGGATCGGTCAAGTCAAGATCGCCGACTTTGGTTTGAGTAAAATCGTCTGGGCCGACCAGACGGCCACACCTTGCGGGACCGTTGGTTATACTGCTCCAGAAATCGTGAAAGATGAACGGTATTCTAAAAGTGTTGATATGTGGGCCATGGGCTGTGTGTTGTATACTTTGTTATGTGGTTGTAAGTCTTTTCTCTAATACGACTATTTTTTTCAACGAATAAAACACATTCGAGTTGACTGACATTCTTTTTCCACCTTGATGGCTAGTTCCCCCATTCTTTGATGAGTCGATTCAGGTTTTGACAGAAAAGGTCGCAAGAGGTTACTACACTTTTTGTCTCCTTGGTGGGATGACATTAGCGATTCATCAAAAGATTTAATCTCGCATTTGTTGTGTGTCGATCCTGACAAACGATATACGATCGATGAGTTTTTAGCTCACCCTTGGTGTAAAGTTAGTGCTTTATCACATCTATCATATAGCTACAGTACTGACTTCTACCCCCCCCCCCCCCAATAATAATGAAAATAAATAAAAATAAAAATAAAGGAAAAGGCACCATTACCAGAAATGAACACCCAAGAGGTAGCAACCATGGCACCGCACATTATGAGAGCGAAGCAAATGAACTATGCGCCCATCGATTCGCCCTTATTACATGCGACCGGTGGCGGAATGAGGACACCAGGCGTGGCACAATTGAGGGAGGCGTTTGATGTGACGTATGCGGTGCACAGGATGGAAGAAGAAGGCGCGCGTCGAGCGAGATTTGGCGGGGCTGGGAACGCTGGGGTTTTGCATGGCTTGAACGAAGAGGAGGAGGAGGAAGACGAAGACGACGGCAAAGACAAGGGAGGCGCCGGGGCCGAGAACAAGCCATCCGACTCAACAAAGGGACCACACAAGTACCAAGCCTGGGGTGGTGCTGGAGGTGCGGACCGTCATTTGGCGGAGGTAGCCCTCTACAGTGGTCAAGCTGGAACACGAGATCGCGGGAACACTCATCGTCAACACCAGGATCAGGGTGGAGCGTCGACCAGTGCCGGCCTACGAACTAAGAAGCTTCATCAGAAATCCGCTGCCGGTGCTTCCTCCTCTTCCACCCATCATCGTCATACTGGATTCGAACTCAATATTGACCAGGCTACTTTGCTGGGTAGACGAAATAAATTAACAACTCCCGTCGAGTAAAAACCCGGCATTTCCCCCCCGCTCTCCCTTCCTTTCTTTTTCTTCACGTTTTTGCATGCAATCCATTCGTCTTTCCCAGTGTATGGTTCATAGTCGCAATAGACAATCCCTCTTCTTTTTTCGTTATCCCTCTTCCTCTCTCTGTTCGAGCTGCGCCGTTTGACATTTCTTCGATTCTAACATCACGTACCATCGATCAGCAATCTTTTCCCTCTCGCCAAGTCACTCTTCCAGACAATTGAAAGCTCGATTCATACGACTATATTATCCATTTATCTTTCGCAATTCGATCGACATCAAGTTTATTAGTCATTCTTCTTATCCTTATTCAATAGCAGCTGTCCAAAAATCCTTCCCTTCCGCTCCATCCACTCCTTCCCCTCCTCCTTTTTTTTGAAAATCTCTTTCTTTTTATACTTCAAGACAAACATAAAACTCATCAAATCCTTTTTTTCCTCTTTCTTCTGAAATAAAAGCGAGATAAAAAAAGATAAAAAAAAAGACAAAAAAAACTATATACATATACATTCTATGCATACAATTGCCTCTTTGTTGTTGTACTGTTATGATCATTCATCTCTCTCTTACACACATTCTCTATTTCTCTTTTCTTGTGATAAAGATTATTATCTTTTGATAGATTGATGCATCCATAGTTCCATATTTCTGTTATCATTTTTATTCTTCTTTATATTATTGTTTCACAATATGCAAGATTGTTTACATTTAGCAAGTACCACAACCCAATGAACTTTCACTTTTTCAGGTAGTTTCTTTTCTTTTTTTTTTAAAAAAAAAAAAAAACTTTTGTAGTCTCTTTGGTAATGACTGTGAAGATAAAGTTACTCTAAATACTTATATTCAAGGCCTAGAGTGTGGATTAATTGAAAGATAAGAAGAAGAAAAAAATTGGTTAATTTTTGTATCCTAATCAAACAAATAAATATGGATTATGTAAATAGGTAAATGATGATGATGATGTCAACATAATCTGTAAGCTTTGGCATTCTCAAACTGTCTATAGTGTGTGTATGTAAACAGATTGGATCTGAAAAAAATAAAAATCAGATGTGGTATTTGGGTCAGCCTTTATTATGCACTGCAAATAATTACTACAAGCACTCCCACATTGGAGTGGAGTGGGTTGGTTGGCACTAACATTGATGGTACACATATCCATCTCTTGGTTCCACTGGACTAAATACTAATATGACTTACTTGGTGTGGACACTTGTTCAAAAAATGTCATGGGTTTTTTTTTTCTGGTGGATTGGTGATCGGAGTGTACCAATACCAACACCCAAATTATGAGGTGTAAAAACCTCTGCTTGATAGGATTTCATCTCACAAGCATACATCATAAAAGATATTTGAATTGAATGAATTGCAAACTAAAAGGAGCTAAGACTGATGAAGAAACAAGTTAGATTGAATAAAAGAGTTAGAGAGAAAATGGAAGAAAAGGGAGAAAGAAATAACCAACTGTTTAACAGAGCATGGGATATGAAAAGAAGATAGGCTGAGACAACAGGAACTGTAAGGACTTAGGAAGGTGAGGAATAGGGATTGAACTAAAAGGTTGATAGTCAGTGACCTATGACGGGAGAGTAGAACAAGTTGAGATCATACCAGGAGAGAATTCTGAGACTAGGAGTCGTAGAGATGTTTGAGGGAATAAAGAGTAGAATAGAATAGAAGAGAAATAATAAGAGAAGGAGTAGTAGTTACTAAAGGGAAGAGAAGAGTAGGGTAGAGTATGAAGTGATCAGGATTGAGTGGTAGAGTGGAGTTGTGATTGAAAGGGAGGAGATGGTGATGAGGACAAAGAATAGCTAGTGAGAAGAAAAAGAAGGGAGTCATAGAGAAAGAGAGTTTGGGTGTGAATATTCATTACATAATCACTACCGGGGATGTCACAGAACTCTAACACATCACTGGATAAATCACATCCACTTTCCCTACTCTGTAATTACTCTAAACACTCCTTCCTTGTCCTAGCCCAGTGGAAGCATAGCTTGGCTTCCTTTCTGAGACTAGATCATGATCAACTTGACTTGTTCCCCTTGGTTTCATCTTGCTTTCTTGCTAATAACCACTTTTAATAAGAAGAGGAATTAATTGGGGGGTTTTTTTTTTGGATCAAACTCATTGGTTGATCCAAGTATTAAATGTCTCTCAGTTCTGCTCTGGTAGAATGTCTTGTAAGGAACATTAAACCTTGGCCCCTGTGGTTCACTGAAAAAAAGGAAAAACAGTTAGAAGTATAGAATAGTTTAACAAGGCCATTGATGAGCAGACAAAACTTATCAGAAATTAGTCTCTGCTCATAAATCTGCATAAAAAGCATAAACCAGTCACTGAGAAGGATCTGTACTCCCTTGCATTGCACAATGACAAGTCTTTGCTTTTCACTGGGAATATTATTTACTCCCTATGATGGCTGACATGGACCATTCATCCAAATGATGTCTGTATGTGCTTGTTGTAAACCTTTCCTGTTTGGCCAGATTACTACAGGTCTCTCTGGGAATTCCAGGAATGCCATTTTGAGGTATGGCTAGTGTTCGTAGTGTTCTAACATGATTTTATCCCACATTATTGAAGGGTTTTTGGGCTAAAACATGATCAATACCACCCAACCACCTTAAAATTTGGCCACCAGAAGTGTATGTCTGTCTAAAAGATGGTGAATTTTGTTTTATTTTCTGTCCTTTTTGTGCTGAAATTTTTTGAACAGTGGTTACATACTACTTATGCAGAAAATGTTTCTGGATTATCCCTTTTCAACTGGGATAGCTTAAACCCATGAAATTATACTGGAATAATTCAATTATACAGGAAGGAATGCCAGTAAAATGTGAGGAGAAAGATATAATTTTTGTGGGTGCTGTGCTAGTGGTAAAGGTAGAACTATAGTATGAATCTCAGCATATCTGAAACCAATTATTCTCAGATATGTTTTACATTTTCAGTTTTTGTTTATGAAATAAATACAAAACCCAAAACCCAGTGGGAGAGGTTCTGCAAGGGTTTAAACAGCTGTTCTAGATTTTGGCTGGGTATAGTTTGGGGAAGAATCAAACAAACCAAAATAAATATAGCAGTCAAACCAATGATCACTAAATGAATGAAGAGATAAGGCTAAGTTTCAGACCCATTGATTCCTAGAACTATTATTCCTCTAGCTAAAATGGCTGAAAGAATAATAATAAAGGGATAGTAAGGTGGAAATATGATAAAATTGAATAAAATTATTTCTAATAAAATATTAGAAATAGAAATGCAGGTGCCTAAGGGTATGTTATGTTATGGTTCCCTCTAATATCAGAAACTGGTGTATCAGAACTGGTGTATCAGAACTGGTGTATCAGAACTGGTGTTAATTCATGGGTTTTTTTGGGTGCCTGATAGGGTTTGGGTAAAACAACTAGTAACAAGGGTGGATAGAAATGGGAATTTCAGTCCTAGAGACAATAAAGCTATCCTAACCTTACTTCTAGACCAACCATTATTGTCCTAATTACTTCAAATAAATAAAAACATACTGTACAATAGGTAATCATACTATTTAACATATGTAATACCAGGACAAAAACCCATAAGCATATATACATATCTCATAATATGGGAAACTCATGGGATAATTGAGTAGCTGAATACTGTTAAAAGCCCACATGTTAATTCAACATGGAGGTTATTGATTCCACATTGAATTTTACCAGAAATAGAGCAACCAGCCAAGTACTATAAATAGAGTACTCTGAGCTGAAGGGGAAAAAATTATATATAAACATAACCCTGTACTACATTTTTGGGTTTTCCTCAAATTTCTAAGCCATCACCAAGAATTGAATTCTTAGTACTGCCTTGAGAAGTCCTTGAATTAAACTTCTAGCTAGTAGCTTGTTTATCCTCACCATTTCTTACATTATTATTCCACCAACCATTTCTCTTAAACAAAGGAAGAAGATATGTCCTCCTTTTTGGTTAAAAAAACACCTCCTTACCCTTAAACATCATTCTTGCAGACATATATTTTAGGTCAAAGGTTGTCCTTAGACCGCTTACTCTCAAACTTGAGTGTTGATTTGTATGATACTCCTTAATTCTAGCTTTATAATTGCTATTCATGGTGACCTACCATCACATAAGAGAGGGCAACAGATGGTTTATTCTTTCTAAAAGAATATTTGGAGGTTCAAGAGGAGGTTATTTTTTTCAAAATGTGATTACTTAGAAATAATAGGAGTTTTTGAGATGGAGAGAGGGATTTTTTTCCCAGTAATGACTTTTATAAGAGTTACACTTTATATCAATCAGAATTTGATTTATTTTAAGGTTTCTGAAATCTCTCAATTCTAGGGAGCTTAGTAGGGCTCTTTGGGGGAATTTAGATATTTAAAGGGAAATCTTGGAGGTGCTCTTAGATGGTGGTTTGAGGGAGCTCTCAGATAGTCTCCCATGTTAAAATCCCTTAGTGGCAGTGTAACTTACTTCCTCAATAGTATTCTTTTCCCATGGAGTATGTGGTATTTTTTTCTGTATTAATTAATTTAATTACATCATTCTTGATTAAAATTCTGAGCAAATATGATTATGTAATATTGCATGAGAATAACTGATCCCTTGTAATTTATTTCTGCTTCATGGGAAAGTGGCTACTACCTAATAGGCTGATTCATTCAGTAATGTATACCTGTATTACACAAGGAGTTTTATTTAATTAAAGGTCCCTGTTTTTACAAAACTAAAATATTTTTAAAACATATTTACCCTCTTCTTTTTTTGGACCCAAAGAGAGGTTATGTTATGTGCTTTTTGCTTGTTCTCTAAAGGAGAACTAATTATGGGTTACTTGTGCAAAGTAACACTAGCTTATTTTTGATAGAGGGAAAGATGCAGGATTCATTGTTGGAATTCTGTCTCCTCATCCCCAAAAGACTTGAAATTATATGAATAAAAATAATTATGAATTAGTGGACTGTGAATGATTTTATTGTTTTTATATTTTTTTTTTACTGACTCATCACACACTTGTAGAAAAATTATCCCTGTCTCCATCATATTCCATTTTATTCTATTCAATATTGTTTTTGATTCATTATTATCTAAACCACATTATGATCACTTGTAATTAGTTTATTTGTACCAAGCCTACATGAAGCAATCAGAAACTCATTAGTTCTCCTTAGTGTAACCAAGTTCCCACTCTGGAGTCCCCCGTGATTCTGTTCAAAAATCCCCCTTCTTATTTCTTACATTCTTTTACTCAATTTCTAATGGTAATCTACTATAAAACTAAAAAAATAGGCTCCTGGAGCCAAACAAACCATGCACCATTTCTACTGCATCAATACATGCAACCTAACGGGTTGATGTTGGCCGATTAGGTTGCATGACACGGATCGCGGATCAGTCTCGATCCGTTTCAGAAGTCACCATTGACCTCTCAGCAAAGAGCTTCCCCAAAATTGGGGGCTATACACTTGTATTACATAAGTATATTGAGGTTTAAGGACATACAAATATTTAATTACTTAGAATCAAACCAAGCAAGTTCTTAGAGATATTGTTTATCTAATATGAATATACAATTTAAGGATTAATTTTATTTGATATATGTATGAATTGTGCTTGTGTTTGTTCAGGTTGTCTCCTGAGTGGTAGCACGCTGACATTAACTTCATTATGCTATCTATGATCTATCGAGTTCAACTCTGTTTTAGCCCCATGTAGCACTAACATCATAGTAGTAAAAATGTAGCTACGAGGGAGCAGTGAAGAATATCAATTTATTCCATCCGTCATCTGGTGAGGATTGACTTCTCTTGGTTACTATGCCGAGTGAGGCTTCCAATGGATAACTTAGATTTAGATATGCTTATTTAGAAACTACAAAGGATGGTGTATGTGACAAATTGGTGTTGAAGGTCGGCTCAGTGATAATACATGATGTTCTTTCAGCTTTCATTTTCCATTTTAAATGAATTGACTGATTGGTTTGGAAGTATGAATCAGTTTTATTTTCGGATTTTACCGATGGATGCTTGGGTTGGAACACCGTCTGAAAGTCGAAGCCCAGCAAATTGAAGGTGTCCAGATAAATCGAAAAGTTGGTGTTTTTATAATGTGCGGAGTTACTGTGATTTGAATGGCTATCCAGGCCGAACGACTTGATGTACTGGGTGTAGAAGAATTCATGCTGACGTTCTGATCACCCCACCTTAAGACTTTTGAGGCTGTTTTGATCGCCGTATTTCGCTCTGAGGATCAGCCCGAGGTACAGAAGAACTGACAGGACACAGGTAATACCAATGAGGATCGAGACTGCCATCGGTGTACCCCGGCCAAGGAATTCCCACTCCTTAATCCCCAAGACTATCGTCGTCCATGCTATGATGACCAGGATACAGCCGGCCACCTTGTGAAATTGATTTGCTATTGCTGAACCGGCCAAAAGATTAATTCCAAGAAGAAGAAAAAAACGGAAAATAGTGGTCAGTCAATTAGTTGCCTCCACCCACATCAAGCTCGTTCACAGAAGAAAAAAAAAGAATTCAGAGTTACCCAAAAAAAAGTGGTGGAAGAACTACTTACATTTCCTTGGTTGATGCTCACCTTGATCAGGCCGATGCTTATTGGCTGATCGATGGATGAAGTAGCCAACGGAAGCTTGGGCTAGCATACCAAGCACCACAAAGAATCCTAGGCGTTTTTGGAATGTGTCCCGATGCGAGCCGGAGCCAACGGCCAAGACGGCGCAAAGAGTGCCAATGATGGTAAAGACGAGGTTAATGATTTGTAGGATCCAGTGAGCTTTGATCCATTTTGAATTCCCCCTCTGTCGCAAGAAACGCCCCAAGACGATTGCCATCGGAGCAATCATTCCCCAGCCAATCGAGAGCAAGGTGGCTAGACACATCATCCCGAATCAGAGCCGTTAGTCACATCGTCTAAACATGGGTGTAAGCCAGAGCTCGAAAACTGACCGTGAAGAGTGATCAAGGTATCGTGTCTCTTTGAATGTCTAAGCTCCTTCAAACCACTTGCACTACTTCTAACTAGACCATCGACCAGGTCAGATGAAGAAAAATCTAGGCTGGCAGCTCCATAGCCTCGATCATGAAATCCCAACCCCAAATCTCCCTCATCCATCGTTGGAGAGACTGAAGACATTGCCCACACGATCTTTTGGTCCGCGGCTCTTTCGAAGCTGTCCACGTCTGAGAGTACCAAAGGCCTGGTGTATGTCATACTTGGTAGAGCCTGACTAGCCTCCGAGCCTTCAACTCGCACTAAATCGATTTGTGAACTGAGTATTGGGGTCGGAAGGGCGTGTCCGGAGGCCTTACAATACGCCTTCATCCATTGAGTGTTTCCGCGGTCCCGATGAAGTGGCCACATGATCTGTTGGAAGAAGACGGCGAGAAGATCTCTGGCTGAGTGGTTGAAGAAATCATACTAGACCAACAACATCTTTTAACCTTTTCATCAATACTTACCATCATCCTCGAATTACTCATCGTCGTCCCATGACCGATAGAAAACCATCCCACCTCATTAGGCGGAACTCCGAATCTGATATTGAAGACCGCGTGAGTCGAGTTGAAGAAGATGGTGGCATTGAAGAGAGAGGTGGCAAATGTCGAGATAACTTCCCTCATTTTTTTTTTTCGTTTTGAGGATGATTGAGTTCCAAGTATTTACCAAACACGAAAACAACGGCCAGTTTTCAATGATTGGCTTTTGTAAATCATGGACAAGTACTGGCGAAGATAAATGCAGATGAAGCTATCTTGCGGTGTTAAATCCACTCGTCTCACCATCAACCCAGTACGAGAATCGGAAGTGTACATCCAGTCAATCTAGGATCAAGTTCTCAACCGATTTAAAGTTGGTTGTGTACATCCGATGCTATCTCGAACTTGATATGCAAAGTCCTCGCGCGAGGGTTCCCCCGCCAGGAGGAATAACATACCAGAGGCGGTGGGTCCTGTAAGAGCCGTTGGGGCGATTGCAACTCGCGTACAAGAATACCGTCGCCCTCGGTTAGGACTGGCAGGCCGCAGAGAAGATAGAATGTTCCCGCTTGGCAATATCGAGCCTGGAAGTCGATGTCGATGAAGCCGAAGATGTGTTGAGTCTCTTCATCCAGCCTGATACTCTTCACTGACCCTATATTGTCATTCTCCAAACCACTTCTTGGTTCAGTGTCACTCATTTCTTCACTATTAGTTTAGCTCCACTCATGGCTTCCGGCCTTATTCGCTGCAGATTCCTAATTGATCTCGTGGTCATCTCACCGCACCTGAGCACCTAATCATCCGGGAACTAGCTGCTCAAAATGAAACTGAAATCTTCATGACTAACTCCGCTTTGAGCTTTCTCATATGCGCTGTCTATCCTTTGGAAATTCTAATTATTAAGGAGGGGGAAATTGGTTTTCGATGGAGAGAAGGAGGTCCCTGTGGTTTGTGAGATCTCCAAAGGGCTTTCTGAGAATCAGGATCGATCATACACTCCTGCGGGATTTTGAAGGGTCCATCAGAATTCAGAACACCCCATCGGCCGAATTACTTGCAGCGACGTTTATCAGCTATGATTTGACATTTCAAGTGGTTAAGGAGGGCCCCAGACCAGCGTATGGATTCGAGAACCCTGAATCGTTTCACGGGCCAGATGAGACGGAACCGTGTGTCCTTACTGGTCTTTGCCAACGAAGTATTCAGATCAGGCTGAGCGAAAAGGAGGAAATGTCTGACAATCCGGACTGAGGTTCATGCCGTCATCCGTCCTAACCCTGCGAAGACCAAAGAACAGGGCGGGTAGGGTGATCCGAGTCCTCAACGAGTTCCCCTAACATAGTCAGGGTAGCGGTGGAGAGTTGGAGGGCTAAACTTTAAAGCCTCAAGAATCGGACCCAGCCTGAATAATAGCTGCAAATCACCAACAAACCTCCCAAATAACACCCCCCCCCCCCACCTACTAACCAGCCTGACCATCTGCCTCTGTGAGTCCCCCAACAATGCTAGCCTAGACACATTGATCCATCTTTCTTGGTATCCCCTCATGCCAGCTACTGTCAGCTATGTGTATGAAACACTGACTTAATGTCTATAAAAAGCCAGGTACTATCACTGTGCTGAAAGGTTATCAGAATAATCACAAGTCTTATTCTCTCTCTATAGTGTCAAAACTATGCACAGAGGATAACCTAAACTCCTTAAAGGAGTCAATCAGGAGAAGACTAACAGCTAACCATATAGGGTTGGCTGTCTTTCTGTCTTTTTGAGAGAAATGTAACAATATAAATTGTTACTAAGCAGCTGGCAAGCACTTGAGCTGATTGGCTACTGTCAGAGGTGGTAGTCTTGCAGCAACTGCTTTATAAGGAATATTCCAAGGTCTAAGATGGGGATGTTATAAGATAGCTTGATAACTAGTCCAGTAAATAAGGTGGGTTGGATAATAAAGGAATAACACTACTCCAAAATTAGGAGGAGAATATTCAGTGTACTTAGTAATGTGGTACTGGGGGAATATGCTGAGGATCCAATCCTAGGCCAGGAAATGGACTCCTTTTATATTCTAGAGGTCTTCAGGGGAAGGTTCTAGAATGTTGTTGTATATTCTGCTCTAATGTATTACAATTCAAATGCACTATGATGCAATGTGAATTGTATTGAATTGAGCACAGTATTTTCTATGGCCCCATGACCTCATGACATGTATGTATAACCAATAACATCATGGGCCAGTTCATTTAATAGAACGATACTGGGAAATTACCATGCACTTAGGTAATTTCTTTCTTATTAGCATAATTTTCTTATTCTTATATTTATTTATCTTTTACTTGACTTTCTGATTAAAATAGAAGTTAGACTTAACAGTTTCAACAATTGGAATAATAGTCTAACAGTTAAGAACAGGCTTATGAATATCTGACTGATACATAAGGCTCTGTGTTCAAGCCACACTCATTACTACTTTCAGAAAAATAGTAACAAAAACTATTTAAATCGTACCTATTGTTATCATAAATAAAAGGAAAATTAACTAAAGACAATCCTTGGCAAATCAATTTTCAAACACACAATAAATGGATAAATAACCATTTATTGATATAGCTTTTTCCATGAAAATCCTGGAAAATCCCAGCATAACCCATAGTAATGTATACTATAAGATTACATATGTATTTAAATAAATAATTTATGTATTGTGTATTATATACATATGTACATGTGATTTTAGATCAATGATCCTTCAGGGCCAGCGCTTTTTCAAGCTCTGGTCCCTAGATAATTTATTCACAAGTATTTCTGAGTGAAATAAATATTTATTGCTGAAATTTACCACTAAATATAGTTAGTGTGAAATATTTATGGGGTCATTTCAAATAGAAATGACACCATATTTCACATCTTATCACAAACAGGGTGATCACTTCCCCCTGGTGATCTTACACTGATCACTTCTTTCAATAAACATGTGAAAATACTTAATATTTTATTATTTAAGAGGAGGTTTTCTTCACTAAATTGAAGATAACCTCCCCATCAATTTTAACCCATACATAGATAACTCATTATAAGCTCCGCTCACCTTCTCCTGTAAGTAAGGAGGACTGGCCTTTTCTCTCTTATAACTATCTTATAGTTAAAATTCCTCAACAAAACTCCCCCCAATAAATTAATATTGATTAATTCTATTGGAAGAACTGTGTTACATTCTGGTTAACCCTTCTGTGGAAAATTATTTCCACCAGAAGCTTGGTAGCAGGCATTAGAACCTGTTTAATTTTTACTCAAGTGTTTTTACACTATATTAAATCATTTATAAAGCTTATAATAGGGGGTATCAAATATGACCAAATCCACAATTAAAACCAGTGAATTAGGGTTTTCAAAAAAATGTAACTTTTGAAAATTCTGAGCCATTTTTGATTGATCTCCATGGTTTTTAAAAATGGTGGATTTTCAAAACCAGTTGATTGGATAATGGTGGATTTGGTCATATTTGATACCCCCTAATATTTTCATTACACTTTAAAAGTGTATATTCTTCTTTTATTCCTCCCTGTACATGCCAAAATTAGTGGAATACAGTATAGGAAGTTGGCAACCCTCAGGACCTTGGTGAGCTCCCCCCACCCATGTTAGCCAAGAACCAATTGATCAACTGATTGATTGGTCTCTTCTGCTACCCCCCTGAACCACTATTCTCAAGACCTTGCTACCCACCCTACCCTACCTATACTCAGACCCAGCTACCCTACCTACCCTCAGTGAGCAACAGTGGGCCACTAAACTACACTCCCTAATGTAATAATAATAATGAATGTATAATAATAATAACTACAGAATAGTAATTATTATTAAAGATAATAATAATTGATATTACATGGAGTTATTTAGAATAAATAATGATAATAGGGGGTATCAAATATGACCAAATCCACCATTATCTAATCAACTGGTTTTGAAAATCCACCATTTTTAAAAACAATGAATATCTATGTGAAAGGGTTCAGAATTCTCAAAAGTGGGATTTTTTGGAAAAACCTAATTCACTGGTTTTAATTGTGGATTTTGTTATATTTGATACCCCCTAATAAATAGTAATAATAATCAATAAGAATAGTAATTATTATTAGAGATAGTAATAATTAATACTATTTCCAGTTATGTGGTACATGTCAGGTACTGTGATATGTACTCAGTGGCTGACAACTCCGCTCAATTAGGATGTTTTAATTTTTTCTTTTTCATTTTTTTTTTTAAATTTTTTTTTTTAATTTTTTTTTTTTTTTTTCAATTTTTTTTTGTAATTTTTTTTAATTTTTTTATCTTTAATTTAATTTAATTTTTTATTTTTTATTTTACAATTTTTTTATTTTAATGTAATTTTTAATTTTTTTTTTTTTTTTTAATTTTCATTTTTTTTAATTTTTTTTCTTTCAACTTTTTTTTTAAAACAATTTTTTGTTTCCATGTGGCTTTGGGGCTCATAAAAATGAGCTTCATTTGGCCTCAAAATTGAGGATTATTTCCTTATTTTGATGTTGGATTTATTTTTATTGAAATTCCTTTGATGTTAAATGATGGATCTTGGGATGTCACCGTTCTGGGGACCTCATTTGAATTATCAGAGGCATGAAAATACTAATTCAAAAGCATCAAAGCCTCAAGAAAAGACATGATTTCTATACTCCTGCAAATATAGCACTGAAAAAACAGTTAGTGTAGTGCAAAAGGGTGCTACACTAACAGTTATTGTAGCTGAAAAGGGCACTAGGCTAACAGTTGGCATAGCTGAAAAGGGCACTACGCTAACAGTTAGCGTAGCTGGAAAGAGCACTACGCTAACAGTTAGCGTTGCTGGAAAGAGCGCTATGCTAACAGTTAGCATAGCTGAAAAGAGCGCTACACTAACAGTTAGCGTAGCGTTTGTTCCAGCTAACACCGCTAAAAATCAGCTAACAGGCAATTTTTGTAGTGTTAACTTTTTTTTTGATGTTTCTAACGCTACACTACCCACTATTTTTTTTTCAATGAAATTTTTTTAGCGTTAGCTGAAAAAATCTTCAGCTAACAGTAACTTTGTGTTAGTGTAGCTAAAAAACCTAACATTACGCTACACTACAGCTAATGTTAGCGTAGCGGGCCCACCGTTGCTTCTTTTCCCTGTATTTTGATTCCCCAGCTTTATCATATTCAAAAACAGCATTCAACCAGTCCAGCATATAACTACTGCCCTGCTTAGTAGATCAGTCCTCAAGACTCAAAGCCTCTTATCCTCAACTAAAACTCTGTCCAGTCTTCAAGCTCAACTTTCCCACCGCTTACAGATGTCCAGTTTACCTTGAGAAAGCCTCCAACCCTCCTCTCAAAACCTACAGTAAGTCTTATTTCATCAGGAGTTGTGGCCCTTTCTTAGACACCATTTTTACTGGGCACTTAAACACCCCTGCTTGCATGCCCCAGTGTAAAAAGGTTACAAAGCTTCTCTGAATTGTCAAGAACACTTTTGGAGGGCACCAACAACACCCAGCTTGCAGGCCCCTCCCCATTAAATTTATTATGTTTTAATATTGATAAAAAGATTAAAACCATTAAAAATGATTTATTACATATTATATTTGCCTTGAACCTTGTTTAGCTAGAGGGATATTAGTCCTTGGCATCATAGTGTGACAGAAAAATCTAATCCAACTTTTCTACAAGTGATGTGAGAAATTAAAAAGGCATCTTTGTACCTTGCTACATTGCTTGTAAAGAAGTGACAATATGTTTGTCCCAGTGGTGGATTATTTGAAATTTATCAAAAACAAAGAGAATAAAAAGAAGGAGGTCCTCTTCATCCTTGATTGCAAAAAAATTAATCATCCTATTTTTTTTTTATGCCCAACTATCACTCCAGAAGCAATGGGATCTTGGGGATTAACCTCAGGTATGATTTTCCAATTGAAAGACAATACTCAAAAATTTGGGAAATGAAAAAAAATCTTAAGAGCCAACAATTTTGGAAAGAAAAAAAAAGTGTTTGATTCTTTTCATCTTGTAAAGAGTTTTCTAGCAGTCAAATTTCCTTCATTTTTTAATCATTTTCAACTGCTGGTCTTGTTTCTTTTCTTTGGACCAGCCAATGTAGCATCCTTGTAGCTTTCAGGAAAATCACATGTATTGTTGATATCATACTTGTGGAAAGAATGGTAATCATAATTGATTGATATAATGATAACTTGCTACAAGGGAGTAGAAATGATGAACATCTACAGTATAGTTCAGAATATAGATAAACAGGAGCCAGGTAGATAGGGAGCAGCCAAGTGGAGTGAGTCTTGATAGTATGTAATAAATGACAAGAGCCTAATTTCCTGGAATGCAGTACACCATGGATGCAAATTGTTGAAGCCATTTTCAAGTCTCTTCAAAGTGACTTCAAAAAAAAATAGTTCAGTTGGGACATTGCAAAACCTGGTTGTGAGCAAATTTGAAGACACTTTGAAAAAAAATCAAAAAAATTGAACTAGCTGTCAAAAAAAATTGAAGAAAAATTGAAAGCTTGTTTGAAAACAACAGGTATCTGCACTTTGAAGTTGTTTTGAAGTGAAACCTTGAAAATGCGTCTTTGGTGTACCCACAGTGAAAATACACCTCACAGAACTTCTGTGCTGTCATAAAATTGGCAGCCACTTTTTAGATCTCCCATTCAGGGTCCTTGTTTTTATTCAAGACCTGTGATGCCCATAATTTCTGCTTTATGGGTGAATAGAAGATCTCAACTGGGTTCAACTCCAGGAAATATGTAGGAAGGTAAATAAGTTGGACTCCAGCTGATTCACATGGCTCTCCAACACATTGTCTGTGGTGGAATGTAGCATTATCACAAACCAGAATAGAGTGTAAATCAGGTCAAATCTTCATTCAGGGAATTTGTATCATACATTCTATTAATTATCTGTTGCAAAAAGAGAGAGGAAATACTCACCAGTTCAAACTGCAAGACATTCTCAAATCTGAAAGCGTTGGATTCCTCAAAAGCAGTTGTGATAGCAAGAATAACATTAATTTCGATTTCTGACAGCAAGCTGAAGTAATCAGAATGTTGATTCATTATGAGTCAAGAAGATGGAGTCCCTTCCTTGGATCTTTGAGACAATTGTAACAAATTTTGTTAAATGAGCACTTTTCTAAATTCAACAAGAGTCAGAGAATTATCAGGCTAATGAATGTGTTTATATTTTTCAGATAAAGCTCTGAACACAGTACAGAATGTCTAGGTGTACAAAACTGGTGACAGAAAGCTGTTTGTAATTATTGGCTAAACTGGATTAGAGCAACAAATCAGTGAAACACTGACAAGAACCATCATTCCTATCACACCTGTAAGCAGTTCATGAAACCTCAACCGCTTTAGTTTATTCCTCAAGAATTCTTCACAAGACATAGGTTCCTTCTTGGCCAACACTCTAGAGCCTTTGTTTCCAGAGTATTCTTTGCACTAGAAGAACCTTTGTTGTCATTGGGTGTGATTCTTTTCTTATGGGTAGAGGCTAGCAGGGGTCTTCTTTTCTTAGGGGATTGGAAACAGAAAAGAGCCAGGTGGCAGGGTAGGCAAGTTTGAGGAAGATGTTGGGGCAGGTGTCAGAATGTGTTCTGTGAGGATTATGGGATTGATGTGTGATAATCAGCTTTCAAAAAAAAAGGCTTGGGCCTGTTTTTGAAAATCATCATGTCAATTCTTCATTTTCCAAAAAAAAAATAACTGATGCTATGTTCTTGCAATAAACAGGTCTTCAAAATAACAAATCATTTTGGGCAAAAAACCTGTTTTTTTTGTCCTACTATGTTACAGGGCCTTAGTTATGAATTCTCTTATTTTTCAGGGTTTTCAGGATTGGGCACCCTGAAGAAGCTGACACGGTTCATGATGGACTTAGTAGATGGGCTCTTCCAAATTCTCCAGAAGATCCAGCTTATGACCCAGAAGATGAAGATGTTCCTATTCTAGGAATACATGACTGTGGCTTGGATCACACATATTTTGAACTTCTAGGACATAGCTGATCCCAAAATGATTAAATTAGTTGATATGCTTAGTAACAAAGATAGTGCCCCAGATTTAATTGCTAGTCTCCCAACCTTTGGACCAGAATTCTGATAACTACTGTGGTAAGATTCCTTCCACAAACTTGGATGGTATAAGATGAAGTTCTTCTCATTTTATTTTGAGGTTGATTCATCTGCTTCCTCTTGGATCAGAATTAATCTTAGCTTTTATTCCATCTGAACCCTCATCCTTAAATTTACCTTACTACTGGCTGATAGCAACTACTCTTTTGACTCTCATTCAAGACCAGGACATCTTATCTTCTGCTTTGCTGCAAACACTGGCACTGGCCCTTTTTTTGTCAATAAACCTATCTTCTTTCTTGTTGATGCCAAGTTCCTTTTGTAACTGTCATCAGAAGCATTCAACTTGCTTTCAGTTGTTCGACATTTTTTCATGTTCGCAACCTTGCACATTTTTTCATGTTTGCAATCTTGCATAAAGTCATCCCGTCCTGGTCCCAAAGCATCTTGGACCTCAAAGCGGGGGCTTGTGTTATTAATAAATACAACATCTTAAACAACGCAATGAAATGAGTAAGATCAGTTATTTGATACCAATGAACGAAATGAGCAAGGGGGTTGAGAAGAGAGCGAGACGGTTTGATGAAAAGAGGATAGTGCGGAAGACGAGAGAAGAGCGAGAGAATCTGATGAGCAGAAGAGCAGTGATAGACTCGATACAAAGGGTCGTCCAGAGCCAAGAGGAGAATGTCTGAGCTGCGAATCGATCGGAAATGTTTGTCCTGCAACACAAAAGCCAATGTGAATCTTATGACTTGAGCGGTATGTTCAACGAAAAGTAGGACTTACAGGTCCGCTTGGATGCTCTTCGGCTGGTCGACTGTTCACGTTTGGGTGGTTTCGGGAAAGCAGTCGGTTGCTCAGGTGCCCGACAATAGGAGACTGGGCTCAATTGTTTGAGCCATTGGTCGGTTGGCTTATCGAGTGTTGTGTGGGGTTTTTTGTGAAGGTTCAGTAAGTCATCTGGTACCGCGGTAATCAGCCGCAGTAGCGCGGAGCGTGTGTCAAGGGTGAGACAATCGATTTGGTCTAGACCAAGAAACTGGTAAGAAACTCTTCCGGTGTCATCGGAGTTTTTTGGCGGTTTCCATTCATTAACCTTAATACTGGTGGTTCTCAAGCTGAATAACAGGATGAGATAGGGATTTTTGATGCCTTGGATTTTGGCATAACTTTGTGACCACTTGGGAGTATCGTCCCAGTCAACGGAACCTGTTTGATTTTTTGTTTGAACACCGCAAAAGGTGATGTTTGCAGGGTCTAGCTTGGGAGATTGGATATTTCCGGGGTCTGGCTTTTTAGATTCAGATGTGGGTGCGAGATAGATGGTAAAAAGCTCGTCAAGTCCATGTTGCCCACTCTTGCATTGGATCGCAACACCTCGATACAAAAGCTCCAAGAAGTCGGTGGCGCTGGGCGTGTATGAGATCCGGGTAAAGTGGTTGAAAAATACCCGCCCTTCGTCCAAGAGTCGTTTTTTGTTATTGTCGTCGATACATCCAAATTTCATCGTACGTGGGTTTTCCCCGCTCAAGGTTTGGAGAAAATCTTCCAATCGCACTGAATATCCATTGGGGATCACATCGGTTTTATCGCAAGGAATTGCCTTGGTTGTCTGCATAGCGCGTAGCAATATCAATCTAGTCGCCATTTCTCCGGCGTGTCCGAGAGCAACGAGTCCTTGCTGCACTGCAATGGCAAGATTATCGATGCACTCGATCCAACGCGCCTCGCTGGATGCAAGAAAGTTGTTAGCAGCTGATGCGTAGACGAACTGCGGTGGATAGTCGCTGACAACCATGTCACGAGTTTCGTCGATGAACATGCAATGCGCCGCGTGACTTGAAACGAGTTCCGAATTTATGGGCGAATGTAAGGAAACCCGGGTCTGTATCAAGGCGCCCAGTATGGCGAAACATTGTGCCTTGGATAGTTCTTGAGAAGGTAATGGACGCTTCAAGAGTAGTTTGGATCGGGCAATCAACGCCGTGGTTGCGACGGCAGTGTCTGGTTTCATTTTCATTAAGCCCTTGAGATACAACCCATAAAATGGGCAGCCGTAGCTAAAGAGTCGTTCCGGCGATAGCAACTCATCCCATGAGCTCGGTGCTTTCTCCGGGACAAACACATCAAACGATGAGACTTTATAGATCGGCTGAAATAATTCAAAGCCAATACCGTGAAACCGTGCGCTGGGGTCTAGGTTGGGGGCCGGGTTAAAGTTGGCGACCCGCGAGGTTGTATCGGTGAAGACGCCAAAGAACCCCGTTGCGGCAGGTACTTCTGATAAAACCCGACGCAATACACGAAAGTATGGGATCTCAAGCTGTGAGTCTATGGGATTGATCAAGTTGCTGGCCTCGTCTATCGCCAAGAGGACGCTGAGCCTTCCGTCTCCTTCAAATTTGAGACTTTTACACATCTGCTTTGCCGCGGCGGCGAGAGTTTCCTTTGGCTTCAGGTCGTTCGCCTGCAGTTCATTTATTTCTTGTTGGACGTTGGTATTATATTCAGTCTTCGGATCATCCTTCATTTGAAAACTGTAATCATACCACGCAGCTAATTGATCTTTAAATATTTTCTGACGTATATCCGGCCTTGAAAAGAATTGAGACACCGTGTTGAGAATCGCAGCCAGTAAGTAGCAATACTGCTTGATCATGTCCAGTTTCGCTTCCACCGGTGGGAGAAAGTGTCCAGCAATTTCGGAACGAGGGGGCTGGCCAGTGGATTGGGCGTCTCGGAGACAGACATACACTACGCACACGTGAGCAGCCAGCTCCTTGAGTAATCGCGTTTTACCGCTCATCGTCGGGCCGATAATCGAAGTGTAGGGTGCCTTGTATGTATCTCTTGCCCATAGGGTTGCGAATTCTCTGAGGGTGTTTAGGGTTGGGACAATAATGATATCGGATTTCTGATATTCTGAATCAAAACCTTGCTGGACAATATCGGTAGACCACTGGATCTCTTCAGCCAGCCCAGCTTTTTTCCCGGTGGGAGCGGTGGAACCCTCGATTTCAGCAAGCATCTGACGTTCCGTCAATTTGGAAGCGTTGCGGTCAGGGAATCGGGCAAAGTAGGCAGATCGGATTAGTATATGCGTCTTGTCCTCTTCTTCATCGGTGATTTGAAGTTTCTTCTTGAGGTCGTCCAAGGCTCCATTTCTCCCTGCAGTAAAACACTTCCAGGAAAAGCAGACCGCTCCTTGCTTTCTGTCACTCAGTTCCGAGAGGCGTAAAACATTGGCTAGTTGGTTGTTATGTTCTTGCACCTTTTCCACTTCAGATTATTTAGTAGTATCAAAGGATATCAGTTGCAGTTGTGTAGCTTGTAATTAACCCAGGAAAATTACTCACATCCAGCAGCATCACAAAGTTGATTGAATAACTGAGCTGGATCCTCATGCTCGGCGTGGAGAGTTTCAAAACGAGCGCGTTCAGTGTCACGGTCTAACGAGTTGGGTTTGGCTCGAGTAGCTTGCGATTGCTTCCTTAACTTCTGAGGGGTTTGGCATGGAGATTTCTATATTTGAGCTGCAAATATATTGGTGTGGGCAGCAGAGAGGAAAAATTACTGGGACCATTGGGAAAGCGATCGATTGAAAGGCTAGACAACTGGATTAAGGCGAGAAGCAGTGCGTCCAATGTAAGCGAGTTGTAGATGTCAAGGGTTGTTGAGGGTTGAGCCTGGAGACTAGTTGCGGTATTGATTGAGGGTTGAGGTTAAACAGACACTGATGAAGAGATAGTCAGGATAAATATGTAGATGGGATGTGTGAACTGCTGCAATCTGACAAGAAGATGTGCGTCGCTATCAGCCCATGCACGCCTCGGTATCGGTCCTAAACTCGGTGAAGAGAAGAAAAGGAACCGGTACCGGGACGGCATGGAGAACTGTATGCATGTAGTGCGCCGCAGCGGATGATGACTAAGCTATGGAATAAGACACTACTATGTACTTGACAACTAGAATATGATGAAACTAAACTATGTTTGTAATCTTGTCTATAGCCTAACTCTAACAGGATGAACAAACTGTAACGGTTTACAGGTGGGGGTGTTATGATAGTATGTTTTACGTATTAGATAATCAGCATATATACATATTTTCCCATACAACATACTATCATATTTAATTACATACTTTTAACTATTATTAGATAATTATTCTCATCATACAAATTATGTAATCATCTTGTATATAAACCATCATTATTCAAAATATTATGTATCCCTTGGGGGAGTTTTCTACTACATATTTTAGAATATTAGAATCCCATCTCTTCAGGTTATGAGCCCGCGCTGTCACCAGCGTTTGCAACTATCTCCATAATAAATAATAAATTGTTATCATATATTATTAACCTTACCTTATTGATTCAGTTAGAACTTTATTGTCTTATCTCACCTGCTTGCAGTTAGACAATTAGTCGTATACACATATGGTAAACACCCGCTCCCGCAACGTAGAAACCATCATTCCAGATTTCTCTTCTAGAGTCCCCAAAGATCTTCTAACTTCCCTTCCTTGTCTCAGCTACATCATCAAACTTCTGATATGTCTGATGATGACACTCCCTCTGTTCCCGGTTCTTTTCCCCCCTCTGGCCCCCCTATCATGTCTGTCACTCCCAATATGCGGCCTACTCCTGTATCATCGGCTCAACCCAACTCCACCCCTCCGATTCCTCTTGAAGACGTTACCGAAAAAGGGAAAGCAAGGTTGTCCAGCAATGAACTTGATCTTCCGAAAAACCTCCCCTGAATGGTACATTCGATCCATGCGTCTTGTCAACCAACAAACTACTCAAAAAGGCGCTTGGTGGTGGTGGCCTCAATGGATTAAATGACAACATTTAAAAAATTTTACTCATCCAAAACCTCACTGAAAGTTCTAAGACTAACTTGTCGTCTTCCATATCGGTCAACAGCCATCTCAAATGGCAACAACTAGGAAAAGAATTAGATCCCTCTCTTCTTCTGGACGGATCAAATTTTCCTATGTGGACCGCTGCTGTCAAGGAGGTTGTTGCTTCAGTGACTCGACGCAAAGATTATTTCAACAATGATTTGTATGAGGGAGATCCGGTAACGGCCATGGGAGTCCTCACGCTCATCAAGCACTCCATTGATACGGCCTTGCGACCTTCTCTCAACGGCATGACGGCACATGGAGCGTGGACGTCTCTCCATCAACGATTTTCTGGACCCTCCTGGTCGCTTCTCCTGAGTCGTTGGTCAGACATTGTCCATTCTGCCGACGCCTCTGATTCAATTTCTTCTAGCTATGAATCTGCTAAGAGAAGCTTATTGGATTTGGAGGAGCAATTGGGAGGTTGGACAACTGATAAGTTTCTGTCCCTGTTGTTTCATTCAAGTCTCAAGCGCAATAAACAAGATGTTGCTAATTCCATAGATTCGCGTTTGGCTATCTCTCCCAATCTTGAAGTCAAATCCGTCGATCTTTGGAACATTGCTCTTCAAGTTGATCAATCAGCCCGTCTTGCCGCCTCGAATCTGTCTGTTCTTGCCATGTCATCCCATCGGGGACAAGGGGGAAGATTTCCAGTAAACCGCTCCCGCCACACTCAGCCATCCTCCACTCCATCTGGATCTACTTCAAAAGGTCATCCGCCAGCCAATTCATGGGGTCAAAAGAACATAACTCCCGACTACTCTTGTTCATCCTGCTGGGACTGGGGCCATTGGGCACCAGATTTCCCAAGAACAAAAAACAATCTCCCTCCCCTCAACAATCCTCGTCCGGGAAACCCTGCGTGGCGGCCAAAGAAGTCATCGCTCCTTTCCAACCACCTTTTCTCTCTTGACACATCCCTCGCTTCAATTTTGGCGTCTCCTGACAAGACGGGCAACATTTTGATTGACACGGGTGCCACTAATCACGTAACTTCGCACCGCTGCTTGTTCTCCTCCATTTGCCCTACCAACATACGGCTTTGCGTGTAGTCGGAAGAATGCCTTCCCGTAGACAGCATTGGCGACATCGTCATTCCAACTCCTTCTGGATGATTACGGTTATCCAATGTTCTTCTTTGCCCTCAAGTTCGTGGCACGGTTCTCTCCGTCGGCTTCTTCGACAAGTGGGACGGTTTGGTGTTTTTCTCTCGTGGCCAGTTTCAATTCCATCAAGCCGCGACCATCTTTCCCTTGTATGTCAATAATTATAGATGGTTCTGTGAGATTTTGATGTCAAGCACTTTATTGCAGCTATAACTTAAATGCTAATAGTAGTAACAGAACTCTTGAGAAAGCAGAAACAATAAAGTGTTAATAAGAAAAGATAACAAAACTTAAAAGAGTATAATAAAAGAGAATGAGTGATCTAAATTATACCTTTAGCTTTGTTCAATCCTGGTAACAAATCAAGTTGATAACAGCGCCTTTGAAGATGAATAGGAATAGAAAAATAGTCACAAGCCTGAAAGTATTGAGGAAAAGACAGATCAATTTTTTGTATTCAAGGAAATGAAAAGACGAGAGCGAGACGAAAAAGAAAATGTTCCAAGTACCTCCACTTGGACTAAATCGCACTCCTCCTAGATCTTCAAAGTCGGTTTCAAGTGATTGATGGGATAGACAAGCAGCTGATAGGGCGCTCGACGGTTGATTAAGGGAAAGAATTGGTTGGAATTTGGATAGGTGGTTGTCGGTGAAAAGTCTTCTTGAGTCTGCTGAACCTCAGGGGCGTTGATAAACGCACGCCAACGGCGCACGCCAACGCCAACCCGCACGCCAATTTTTTTTGGCATGCGGGGCCTACACGCCATTTTTTTTTGGCGTGTAGGGTTTACACGCCAAAAAAAAAGGGCGTGTGAGACCCACACGCCAAAAATGGCGTGTGGTTCCCACACACCATTTTTTTTTGGCGTGTGGGCCCCACACGCCAAATAAAATTGGCGTGTGGGCCCCGCACGCCAATTGTTTGGCGTGCGGGTCCCCCCTCGCTCACATAATCGAGTGGGAGGGACCACTCGATTACGTGAGCGAGGCCGGCTGACGAGGTTATACAACCTCGTCAGCCGGGAGGACTTCCTCCCGGCCGGCGAGGCTATACAACCTCGTCGGCCAGGAGGAAGTCCTCCTGGCTGACGAGGTTGTATAACCTCGTCAGCCGGGAGGACTTCCTCCCGGCCGGCGAGGTTATACAACCTCGTCAGCCAGGAGGAAGTCCTCCTGGCCGACGAGGTTGTATAGCCTCGTCGGCCGGGAGGACTTCCTCCCGGCTGACGAGGTTATACAACCTCGTCAGCCAGGAGGACTTCCTCCTGGCTGACGAGGTTGAATAACCTCGCCGGCCGGGAGGAAGTCCTCCCGGCTGACGAGGTTATACAACCTCGTCAGCCAGGAGGACTTCCTCCTGGCCGACGAGGTTATACAACCTCGTCGGCCAGGAGGAAGTCCTCCCGGCCGACGAGGCTATACAACCTCGTCGGCCAGGAGGACTTCCTCCTGGCTGACGAGGTTGTATAACCTCGTCAGCCAGGAGGAAGTCCTCCCGGCTGACGAGGTTATACAACCTCGTCAGCCAGGAGGACTTCCTCCTGGCCGACGAGGTTGTATAGCCTCGCCGGCCGGGAGGAAGTCCTCCCGGCTGACGAGGTTGTACAACCTCGTCAGCCGGCCTCGCTCACGTAATCGAGTGGCCCCTCCCACTCGATTATGTGAGCGAGGGGGGACCCGCACGCCAAACAATTGGCGTGTGGGCCCCGCACGCCAATTGTTTGGCGTGCGCTCCCACACGCCAATTGTTTGGCGTGTGAGAGCGCACGCCAAACAATTGGCGTGCGGGGCCCACACGCCAAAAAAAAATGGCGTGTGGGAACCACACGCCATTTTGGCGTGCAGGTCTCACACGCCAATTTATTTTGGCGTGTAGACCCTACACGCCAACAAAAAATGGCGTGTAGGCCCCGCACGCCAAAAAAAATTGGCGTGCGGGTTGGCGTTGGCGTGCGCGCTTGGCGTGCGTTTATCAACGCCCGAACCTCAGAGATGATGAGAGCGGGACTTCTAGGATTAAGTCATTTTGCATATGACTTGACTCAACCATGCATATTGACTGCGGTCAGGATTAACTGACAGGTTCATTTCTTCTGCTTCATCTCCCCTTTCTTCCACTCTCCTCCTTCTGTTTTCTCTATTTCTTCTTGGGTCTGGCATCTACGCCTTGGACATCTCTCCGTCCGAACCATTAACCGTGCAATTATTCACCATTGTGTAAAAGGTCTACCCAATAAGCGTTTCAATTCATCTTCAAAGAAATGCAACTTGTTCTCAATGTCAAAAAGTTGTCATGTTCCTATTTCATCTCCTTCCCATGAGTTGGCAAACATGCCAGGAGCCATCGTTGCAGTGGACTTGGTCGGACCTTTTCCGCCAGGTGTCGATGGCAGTGTGTATGGTCTTGTCATTCATGATGTTTTCTGGGCGTTGATAAACGCACGCCAACGGCGCAAAAATTGGCGTGCGGGGCCTACACACCATTTTTTTTCGGCGTGTAGGGTCTACACGCCAAAAAAAGGGCGTGTGGGGCCCACCCGCCAAAAATGGTGTGCGGGTCTCACACGCCTTTTTTTTTGGCGTGTAGGCCCCGCACGCCAATTTTTTTTGGTGTGCAGGTCCCACACGCCAATTGTTTGGCATGCGCTCCCACACGCCAATTGTTTGGCGTGTGGGAGCGCACGCCAAACAATTGGCGTGCAGGTCCCCCCTCGCACACATAATCGAATTGGGGGGCCAATTTGAT
Source organism: Puccinia hordei (assembly GCA_007896445.1). Taxonomy (NCBI): domain Eukaryota; kingdom Fungi; phylum Basidiomycota; class Pucciniomycetes; order Pucciniales; family Pucciniaceae; genus Puccinia; species Puccinia hordei. Next base: position 237,134 of record RDRW01000012.1, read on the forward strand.
TACGTGAGCGAGGGGAGGACTTCCTCCCGGCACGAGGCTATATAACCTCGTCAGCCAGGAGGACGTCCTCCCAGCTGACAAGGTTGTACAACTGTGTCAGCCAGGAGGAAGTCCTCCTGGCCGACGAGGTTGTATAGCCTCGCCGGCCGGGAGGAATTCCTCCTGGCTGAACTTCCTCCTGGCTGACGAGGTTGTATAACCTCGTCAGCCGGGAGGACTTCCTCCTGGCTGACGAGGTTGTATAGCCTCCTCAGCCGGGAGGACTTCCTCCAGGCCGACGAGGTTATACAACCTCGTCGGCCAGGAGGAAGTCCTCCCGGCCGGCGAGGCTATACAACCTCGTCGGCCAGGAGGACTTCCTCCTGGCTGACAAGGTTGTATAACCTTGTCAGCGGGGAGGGGGCTTGCTCACGTAATTGAATGGGCCCTCCCATTCAATTATGTGAGCGGGGGATGTTTATATCCCCATACACATAATACATGTATGTGTTATGTGTATGGGGATATCGCATGCATTATCCCCCCACACACCAAACAATTGGCGTGTGGGACCCGCACGCCAATTGTTTGGCGTGCGCTTCCCACACGCCAAACAATTGGTGTGTGGGAGCGCACGCCAAACAATTGGCGTGCGGGCCCTACACGCCAAGTTTTTTTTGGCGTGCGGGGCCCACACGCCAAAAAAAAAATGGTGTGTGGGAACCACACACCATTTTTGGCGCTCACAAGCCCCTTTTTGGCTTGTAGACCCTACACGCCAAAAAAAATTGGCGTGTAGGCCCCGCATGACAAAAACAATTGGCGTGTGGGTTGGCGTTGGCGTACGCTGTTGGCGTGCATCTATCAACACCCATGTTTTCTCTTGTATGACTTCAACGTTTGGTTTGAAATTCAAATCTGGTGCTTGCGAATGTCTGATTGATTGGATTCTCAATTTCAAAAAACATACGGAAAACGACGTTCTCTGCATTCAATCGGATAACGGCGGCGAATTCAATTCCAAGAAACTCAACGCATTCCTTAACCAACATCAGATCAGACATGAGATGTCAATTCCTTATGAACATCACCAAAACGGTGTGGTGCTCCATTTGCGTGACAATGCCAAAAGCGCATGGTGGAAGCATTGGGATAGCATACACACAAGCAACATTCATTACAAGAGGAGGAATAGTATAATAAATGTAAGATACACTTCTACGCAGGACAATAGGATTACAGACAGCATGGCGTTATGGGGAATGGAATGGAGGACAAGGGGTACATAGGATGGAATGGGGTATAAAGGAAGGGAATAGAAGAGGTGGAAGGGATTTGGGAGAACATGTCTCAACCAGGAAGGTAGAAGGTAAGGTGGTAAGTAGTGGGAGATCATGTCTCAACCAGGTATGGAAGGAAGGATGGAAGGATGTTATTGGTACAGACAGTTATAAGGGTATACCACCTTTATAAGGGTGGTATATGGCATTATAAGGGTGGAGGAATCAGTATTTCGTGATTTGGAGGGAGGAATTAATTAGGTGAGGAGGAAGAAGGGAGGAAGGAGCAATGTGGGAGGAGAGGCTTTGACCCCCAAATATTCTGGGTGGAAGGAGTTAACAGCTGGTCATGCAGGCGTGTGGATTATGTGTCATGTTGTTTGGTTCCCATATCAATACATGATATCATGCTGTGCAATATATGCAGGCAGATAAGGTGTATAGATATGTCCCTGCAGCATTATTCCCTCATTGTTTGGCAGGCAGTGCAGTACGGATATCCAGGGGCTGTGCAACGGATTATATCCCTTAGCAACATAGGATATCATTTGGTACAGCATATGCAGGCAGATAAGGTGTATGTGTGGTTCCTGCAGCTTAATTCCCTCCCAGGGCGAAATCTTGCAGCATAGCACACTCACAAGGAGCTCCCCTGGAGCTAAAATCCCTCACTCTTCAATATATAAGGAGGCCTCTTTCCCCCTTTTTCATTTCCCTTTTTTATCATCAGCCTACAGAGGTTTGGTCACAGTGGTTATTTATTTAGTGTTAGTGTGTTAGTGGTAGTGGTAGTGGTAGTGGTAGTGGTAGTAGTGGTAGTAGTAGTAACAGTAACAAATAGTATTATTAACAGTAACAAGTAGTAGTAGTAACAGAAGCTCTAGTATTGATTAAAGTGCCTTATCAAGAGATTGTTTAAGGAAGAGATCATTACCAACCTTCCATTAACAACCCATTATTAGTAACAATTTATATATTATAGAATTAATCCCACTGGATTTTTTTATCCATCATTGTTAGAAGTTGTAACAGATCTACGTGAATAAGTGATTTGAGGTATCTAGGACTGATAGAGATTACTATATAAAAGTAAGATCTATCTTGGAATCAGCCATATCTTTATAAATATTGATTACAAGACTCTTAGTTATTTGCATAGTACCATTTAGAGGGGCAGGTCTTTCAAGCCACCCGTAAGTTGTAATAGCCTTTCAACCTATTTGCAATTTATTTCCCCCTCAGCGGATATTTCACCAAATATAACATTTAGTGTCCCACAAGAGTCCTACATCTGGTGTCCCAACAGTGGCCGATTACCTTCAGCAAGAACATCAAATCATTGGATAATTCAAGTGGATCATCAGTAACTTCAACCAACGACGGAGACAGATATCGAAGTGGACGGCGGTACGGATAGGGGATTGGACGAGGATAACGGACAAGGGAGAAGTCAGGACCGGGTTTCAACGGAGGAAAATAGCAGGAACAGGATTTGGAGCACTTGGAGGAATTTGGATACACTTTTGGACGGTGAAATAGAGGATTGGGACCACAAGGACTGGACGGAGCAGGAACGGGAATTTCTCAGTGAATATTGTGATACAGTTCCCAGGAAGAAATCAGAGGACTTGGAAGAACAGCTGTGTGGCTACCAAAGATTATCAACCATGGAGTCACCAGTGCAAGATCAGTATCAAAAGCAGCAAGAAAGGATAGAAGAAATGGCGGAGAATATGAAGAGGATGGAGGCAATGGTGGCAGCATTACTAGGGCAGAAGAAGGAACCAGAGAATGTACCTATACCAGAAACCCCAGTCCAACGTGGATCGTCCCTTCGATTTGCAACATCAACTCCATTTATAGAACGTACACTGGGTGGGGAAACAACGATTAGAGGCCTACCGGATAGCCCAATGGACTCAATTCAATCCACGCCCAACACTAGTCAATTCAGACCACGGATGGAATTCAAGCTTCTAGATGAAGAGAAAGGAGTTCGGTTGGATACTAAGAACATTAACTTAAAGTTTGACGGAACAGATGTGGAGACCTTTATTCAGAGAGTGGAAAAGATAGCTTCCTTCCAGAAGGCAGGTGGACAGGATGTGGCTTTACAGTTACCTTACATCATCAAGGATTCTAAGATTACTGAATGTATTGAACAGATGGAAGGACACGAGACTCGGGACTGGGACTTGTTGAAGAAGGAGCTCATTCGTAAGTGGGGAAGTGCAACACCAAAGCAGAGATTTAACAAAGAATCAGTTGCAAGTTTGGTTGAAAAATATGCAGGTAAAGGCGGAATCCAAACCAGGGAAGACTATCGGCAATTTGTGGGCGAACTTGAGGAGATATTGGCTTATCTGCAGAAGATGGGATATGAGGACGTAAACGCAGAAAGTGGCGACCCGCTTTGGAAGGCTGTTTCAATAGAAATTCGAAAGGACGTTGCAAGGGACTTGGCGCACAACAAGAAGTTGAGAAGAACAAAGGACGGGAAGGCATTGGTGCCTAAGCTGGAGCAATTGAAGGAATATGTGGAGGCATCTTTGTCAGTACTTGACATGGATGTTAGCACCACAAAAGGAAAATCTGTTAGCAAAGGAGAGGAATTACGGAAAGAAGGCCCAACCAAGAACAAACCGGATGAAGGCACAGACAAGGTAAAAGTATTGGAGGAAGAAATTAAGAAGTTACGTACTGATTTGAACACTAATTTGAATACTAACCCAAATTCTAGACCTTTTCCACCACATTTAACAGCACCAAGACCACCAGTTGCCGGATATAGACCATCAGGACCAGGAGGACCACCTTTCCAGCGAAGTCAAGTCCAGTGCTATTACTGCAAGGAGATGGACCATACAGTAATGTTCTGTTCCCATCTTACTGAGGATATAACCAAGAGGGCAGTGTTTAAAGCAGGACCTAATTACTATTACGCCAACCGGGAGCCCATTCCATTAGACACAGGTGAGTCCATTCGAGAGTTGGTGAGGCAATTCATGGAGAAAAGCAAAGTGGCAGCGGATAAGCAAGCAAATATTTTTACCAGTGGAGCAGAAACCAAGCCTCAACCAGAACCTACGGCAACTATGATCGCAACTAATCGCTGGGAAATGTGGAGTCCACCAGAGATGCATTACGGAGAAGAGGACGAGGAAATTCAGATTGGTTTTGGCCTACGAAGATCCCCAAGGAATGTGGGAAAAGAGAAGGAAACCAATGGTCCAACAAGTCAAGCAAAACCCGAGAAGGTGGAAAAAGCTAGGGAAGACATACCTAAGCCACCAGCACCAAACCAGGAGGTCAATCAAAAATCAACAACGGAAAAGAAAAGGAGGTCAAGTTATCCTGGAGCTTGGGTTGAAGGAACCTCTGATAATGAAAGTAGCGTAGGAGAGGATATTTCGGAACTAGAACAGGTGCCTGCGAAGGGGCAAGGGAAGAAGGAAGCGGACGAATCAGTAAATGAACCAGTCGAAAACACGGTGGATAGAGTCAAAGTTGGGGGGGGACTGAGGAAGAAGATATTAAAACAAAGCTTCACACTCACCTTGGAAGAACTCCTTTTGGTTGCACCAAAATTTATCCAAGAGCTGCATAAGTTACCAACATCTGAGGTAAAGACAATGAATCGGCAACAGAATTCAGGGAGGTGCCATCGGAGAGACTTTGAGGAGGAATCAAACGGATTTACACGGAATTCAACAATAGGGGAATCTCTTACTTATGCATGCCCGTTAGGATTTGTAGAAGTAACTATTAACGGAAGGAAAATAAAAGCATTAGTGGATAGTGGCGCTGAATTGAATATTATGCCTGAAAACGTAGCTCTCCAATTGAAATTACCCACCAGGGAAATTAGTATGAATATCACAGGTATTGGTGGCCACTCGTCTCCCATTGTGGGATTGGCCGAATCTATTCCATTCCATATAGACACCGAGGACAACAAGGCGGCAAATTTCTTCATCGTTCGAGGGAAGGTGTATACAGTGTTGGGCCGACCCTTCTTGGCGGATCACAAAGTACGGCTGGAATTATCAAAATCACGGGGAGAGATATTGAGTTATGAATTATGGGATGGGGGAAGATTATGTATACCTATTTGCACTCCAGAAATTCCAGGATGGGAAATGGCACCACCTCGTAGGATTGCTGGCAAGTGTTCCCATAGCATTCAAATGGGTAACTATCAGAGCAAGGATAAACTAGAAGAACCAAAGGGCGGAGGACTGGACGGTAAGTTGGACGAGAAATTAGGGAAGGAATTGGACAGTGGTGCAGACATGGGAACGGAGGACAATGGAATGGATACGGGGACAGGCGGCCGGACGAGTAACGGATTGAGTAGGAGTCTAAAGGAAGATACAGAGTCAACAGGGAGTCAAGATTCATTAGTATGCCCTCCAAACACCCCTTTAAACGTGCTCACAGAATATTTTGGTAAGCTCAGTGGAAAAACCAAGGAAGAGGATAATGGAGGCAAGGAAGGGACAAGGGGACATTTAAACAAGGAGGTTAGGAATGAAGGTACAGATAATTGGGTGACAGGCTGTTTAGATTACTCACAGAATTGGGACACAAGGTGGACAGAGTGCCCAGATTATACCTTCCGGGGGCGAACACGAAATTATAAAGTCAACAGTATGTTAGGGTTAGATTACTTGGACCAAGGATTTCCAACACAGGATTTTTTGCGAGTGTATCCAGAGACGGTTCCTTGCAGAGGGGACGGGTATTGGTCAGAGCTTCCGGGATACACAGCTGGACGAATTGGGTTTATGATGTTACTAAACGGTGAAGGCGTCGAAGGTTATCTGAAGAATGAACTAATCTGGCCTGGTCATTGGTGGATCCACGAAAGCGACCGAATGGAGCTATATGCAGGAGGGGACAATGGCTATAAATATATTCAAAATCAGAGATTATGGGATTCTAGTAAGGACAGGGACGCTGAAGAGGTAGAGTTCTTAGCTAGAGCCGTAACCCGGATGGTAGGGACTTTTGGTAGGTTCAGTTTACAAGGGTTTGGATGGGCCATTCGTGAAGAACAAAAGAGGCTGGGGGAATCTTACGCCACCTTTTGGGAGGATTGGGAAGATTTAGCTTTTCAGTATTAAAAAAAATATTATAGGTAAAAGTGTGAATAAGTTGTACTTGTAGAAACATGTACAGTTATGTGCAATAAAGTGGGTCTGGGGCAGGCTTGAATGTAATTTTTTAGATTCTTCATATACTCAGGAGTGGTAGTTTTTGTGTATTGTTTGTTTTTGTGTTATTTTTATTTTATTTTTTTTCTCTCTTTCTATGTGTCTCAATATAAGTTCAGGAGGAGTTTGGGACAGTAAGCAAAGAATGGAATTCATTGCCATAAAGATAAGAAAAAAGGGAAGACAAACTAAAAATAGTACAAATACACAGATCATGATAAAATAATCAGGGAGGTTACAAGCCAGTATGGGCACTGGAGATTGATAGCAGTGTTTTTTTTAGCTTTTTTCTTTTTTTGGAGTTATGTAGTTATTTATTTATTTTTTTTTGGGTTTAATAGTTATAGGATCTCGGGCGCGTGTATGGGAAAAACAAAACAAAAATCGACTAAACAGGCGACAAACTATCAGAGGGAGGGGAAAAAGGGGTCGTAAACGGGGATGACAGTGTCTAAGAGGCCCAGGCGGAGTAGGGCGGAAACAAGAGTTCGGTAGACGAGGCCCGCGTTGGAGGTGGGATCGGCAAACATCGATTCCCTACAACTCAACAGTTGAGGATGTCAGGAGGGGGCACTGATAGGACAAAGAAAGAAATCAGTCGAGTAGGGTGAAGGGAGGAAGGGATAAACTTACAAACGGTCGGAACGATGGCGGTACCAATCCTCCAGAAGATCAGCATCCATTCGTAGGAGGTTGTGGGCTCGCCAATCAGGGTGATCAGGCGGGAGGCGATTCAAGGATCGGCGGAGGACCTGTAAGAAGTTGAGGAAGCTATAGGCAAAGAAAGCGGCGCTGTATTGATCGTCGGTCGGAACTAGTGGGTCGGGGCCTGTGCTAGGAGGAGGAGAAGGAGCAGTGGATAAGACGGAAGGGGAAGAACGGTGGGCTAGAGGGGATCGGGGAGGAGAAGAGCGGTGATACGGGGAGGAACGGCGAGCACGGTTAGGGGCGCGGGCAAGAGGAGGTGTAGGACGACGATGAGCGGGGGGTGTAAACGGTGGTAATGGGGGAGGAAGCTGAGCCCCCTGGATAGGACGTTCGTGATAAGGAGGAGGGGGATCTCGGATAACATAGGTTGGGAAGCGTGGGGCGGGCAGTTGACCAGAAACGCGACCAGCGGGTTCGTGGCGAGGAGGGGACTGAAGATCCATGAGGAGCTGTAGCGGACATAAACAAGATGTATATGTAAATAAAAACAATAGGTAAAATAAAAGTACAATGGGTGTTAGCGATCAAGAGGAAAGACGGGAGGATCAAAGAAAAGGAAAATGGGGGAACGAACGAAGCAGGCAGTAAGGAGGACAATCGATGGGAATTGGAACCAGAGGAGGACGGCGAATAGTAGACGAGGTGACGCAGAAATGGAGCTAAGAGCGGTCGTTTTAACGGCAAGAAAAGGTGATCGATCGACGGAGCAGGCGAGGCCATTACAGGCAGCGGTAAAGGAGGAGTCAGCACGGGTTGGCACGAGCAACAGAGGCAAGTCACGAAGGTCCAGAATCAGGGAATCGATAGGGCCGGAAGCGATAAGGGGATGGCGACGGCGCATGGCGGCCGCCACGACGAGCAAGGAATCCAGACGCGAGTAGCTAGGAGGGAAAGAAAAACAGTCAGCATAATCAATGAAAAAGATATAAAAAAAAGGGAATGACTTACTATGTGTTGTCGAAGGCGGTGAGGTAAACAAGATCGGAGATTGGCGAGGTGGAGATGAAGTTGGAATAGGAACCGAGCCGAGACTGAACTAGGGGGGGGAGCCATATTCCGATGACGACTGAACACGGTATCTGAGTAATTCCGAGTGGGATCGGAGGTAGCGCAAGGACAGAGCGGAGCGCAAAAAAAAAAAAAAAAAAAAAAAAAAAAAAAAAAAAAAAAAAAAAAAAAAAAAAATATATTGCGTGTAGGCAGCAATTAAGTTTGTTAGCTGAGGGTAGGGGTGGGCAAATCCAACCAATTCATGAATAAGTACACCAGAATATTAGACAGCTTATGCGCTCAAATGAACTAAGCTGATCTAAAAAAAAAAAAAAAAATTCTCAAGTAAGTTTACTAGTTATTGCATTTATTTATAAAAGGGGAAACAAATCAATTTTGGCTAATTCTTACACTTACAATAAAACAATAAACAAATAAATAAAGACATACCAATTGGGCTGATTATTTAATTTACAGGGGAAAGTACGGGTATAAGTAGGTAAGTGGGCAGGGGACAGTATTACAAACAGTAAGTAGGCAGCAACACCAGACAGGATGGGGGGAACAATTGGGGCGGCAAAATACAAAGGGGTTGCAAAGAAAATTCGACCAGTAAACCAACCAATGCCACAAGGGCTGAACCCGCCATTGGAAAGACCAACATTATCCCGCGACCCGTATCAGACACCCCTCACACCATGGCCACCAGAATTCATGGAAACAAAGAGAGTGACGGCAAAACGATTGGAAGCGGTAAATTTTGGACCACCTAACTGGCTAAGCAAGGAAGAAATGAAATTATTGAAACACGTGATTGTACTCCGGGAAAGGGCCATAGCATTCACAGAAGAAGAGAGAGGGATACTCAAGCACGAATATGGGCAGCCATACAAGATACCGGTAATTGATCACGAACCTTGGCAACAAAAACCCATTCCTATCCCAAACTCAATAAGAAATGAATTTGTAGAACTAGTAAGAAAGAGAATTCAGACAGGACTTTATGAGCAATCAACATCCAGCTATTCCAGTCCTATCTTCTGTGTGGCCAAGTCAAATGGAAAGTTGAGGATTGTACATGATTTGCAACAGCTCAACAAGGTTACAATTAAGGATGCAGGGTTACCTCCAAAAATCGAGGAGTTTGTGGATTCATTTGCGGGAAGGGCGTGTTACGGCTTAGGCGACATTATGGGTGGTTACGACGAAAGGGAATTAGATCCAGTATCTCGACCTCTCACAACCTTTGAAACACCTTTGGGCAGGCTACAGTTGACAAGATTACCTCAAGGTGCAACAAATTCAGTGGCGGTATATCAGGCTCAGATGGTATGGATACTACAGGAGGAATTGCCTGAGAATGTGGGAATATTCATTGATGACGGAGGCATAAAGGGACCTAGGTCAGATTATGGTGGAGCAACATTGGGGGAGAATCCCACTATACGACGTTTTATCTGGGAATATGCTATTACATTGGAAAGAATTTTATTTCGAATAGAGGAGGCGGGACTTACTATCTCAGGAGAAAAATTTGCGTGCTGTGTCCCAGCTTTGGACATTGTAGGTCATGTGGTTTCCAAGGAAGGGAGGACAATATCGGTGAAGAAACAAAACAAGATACAAAGCTGGCCTCCACTCACATCTAAGAAGGAAGTACGGCAATTTTTGGGCCTATGTGTTTACGTCAGAATGTTCATCAAAGACTTCTCGGCAATAGCGGCGCCACTACGACGGTTAACTAGATTGGACACAGAATTTATTTGGACGCAGGAGTGTGAAGAAGCATTTGAAGCCTTAAAGAGGATTGTGGGAGAGGAAATTGTGTTGAAGGGAGTGGACTACGACAAAGGAGCGGGGAAGATTAAATTGGCAATAGATTCAAGTTATTTAGCGGCAGGGGCGGTTCTGATGCAGGAGGATAAAGAAGGGTTGGATCGACCGGTGTTATACGAATCAGTTAGTTTTACGGAAAAGGAATCCGAGTATGCCCAGTCAAAACTTGAGCTCTTGGGGGTTAGGAAGATCTTGAAGAAACTGCAGATATTACTGTGGGGACAACATTTTGAGTTACAAGTGGATGCAAAAGCTCTTATACAGATGATTAATACGCCAAGTTTGCCAAGTGCCCCAATGACAAGATGGGTGGCATTTATTCAACTTTTTTCTTTTGAGTTGGTGCATAAACCAGGGAAGACATTTACAATGCCGGATGGATTATCAAGAAGACCATTGGATAAGGACGACGTAGCTAAGGACGCGGATGAAGAGGACGGATGGGTGAAACCACACCCTGGTATGGGAGCAAAATCAGTGGGAATTGTAGAAACACAGATTACTGGAGCTGGCAGGGAACAAGTGGGATTTTGGAAACATATGAAGGAGTATCTAGAAACGCTCAGGAAGGCAGAGGAATGGTCAGATACAGAATTTCAAAGGATTAAGCGGAGGTCATCAAATTACTTTATACAGGACGGACAACTGAGGAAGAGAAGTGAACCATATAGTCAAGTTATTGTGTCGGTGGAAGTCATTCAACAGAAGATAATGAAGGCCATGCACGAGGAATTAGGGCATCGTGGAGCAACAGAAACATATAGGAGGATAAAATTGCGGTATTGGTGGGAAGGAATGAAGAAGATTATTAGGAAGTGGGTTCAATCGTGTGAAAGTTGCCAGAAGCGCAGCAGGATATTACAAAAGGAGGAAGGAAAAGCAACATACAAAACCACATTATTTGAAAGGGTTAGTATGGATGCCGTTCACATCAAGGCGGGTCTATGGAAGTATTTAGTAGTGGCGAGGGATGACTTTTCGGGATGGGTGGAAACAGTAGCGTTGGCAAAACTCAGTTCAAAGAAGGTGGCAGAATGGTTCTTGGCGGAATGGATTTACAGATATGGAGTGCCCAAGGAAGTTACAGTAGACGGGGGAGCGGAATTCAAAAAGGAACTACAAACGGCAATGAAGAGGGTGGGTACTAATCTTAGGATAGTGACCCCATATTATCCAGAAGCGCAGGGAATGGTGGAAAGAGGACATAAAGAAATTAAGGACGCGTTGACAAAGATGTGCGGTGAAAATGGTAAGAAATGGAAGGAGTACCTACCTCTGGTAACATTTGCAGATAGGATTTCCACAAAAAGAACAACTGGCTACTCACCGTATGAACTTCAGTTTGGGCAACTAGCAATTTTGCCAGTGGATCACGAACTAGGCAGTTTTCTGACGGTCAATTGGTCAGAAATTCAAACAACAGCAGAATTGTTGGAGGCAAGGACACAACAACTGGCGGTCAAGGAACAGAGGATGGAAGAAGTGCGGCAAAAGATGAAGAAGGCTCGGGAAAGTTCGGTTCGGTACTGGGATAGGCGGCTGGCACATCGTCTACGGAAACCACTTGAACCAGGAGACTTAGTTTTGGTATACAATAAGGCACTAGAAACACAATGGGGAAGTTTGTTTAAAAATAAATGGAATGGACCCTATAGGATAGTCAAGCAGATAAAGAAAGGGCCATATGTATTGGCAGAATTGGACGGGACCATACTAACCAGGACTTTTGCAGCAAATCATGTGAAGAGGTTTTATCCAAGAGGAGAGTCACAGACAGAAGAAGGTGAGGAATTGACACAGGAGGAATTGGAAGAGGAAGGGGATGAACAGGAGGAATTAGAAGGGGAAGAGGAAGGGCCAGAGGAATTGGTAGAGGAAGAGGACACACAGGAGGAGGAAGAAGGAGAAAGAGAAGAGGAAGAGTAGCTAATAATACAATAACAGGAAATAAAAATAAAATAAATAAATTATTCAATCATTAAGGAGTTTGAATTGTGGTGGGAGAGTTAAGCTGTGGAAGTAAGCAACGGTACAAAATTTTAATTGGAAAGTTATTTGGTAGGCAAACAGTTTCCTTTGTTTAGCTGAGGGAATAGGGTGGGCCAATGTTACAAAAATTACAAGTATTCATTCATTAAAAATTACGCAGATAGGATATACAACACAGAAGAGGACAATGGACGGATGGATCTTTGGAATGGGAAAAATACAGATGGAAGACGTGGACGACAGTGGAAGTGAAGTTAGACTTGGATAAAAGAATACAAGGACAATAGGACTGACAAGATTAGGGGATTCATTGACTATGGGCAACTAGGGGAGAATATTTAGATTGGGCATTGACTAGGAAGTAAAGGATGAAATAGTTCCAGATCTTACCTTGGGGTGTTGAATCTAGATATACCTTTGTTTGTGGAATGCAACTAGTCTTTTTCTGGGGATCAACATCATTTACGGGGAATATAAGAGGATTGGATTTTAAGTGGTTTGTTAATTCGTCTAGCATTTGGATCATGGATACGTATTAGGAACGGAATCAAGGATTACAGTGCAGATTGAGCGGTATAGTTAGGAATTAGGTGTTGAAACTCGGAATTGGATATGGTTGTTAGGGAGGGGAGATGGATCAGTAATTATAATCAGGACTTTATTCAACTGGCATTCTGGTATTGGAAGACAACAACATTTTTACGAGAGGAAGCAGGATCCGGACATATGGACCTAGGATGAAAGGAAATCACTACATTAAGAGGATTCATGTGGAGGAATATTCAAGTAGTGGGCTTTTGGCATTTTTCACGAATGCTGTGGACAGCATTAAGTTGGGGGGGGATGTGGTGCTCCATTTGCGTGACAATGCCAAAAGCGCATGGTGGAAGCATTGGGATAGCATACACACAAGCAACATTCATTACAAGAGGAGGAATAGTATAATAAATGTAAGATACACTTCTACGCAGGACAATAGGATTACAGACAGCATGGCGTTATGGGGAATGGAATGGAGGACAAGGGGTACATAGGATGGAATGGGGTATAAAGGAAGGGAATAGAAGAGGTGGAAGGGATTTGGGAGAACATGTCTCAACCAGGAAGGTAGAAGGTAAGGTGGTAAGTAGTGGGAGATCATGTCTCAACCAGGTATGGAAGGAAGGATGGAAGGATGTTATTGGTACAGACAGTTATAAGGGTATACCACCTTTATAAGGGTGGTATATGGCATTATAAGGGTGGAGGAATCAGTATTTCGTGATTTGGAGGGAGGAATTAATTAGGTGAGGAGGAAGAAGGGAGGAAGGAGCAATGTGGGAGGAGAGGCTTTGACCCCCAAATATTCTGGGTGGAAGGAGTTAACAGCTGGTCATGCAGGCGTGTGGATTATGTGTCATGTTGTTTGGTTCCCATATCAATACATGATATCATGCTGTGCAATATATGCAGGCAGATAAGGTGTATAGATATGTCCCTGCAGCATTATTCCCTCATTGTTTGGCAGGCAGTGCAGTACGGATATCCAGGGGCTGTGCAACGGATTATATCCCTTAGCAACATAGGATATCATTTGGTACAGCATATGCAGGCAGATAAGGTGTATGTGTGGTTTCCTGCAGCTTAATTCCCTCCCAGGGCGAAATCTTGCAGCATAGCACACTCACAAGGAGCTCCCCTGGAGCTAAAATCCCTCACTCTTCAATATATAAGGAGGCCTCTTTCCCCCTTTTTCATTTCCCTTTTTTATCATCAGCCTACAGAGGTTTGGTCACAGTGGTTATTTATTTAGTGTTAGTGTGTTAGTGGTAGTGGTAGTGGTAGTGGTAGTGGTAGTAGTGGTAGTAGTAGTAACAGTAACAAATAGTATTATTAACAGTAACAAGTAGTAGTAGTAACAGAAGCTCTAGTATTGATTAAAGTGCCTTATCAAGAGATTGTTTAAGGAAGAGATCATTACCAACCTTCCATTAACAACCCATTATTAGTAACAATTTATATATTATAGAATTAATCCCACTGGATTATTTTTTATCCATCATTGTTAGAAGTTGTAACAGATCTACGTGAATAAGTGATTTGAGGTATCTAGGACTGATAGAGATTACTATATAAAAGTAAGATCTATCTTGGAATCAGCCATATCTTTATAAATATTGATTACAAGACTCTTAGTTATTTGCATAGTACCATTTAGAGGGGCAGGTCTTTCAAGCCACCCGTAAGTTGTAATAGCCTTTCAACCTATTTGCAATTTATTTCCCCCTCAGCGGATATTTCACCAAATATAACATTTAGTGTCCCACAAGAGTCCTACAGCGGGGCCTACACGACAAAATAAATTGGCGTGTACACCCTACACAGCACATTGTTTTGGTGTGTTAGTCCCCGCACACGCCAATTGTTTGACGTGTGGGATATTGTATCACGTAATCAAACCGGTGGACCGGTTCAATGAGGTGAGCAACTCATCTGCCAGGAGGATTGGGTGTTGATAGGCGCACACCATTTTGTTTTGGCACGCGGGTCCCACACACCTTTTTTTTGGCGTGCAGGGCCTACAAACCAAAAAAAAGGGTGTATGGGAGTGCACGCCAATTTTTTCCGTGTGGGTCCCACACACCAATTGTTTGGCGTGTGGGTCATCACGTAATCAAACCGGTGGACCGGTTCAAATACATGAGCAAGTCCCCACACGCCAATTTTTGGCGTGTGGGAAACCTTTTCAGCCGGCCCCTGGCTGACAAGGTTATACAACCCCGTCAGCCGGGAGGAACTACATGACAAAAAAAAGGGTGTGTGGGAGCGCACACCAAAATAGAATGGTGTGCGCCTATCAACACCCTTTCCTCCTGGCTGAAAATGTTATACAACCTTGTCAGCCAGGAGGATTTCCACCTGGCCAACAAGGCTATACAACCTTTTGGGCTGGGAGTAACTCCTCCTGGCCAACAAGGTTAAACAACCTTGTTGGCCAGGAGGAGTTCCTCCCAGCTGAAAAGTTTGTATAGCCTTGTTGGTGGCGGGGAGGAACTCCTCCTGGCCGACAAGGTTATACAACCTTGTATAGAATGGTGTGCGCCTATCAACACCCTTTCCTCCTGGCTGAAAATGTTATACAACCTTGTTGGCCAGGAGGATTTCCACCTGGCCAAAAAGGCTATACAACCTTTTTAGCTGGGAGTAACTCCTCCTGGCCAACAAGGTTAAACAACCTTGTTGGCCAGGAGGAGTTCCTCCCAGCTGAAAAGTTTGTATAGCCTTGTTGGTGGCAGGGAGGAACTCCTCCTGGACGACAAGGTTATACAACCTTGTCAGCCGGGAGGAGTTCCTTCAGGCTGACAAGGTTGTATAACCTTGTTTTCCAGGAGGAGCTCCTCCCGGCTGACAAGGTTGTATAACCTTGTCGGCCAGGAGGAACTCCTCCTGGCTGAAAAGGTTGTATAACCTTGTAGGCTTGGAGGAACTCCTCCTGGCTGAAAAGGTTGTACGAACTTGTTGGCTTGGAGGAGTTCCTCCCGGCCAACAAGGCTTTATAACCTTGTCAGCCAGGAGGATTTCCTCCTGGACAACAAGGCTATACAACCTTGTCGGCTGGGAGGAACTCCTCCTGGCAAACGAGGTTGTATAACCTTGTTGGCTGGGAGGAGTTCCTCTCAGCCAAAAAGGTTATACAACCCCATCAGCCAGGAGGAACTCCTCCTGGTCAATGAGGTTATACAACCTCATCAGCCGGCAGGAAAACGTTGTATAACCTCAACAGCCGTGAGGAGTTCCTCCTGGCCGACAAGGTTATACAACCTTGTTGGCCAGGAGAAGTTCTTCCCAGCTGACAAGGTTGTATAACCTTGTCAGCTGGGAAGAACTTCTCCTGGCCAACAAGGTTGTATAACCTTGTTGGCCAGGAGGAACTCCTCACGGCTGTTGAGGTTATACAACGTTTTCCTGCCGGCTGATGAGGTTGTATAGCCTTGTCAGCCGGGAGGAGTTCCTCCCAGCAGACAAGGTTATACAACCTTTTAAGCCAGGAGGAACTCCTCCCGGCTGACGATGTTGTATAACCTTGTTGGCCAGGAGGAGTTCCTCCCGGCTGACAAAGTTGTATAACCTGGTCAGCTGGCCTTATAGTTTTGTTGATTTTATCCAGGGAAAATCAACCAGGTTTCCATCTAAGGATCCTTGAGTCAGTTTCCTTTGACCAGAAAAAGATTGGCTGGCTTCAGTTTCCTTTGACCAGGCTCATTCACCCAGATTCCATTTGTGGTAGAAGAGATGGACCCTCAGTTGGCACCTCCTCAGATCACTTAAGATCTTTTTCTCTTATTGTCTTTTTATATTACTATTTTTTTTACTAAGTAATAAATTTCTTAGTACCCTTTCTTGTGTTCTCTTGTCACATAAGAGACACAGGCTCACATTTTGGGTCTTGGATTGGGCCCTGGGCGCGTGGGCTTTTTTTATCCTCCATTTTTTTTTTCTTTTTTTCTTTTATTGTTTTATTTGTTTTTCTGTTTTTGGACCTTAGACTCACTGGTTTTTTTTGTTTGAATTGATGAGGTGTTTGGTGGTTGGTTCTGGATGAAAGAAACCAGACCGCCAGTCTGATTCCTAAAGGGAATCAGACTGGCTCTCGCTCACGTAATTGAACCAGTGGACTGGTTTGATTACGTGTTAACATGTATGTGTATATGCACAGGTATGCGTATACACATATGTGTATGGGGATGTCAGCTTGCTACTAGTTCAGAGACAACCTGACTAGAACAAAATAAACATAAAATAAAAAATATAGTATTAATCATTTAACAAAGAGTAATAAATGAATAATAATAAGATAAAGCAACATAAAAAAGTAATATGTAAATAATAAACACATTATTACATAGTAAATTAATAATAAATAAACAAATACAATATTAAGTATAAAACAATGAATATGCTAATAAGTAATAACATAAGTGGAAATATTGTTTCATAATCTTAAAGAGCGTGTAAAATAACCTAGGGTTCTTCAGCCAAAGTACCCCAGATAACTTAAAACTTCTAGTAGTAAAACAACTTGAAAGAATATTACCACTAAAAGCGCTGAATTAATTATTATACAGAATAAAAACCATAAATACATGTACAAAACCACGAAATAACAATGTATTTAAATAAGAACATAATAAAATAAATACATATGACACTAATAATATAAGTATATAATACTAGTAATGTACTATATTATCTATTTATTTATTTATTTTATTCAATTAAATACTAAGTACACTAAGGATGATTTAGAGGGACAAAGACCACGAACCAGAGGAAGGAAATAACATGAGAACCTTCTGAAAATAACTATTGAACAACTGTTCAAAATAAATATATTACATCCTTAGTGGGAAATTATTGATTGACAGATCTCTGCAGTAATGCATTCCCAAAGAGCCTGCATGACAGGGATCAAACAAGAAGCTCTTGAAGCGCCCACAGAACAAAAAAATACATGTATTTCACATTGTACACAATACAAAATAATTAAACTCTGACAAATGTGATCAACAGGTACATGTGATATTTAATCAATACATTTTGACATGTAATTAAAACCTTTGATCAACACATCTAACAAACCTTGTCAGAGGTTCAGAAGCGCCTCAAGATGCCAGCAAAACGAGCTTAGACAGGCTGTACCCATAGTAGACAGCCTGTACATATGGAAATTTGATTAAACAACTACATGCATTTGTATTAAATCTTAAAAATGTTCCCATAGCCAAAAATACATCTTGTGTTTCGCCATCAGGGCTCCAGAAAGGCATTTAAGGAGCCCTTGTTCCCCCTGTATTTTGGCTCATCATGCTTTAATATATATACTACAACCTTTACCCACTTACATAGCTTTACAATTGTTATTCTGTCTGGTAAGGTCCTAGTATCTGTCTCTTAGCCCCTTCTTACTCCCTTGAAATTGCCCAGTGTCCACCCAGCTCTTCCAACACCCTTTCCAAGCGCTTCCAACTGCCCAATTTCCCCCTGGAAGAACCTCAAGTCTGTAAGGTAATTTATTACTAGTAAGTAGATAAACCTTTCTCTTGAGATTCTCCCCCCATCTTTTATCTGGGATTTAAACCACCCCTGTTTACAGGCCCCAGTGTGTTCAGGTACTTAAATCCTCTGCTTGCAAGATACCTTTGAGGGATTAAACCACCCCTGATTTATCAGGCCCCTCATATTTTTAATTATATTAAATTTATTTAATATAATTAATCATCTTTTACCGCTCATACCTCATATCTTTATTGGTATTACCTCTTATAAATCCTCCCAGAGCTTTATATTGCTCTTTATCTTTTATTTTGCACCTTGTGTAGCTAGAAGGATTACTCCTTGGCATCACAGAGGCTGACAGGGGATATCACATGCAATATCCCCCCACACACCAATTGGAACAATTGGTGGGTGCTCCCACACACCAAATTGTTTTGGCGTGCGGGGCCTGCCAGCCAAAAAATGGGGGCGCACACCCATTTTAGGCCAAAAATTGGTGTGTAGGCCCCGCATGCCAAAAATATTTGGCGTGTAGGCCCCGCACGCCAAAAGTATTTGGTGTGTAGTAGGCCCCGCACGCCAAAATAAATTAACGTGCGGGTTGGTGTTGGCGTGCGTCTATCAATGCCCAATGACTTCCTCTCAAAAAGGCCAATTGGCTATTAATCAATGATGAACAAGAACCAGCGGTTGTCATATTGCTCTGCAGAACTGTGGAACAGAAACTCCATGTGACACTGCCAGCATAATTGCCTAGGATGAAGTCATCCCAGTTAAACTGGGATGCACTCAACCAATTTAAACTTGGTTGAAATCAACTGATGAAATATAAATCCAAGGGACCCCCCTTGGTTTTATATTTCATTGGTTGAGGTCAACCTACTTTAAATTGGTTTTTTTGCATCCTAGTTTAACTGGGCTGAACTCAACCTAGGCAATTATGCTGGCAGTGTGATGGTTACATCCTTACAAAAAAAACCAAGAGAAAGATTCAACAAACTCAAAGCACATTGCAAACAAAACAATTTTCAAATCAAGTTGTCCCTTATGAGCAAACTTGCGGATTTCTACACATCAGAGCAACAGAACTCAAACAACAAATTTCTATCACAGTTTCAAGAGATGTATTATGAAATTCAACAAAGAAAAATTGGCTTTGAGGAAAGTTTTGGACTCATACTTCAATCCGTTATATGGCCACCATTACCCACTGACAAGAACTTGTTTTGAAACAATCTCAATCATTGGCTCAATACGTTGTTGACAGCTCCAAACCTGGATTGAATGTGTCAGGAAATCACACAATTGGAGGGAAAATTGACTACTGGGATGTCTGACAACCCCATTTTAATCATTTGGATTGCCACCCCCAGTCAAAATACCACCAAACAGAAGTGTAGTGAACAACCAACACAACAACCTACATCTGGGAGCAAGGCGCTTTTGACTAGCCTTCAAAGGAGTACAACCCAAAAGTGCCCAGATAGCGGAGAACAGGGCAGAGTGAAACTATTGCAACTACAAGGGACATTGTTCATCAACCTGTAGACGCCTCGCGAGAGACCTACATGATGGAAAGCTGAATGTCAGTCAATTAGCTATGCCTCCAAACCTGCCTATGGCATCTGACTCTAGGGCGTTGATAAACGCACACCAACGCCAACCTGCACGCCAATTTTTTTTTGGTGTGCGGGGCTTACACACCATTTTTTTTGGTGTGTAGGTTCTACACGCCAAAAAAAAGGGCATGTGGGAGCGCACACCAATTTTTGGCGTGCGGGTCTCACACGCCCTTTTCTTTTGGCGTGTAGGCCCTGCACGCCAAAAAAAATTGGTGTGTGGGTCCCACACACCAATTGTTTGGCGTGTGGGACTGCATCCCCACACGCCAATTGTTGGCATGTGGGAACGCTTGTCGGCTGGCCAGGAGGACTTCCTCCTGGCTGAGTATAACCTTTTCAGCCAGGAGGAAGTCCTCCCGGCCGGCGAGGTTGTATAACCTCGTCAGCCGGGAGGAAGTCCTCCTGGCTGACGGGGTTATACAACCTTTTCGGCCAGGAGGAACTCCTCCTGGCCGACAAAATTTTCTGGCAAAAAGAATAACCGCTCCGCTAACAGTTAGAGGTCAAATAGCGTAGCGGCCCACTGTTGGTGTTCTCACTGAAGAGAAGTGTGATGGGGGAGATCAACAAATTCAAGGCAAGGTACATAGCCCGGGGGTTCAATCAACAGCCTGGCATAGACTGCAGGGACACGTACGCGCCTACGGCGTCTTTGGCTAAGCTCTGGATTCTTGTTTCCATATCAGTCCAATACGGGTATGTTATGAATTCATTCAATTTCAGATATGCTTAATTGTATAGCCTCATCAACAAGGAGGTGTATTTCAAACCTCCAAAGGAGTTGTGGCCCCACCTGACAGGGAAGATCTTGCGCCTACAGAAGGCCTTGTACAGGACGAAGCAGGCTGGAAGATGCTGGTGGTTACACTTCAAGACAATTCTCTCAAGTCTGGGTTTCACAGCTTCTGAAGTCAAATTTTAACTGTATGTGTACAGAGAGGAGGATGTGTACATCTTTATCTGGATGCATGTGGACGTTGGGCTTGTGGTCAGCAACAGCCAGTCAGCCATTGAAAACATAAATGGAAGTTTAGCTGGGCACCTTCAGGTGAAATGGAAGGCATGTGTGGATCAGATTGTGGGTATCACCATGCATCAAGATGGAACAATGGTTATGCTTGAGCAGCATCTACTTGCACAACAAGTTGTATCAGACTACCATTTTAAGGTAATACATCAGAATACAATGTTACACAAAGTACAGCTCAAAACTTCAAAAGAGGAACCTTGTGATTCAACAGCGTTCAGGTTGGTACTGGGTTCTTTAATTTACCTGGAATGCGGAACGCAACCGGACATCACATACACGGTAAACATGCTGGCCTGTTATAGTAGCAACCCTTTGGTTTACCACTGGAATGCACTGGACCATCTCAATGGATACCTCAAGAGGAACACCCACAAGGGACTCAAATTTCACCCAGGAAAAGAGGAGGTTTTCTTGTATGTGGATGCTGGATGGGGCGGCAAACATGAGAGGTTGAAATCTGGGTTCTTACTCCAGCATTGCGGGAATCCTGTGACATGGGGTTCAAAGAGGCAAGAGGTGGTGGCAATGTCTACATGCAGAGCAGAGTACATGGCACTGTCCATTGCAACACAGACCCTAGCAAATATCAAGGTTATCTTGGACAATGTATGCCCAGTGAAAGTTTACAAGATACAGTGCAATAATCAAGTGGCAGTGTTAGTAGCAAAGGATAACATGTCAAGAAAGAACATCAAGTACCTTCAAAGAGAATTTTACTTTGTCAACGACTTTGTGCGTAACTATGAATTGAAGCTCTATTGAATATCAAATCAATTTCAACTAGCCAACATTTTCACCAAACGCCTTGGGGCAGCTAAGCAGCTAACAAGCACGGAGGACCTGTCAATCAAAGACATCTTGACCATCACCAAACCAACACTTCCAAATGCTTAATCCTATTTTTTCTTACATCTCTATGTTTATCAGTTTCTTTTCTCATTGTTTCTTCTCCCAATTTCTCAGAATTGTTATTGTTATTTCTCAATTTTTTTCATTTTTTCTCGTTCATTTGTTTGTAGATTTATTGGATCATACAAGATTAAATAAAATTTAGTAGATCATACTTCAGAACACAGACTTCACACTATATTACATATCACAGACATGTAACACACCTTAGAATACTTAATCCTGTAACCGCAGCTATCCATTAGAGCAACCGCACCGGTTGAGGATTAACTTCAGGATTAAAAGATTAGTTTAATCCTGGATTAGCGCTAATCCTGCGCCGCAACCGCATTAGTAGGGCATAAAGCAAGGAATATCCTGGTTAATCCTTTCCTAAATTTTTCATCCACATTGGCAACCGCAATTCCCCCTCAAAAACGTATCTTTCAACATGAAGAGTTCAATACACAACATTATATTGAACATTGCCACCGTATAACTAAGCAAATCATCATCAAAGACCTTGAAATCTCAGCCTTCCTTTAATCTAGTTATTCCAAAAAAGAAGAATGGCCTGTGAAGATCCCTTGGATTCAAAGCAAAGAACGCAGCCATCTTGAAGGTCATGAAAAATTGATGCAAGATTACTTCAATCATGAATCACATACAACTCGCATGAATTTTGCCATTGATTTCAAATGGAAAAGGCCGTTTTTCTTTGTATTCTTGAAGATCTGATAGCTTGATATCCATACTTTATCAGGAAACCGGTTTGTATTGTTCCTGATTTTTTCTTTCCACAATTGAAATAGATAAACTGATTGTTTGATTGACTCAGAACAGGATTGTACTGGGAAACTTGGCTTGAGTCCTCACCAAAAAATAACAACCGCAATACAACAGCTAGCCTATGCTCTTCCACTCAATGCAACCAACAAGTATTTCCACCTAGCAGAGACCACTGTGCAACAAAACCTGGAAGTTTTTGCAGTGCCATTCAAGCTACATATGGCCATTACTATCTATGCACTCCAAAAAATGAAGATTTAAAAGAGATTCTCCAAGAAAATGTGGTGCAAGTTTTTCCTGGATGTATAGGGATTCTCGACTGCGTGCATTGGGCTTGGAAAAATTGCCCATCAGCTCTTAGTGGACAATACACCGGCAAGGAAAGAGTACCAAAAATAGTATTTGAAGAAAAGGCAACAAAGAACACATGGATCTAGCTGTCAGCTTGCTACTATGACAGAGCAACCTGTCACAACACTTCTACAAAAATTATTATAAAATACAATAGAACATCAAATAATAGTTTGATTATTATTTTATATTCTGAATCTACACTAAAAATAACCTAGGGTACCTCAATCACAGGTACCCCTAATTCTCACTCCTTCACTATGTAAATTAGCAAAGAAGAATTAGCAAGTACCTTTAATAAAAAAGGCACTTGCATTAATTAATGCTTATATATATATATACATATGCTTAAACCCCATTTCCAGTCACGGAAATTAGGTGTTGTGTAAATTAGGGGAGATAGTGTAAATACACCGTGTTTTACTCAAACCCAGCGTACCGCAGTCTGCAGAACTTGAAGTTCAACCCGCGGGACTGAAAGCCCGCATTAAAGTTGGGATATAAGCCGCGCAAGCATCAAGCCCCTCACAGGCTCCCAGCTTGGCACGCGGACTCCACAGTCACTCAGGTACACCCAAATCAACAAAAACACGCCCCAGTAACCTCATTACACATGTTACATATGTAATGAAGACTACTGGGGACTATATAATCAATTATATTAGATTTTATTGCCATTTACACACATAAATAAAAATACACTGACTGAACAAAACAGTACAAATAATACTGTGGCTTATTATAAATACTAATAAGCCACTAGTATTAAATATATAACAACCAGTACTGAGGTACTACAGACTGTATAAATAAATAAATACATTAAACAGATCAATTGGTGACGTGTATTCAAAGCAGGGGCTTCTGAAGCGTCACCAAGAAGGCAAAAATGGCCAAAATGTGGTCCAAAGATCCCACAAGTTGGCCAATAATACCTACAGGGTCCCCAGAGGGAACTCACGACTATTTAATGAGCTCTTCAACCGCCCAAAGAAGGCTCCTCCTGCTTCCCAATACCTGCTAACAACCTTACCCACTTATTATTAGATATACATCTTCATAAAACAGTCTGGTAAGCTTCTTAGTAGTTATTCTTTAGCCCTGTCTTCCCCAACAACTCCACAGTGACCATCCAGCTCCACCAACCATCCATCAAAGCTCTCCAAACTTTCCAGTTTCACCCTGAATATCCCCAAGATCCCTCAAGGTTTATTACTAGTAAGTAATAACCCTTTTCTTGAAGATATTCCCCACTTTCCTTTCCTTGGATTAAACCACCCCTGTGTCAACAGGCCCCAGTGTTCCAGGTACCTAAATCCTCTGCAATTTATTTGCAAGATACCTTAGAGGGATCTAAACCACCCCTGATTTATCAGGCCCTCTGGTTTTTAATTATATTAAATTTATTTAATATAAGTATTACCACCTTTTTCTCTAAATTTTACGTCACAATTCCCCCATATTATTTGGGAATTGTGACCATTTGTACCTTACCCAGAGTCTTATAACTCTTTCCATTCATACTTGCACCACCTGTAGCTAGAAGGACTTATCCTCGCCATCAGGGAGGCTGACACTGGCACTCCTTTTTTTGTACTTCAGGTTGCCTGAAAAATAAAAACTCCTTGATCAATCACCTATCTTTGATCCACTCATTGCCAGCACCTCTTTGGGGGTAGAGTTTGACGTAGAAGTAAACAAATACAGTTTGCCTTACTATCTAGTTGATGGAGTATACTATCCATGGGCCACTTTAATCCAATCTAAGTGTCTCCAATTGTCCGATTGAGCAACAAAACACTTCACAAAACAACAAGAAGCTGTTTGTAAAGATATCAAGCAAATTTTTGGTATACTACAAGGCCAGTTTCAAATACTAGCAAAGCCGGCAATGAGTTGGTACCCCGGCAATCTACATGAAATCATGAAGACTTGAATTATACTACACAACATTATTGTAGAATGTAGACCTCAATGGAAAGAATATCATCCTCTTCCATCTGTTATCAAGGTGATTCCCCCTTGAGCTCAGCCTTACACTAACTTTGCACTGATGTGGTTGACAGGGAAGATTAAGTCCACTAATCCCAAAACCGTGACTGATGTGGTTGCTCTTAGATTTCCTCATCTTATTTTTCACTCAAACTGGAGGGGCTGAAACTGTCAACAATAAGTAATGATCATCTTTCCATTGAGAAGGATGATCATGCATTATGTTAAATCAATTGTGTTTTACTAAGTGAAGGACCATAGATATGTATATGTAAAATACTAAAGTACAACTAGTGTCAGCCCCCGTCTCTTATGTGACGCGGGGTTGAATATATATATATATGTATTAATACTTGGAAAAGTATTATTATATATTTCTGGGTCACACTATAACCGGTGAGGCCAGTGGAAAAAAGCTCTGATACACTATATAGTGTATGAGCTGGCACCCAAGAGTAAACAAGGGAACGCGGGTCTTATGATGCCTCAGCGCTTAGTGACCTCAACTACTCCCTGCGAGTGGGAGAGGACCTCTAGTCACCTGAATAAGTATTCAGAGACTAGGAAAAAAGTCCAGAAGGGGTAAGATTTAGAGAAAAGATGGGTTTGGATTATTGTAAACCCCACTAACTGGTTGATAGTAAGGTGGATGGGTTTGTATGGTAATAATCTGGGGGAAATTCCTTTTAGAAGGAATCTCAGCCCCTTTAAATATTACTCAGTATGTTACCCCAATGTAATAACTCAAAGAGTTTGTATTACATGGGGTAATTCAAGATAATAGTCCCCTTGTAGGAGACATAACTAAATTGTAATATTAAGGGTAAATTCATGGAGAGATATTAATCTCTCCTTAAATTTAGAATTTTTTATTATTATTTAATTTATTAAAAATGATAAATGCTATATAAAATGAATACAGAAATTATGAGTCTTGTGGGAATTGAACTTGTAAATTTAAGATAATTTACTTAGTTCCATTTTTATTCCCTTTTTTATAAACATAAGTCCTTAACCATTGGGCTATGTGACTTGTATTATTTTGGAGACATGTGGACCAATTGTCTCAATGTCTGACAACTAGTAGGCAAGTAAACAACACCAATAAATTATTGTTGCATTTTTGGAAGAACCACAATCCCTTATGTGAGTCAATAATGTATACAATGCAAGTTGTTTGTTTGAATCCTCTTGTAAAGTTGTTTGTTTGAATCCTCTTGTAAATTTGTTTGTTTGAATCCTCTTGTAAAGTCGTTTTTTTGAATCCTCTTGTAGTGATCCAGACCCCATGATATAAGCCACCCAGCTCATTGCCATCAATCACATCCAAAAGTTTCACCCCAGTCAGAAAATTTGAGTTCTAACCTCCAAGATCCCCCCCTCCTCAAGAATACCAGCAAGTTCAAAGCACATCTCTTGGAATCTCCCCATGCTACAAGACATCTCCTCCGCCAAAAATTCTGCCTCTAGTTGTCCATTTGTAAGTAAAATTGCCGCCCTCTTCATGCCCAAAAATCCAGCTTCCTGGAGATCTTTCAGCATGGATACTATCTTGTATTGGGTCATGTTGCGCAGGTATCTGGTGCAGACCAAGTCCACCAGAGTGGATTTACAAATCCCCGGGAAATGGAGCTCAACTGACCAACCAATAGCTAATGCAAGATTCTTGAACTGCTCCATCAACACAGCTGAGATGACAGTAACCATTTTCCGGCGATCACCAGATTTCTTAAGTGCCCGGAAACACCTGTCTAAGGTGGATCTGGCTGACCTGTAGAGCCTCCAAACCCTGGGATACTCCCCGCAATTCCCAGGCTTGCGTGTGAATCCAAGTTGGTTGACCTGCGGCCTGGAATGAGCGGGTACGCCTGGTGCTGGCGCAGGGGTGAATATGCTGGTGCTTGCCATCACCCGCAAGGCCAAAACCGGTTTGGGCTATGCAAGTAGGGCGCCTGGAGAGACCGTTTCCCTTGCGGCTGTCATGATTAAACAGTCTGGGGTCTCTGGGGAATTTATTGTATCTGGGTGTGTGTCAGGTATGGATCTTTGTACCTCGTTTGGAAAGATCAATTCTAAGTCAATATCTTCAGAGAATTTGGGCCACACAACTCCTTCTACAACATTGCAAGAGGTTTGATTCTCCAGGTAATACATGTGCTTGCACCCACTGCCATAGCTCAAGTACAGAGCACATGTACAGCTCGTAATTTGACCTTTGACATTACCCCCATGATTATTTACGGTCACCCTGTAAGCCCTTTTGGATGGTCAGGTGAAAGAGCCTTTAATGTACTTTAGTTGTAATGGTGGCCATCAGCATAGACAGCCCACATAACACCCAGATGAATGTGAGACTTACATTTGTCGTGAATTTGAAAATGTGTACACCCAGCCCAGCAAGGGCAGGGCCCCAAAGCGCTGGGATACAGCTTGTTGTTTGTTGTATGTCTGCTGGAGAAAGCCCCTGTCCACTTGGTCGGCAACGGATTGGTAGTGCGGCTCAGCCTCATCAACAAGTATCTGCACCAACTTGTCTATACGGCTTCTTTGTGGCGGGGGGATGAATTGTGACTTCAACACGCGGTGCCACACTTATGTGTAGTTGTTAGTATTACTTCCCTGGTGAGTGGTCTGAGTGCACAATTTTTCAGTTAGAGGGATTTGTTTCTGGAACTCCGTGGCCATTAATGACTTACTGTGCGGTAGTAATGGGCCCAATGAATTATATTTGGCACCCACTGCGCGTGTACATACCGGGCAAAATCAGGATTGGTAGAGCCCCAACAGCCTATTTGGTTTTCCAGGTGGCTGTGGGGGTCTTCATTCATTTGAGTACAAAATTGACTGGAACTTTTCCAACTAGGTGATTGCGGACCATAATTGTGTAGAAACTTATGAGCCTGGGTATCTTTAGTGACAGCAGGACACAAGGAAAAAGACTTTGTAGAAGCCAACAAAAATGAGTATGATGAAGTCAAGCTCAACTTTATGATAAAAGGAGCTAAGTTGTCAGAAGACAACCTCCAACCTAGAAATAGGATTGCATTAAAGCAATTTAAGGGTAAATGGGTTTGTTTAACCAATAAAGGAGGACAGATTCTCTTCCTTTGTTTAAAGGCAATGGTTGGTGGAATAATAAAGTATGAAATGGTGCTGGATAAACAAGCTACTAGCTAGAAGGTTACTTCAAGGATTTATTAAGGCATTACTAAGAATGTAATTCTGGGTGATGGCTTAGAAATCTAGGTGAAAAACCAAAAAGGTAGTAAATGGGTATGTTTATGTATGACTTTCTTTCCTTCAGCTTAGAGTACTTCTTTAAATATTGCTTGGCTGGGTGCTTTATTGCCTGTATAAGTACATGTATAATTCTCAACCTCCTTGTTGAATTACCATGTGGGCTTAAGCTGTATGTAGACCATGTGTCCTGTAATTAATCTGGCACATGGTGTTTGGGGCTTAGTGTAGAAACAAGTGGCTTGGCATTTTCAATGTGGAATAGCCACTAGTCTCAAAGCAGAAACCATTCATTTGTACTTTTATAATATGTGTTACAGTATCTCATATGGTTTATTTCTTCCCTTTAGATGATAATTCTTATCTTTCCATGGATAAGGTAATTATCCTATGAGTTTCACATATTATAAGGTATGTGTTTTGTTTTTTATGGGTTATCCATTATTACATAAGCTCCAAGGCTCTTTTTACCTTTTCCTAAGGGACTTTAGTTTGTTTGAAGTCTTTAGGGCAATAATTATTGGCCTAAATGTAGGTTTAGGACATATTTATTGTCTCTAAGGCTGAAAAAACTGACCTTGAGACCGTGCAATAGGAACACATTGGAGACCATATTGTGTGTGGTGTCTATCATGAGGATGGACTGTCCATATATTTGCATGAGCTTCCTTTGCCAGTGAGATTGGAAAGCATAGAGAAACTCTTGAGAGTCTTCTATGGCCGGAGCATATACATGCCATCCACTGGTGTCAGCCTTAGAGTCAGTGCAGCTGACCTAAAGTCTGCCTTTATTACTCATGATCTTAATACCAGTCCCAAATGCATTATATATTTTTACCCTGAGGCTTAAACCTTGTTTTGACTTCAAATTCTGTTTCTTCATTAAAATTCAACCATAGTGTTCACTGAACACTTTGTAATTGCTCAACTCCTTCATGGAGTAATTAAATTAACAATTCTACGCTACAGCTGGCTGGGCAAGTGAAACAAGGCCAGCCAACCACATCTACATGTTAGATTACATAAGCAAACCTTGAAAATTTTCGAAGTTGGTGTATCCCCCGTTGCAGGCAGGATACACAACCTCAAGACACCCAGAACCACCAACTCAGATCACCAAGGATTCACCAAGTTACAGCTCACCACTCTAACCAACCAAAGGCCTCTTTCACCCAGTACCTCAACAGTATTGTCAGTCAGTCCCCTTTTTGAACCTTGCTCTTCTGACAGAAGTCCTTCCCTGTCTCCCCTTCTTTCTTTCCCCTTTCCTGTCCTCATCCCTCATCAAATCAGATCAATCCAAGCACCAATCATCAGATCAGATCAGCTTCAATCATCCTCAGAGATCGATCAGCTTTGCTTCAATCTTTTTCTGTGGTTTTTCCTTGAAACAAACCACATAGGTTTCCCTCTAAAGAACCTTGACTATCCAGCTTGACATAGTCTAAAAAACTGGGCTGATTAGACTTGTCTTCTCAGATACCTTCCACGTTTCCATTGTGTGAAGAGACTGTTGCTTCTCAAAGACTCTGGCACAGTTCATCCAACTTTTCAAGTTGTTGATTATCATCATTAAAGAGCACTCAGATTATTAGAAACACAGATCAATCAATAATCTTATCCCTTTTCCCCTCTTCTTCTCTAACAGTTGTATTCTTTATCCCTTGAAATACAACTGTTGCCCCCCATTTCTTGTGTCCTGTTGTCACTTTAGAGACCCAGGCTCACAACTGGTGGCTAATTAATAAAATTGAGGAATTTATTGCTGAAAATAGAACCAGACTAAAAGAAGACAAAGTTAGAATGATTGAAGGTTATTAGAGAAAGAGAATAAATTAGAGATTTACCACTCAAGAGTTAAGCTAATGTAAAAGAGACAAACAAAGACACAGGAGTAGGTGATTCACAATGCTAAAGAAATAGGTTAAACAAGAAAGATGAAAAAGATCAGTTGATGTGGGTTGAGGTAGCAAAGTGGTGTGATTTAAGTTTCTCACAAGATTGAGAATAGAGCCTAAGTATTTTTAGAGAGAATAAGAAAGTAGAGAAGAGAAAAAGAGAGAAGTGTAGATGATAGAGGGGAAGTCAATGAAGTTGAGGAAGTTGTTGACAAAGTCAAGGAAGTTGAGATAATGGTGAGGGATTGAGAATGTAGATGAAGAAAGAGAAGTGTGGATGATAGAAGGGAAGTAGACAATTATAGAAGAGTTGACAAAGTTGATAAAAGTAAGGGGTTGAGGAAGTAGTTGACAGAGAGGATAGTGATGATTTGTTTATAGTATGTAGAGGAAGTTAGATGAAGTCAAGAAGAAATAAGATATGTTGTAGAGGGATTGTGTATGATGAGGATGTAGAGGAAATGGATAGAGAGTAAAGTTGACCAAGTCAATAATAGGGAAGGAAGTAGATGAAATCAAATGAAGATGTAGAAGTAATTGATTTTTCAGAGATGATTTGAGTTTTGATGTGCTGATTTAAGTAGTATGAATAAGATAGAGTTTCACAGACATTTCAGATACAGGCAATATTTCAACACTAATGAGTTCCCCCAAATACAAAGGGACTTGAAGACGTCAGGGTCCCACTTGGCCAGGGTCTGCATGTGCGTCCTGATTAGATAGCAAACTTGGCTGTAGGTGATTTTGTGAGCTTTGGGTATGAGGACATTGGTATCTGCCTGGTGATGATATGAAGTCAACATTGGCAGTATGGTGGTAGCAACTGGTCAGGTGATCGAGATGCAAGTGACTTACTGGAGATATTGGTGGGGGACCTAACAATTGCTGGATTGCCTTCCATCCAAGGCCAGATATTACCTTCTTGGTGTGCCATTGGTCCACCATGTCTTTAGACCAATATAGGATCATGTTGGCATACAAGTATGGGTTGTGGTTATGGACCCAAAACCACTCAACGCGCAGGGAGTTGGGAGCCTTGTGGTGCTGGATGCTGAACCGGGCAAGGCAGCAGCACTTCATGGTTGGACTTTTGCATTTGCAGGAGTTAGGTACCGGATTGGATTTTTGTTGGTGGGGGAAAGTGTATTCAAGCTTGAAGTGAAAGCTGCAGGGGCGCCCAAGTCTCTTGGGTGATTTTTTGAAACTGTTTGGTCCGGGGACAGATTTTGTCTGTGATTTCTGGGAGGTCCATTGGATGGTAGCCTGCATAGCAGTCACAAATTCCATTGCACTGCTGCAGGAGGCACTGGGAATAGTGAAGCAATGTGGATTAGTGGGAAAGGAGTGTTCCACCAAGGCAGCTTTCAAGAGTTAAAGAGTTATCCGGGATGATGGTTGAGTTTCCAGGATGGGGTGATCATTTGGTGAATGGAAGGGGGACTATGGTGTAGATATCGGAGACCAGTGGATAAATTGGCATTGGTAGTGATGATGTAGCAGCAATTATTTGGGGGTTGTTGGCTGGGATGAGGTGAAATGGTGGGTGATTTTCTATCAGCAGAGGAAGATAGCCGGCTGAAGGTGTAAAGTGTGGTGGGAAGCTGGGGGCAGTTGGGGGAGGGGGTGGATCGGAGGGTGGGTTGTCATGAGGAGAGAAAGATAGCCGGCTAGATGTGTAATGGGTGGGCAGAAACTGGGGGTATTTGAGTAAGGGAATGGATTGGAGTGGTGTGTTGTTGGGGGTAGGAGGTGAAATATAGGTAGTTAATAGGTTTGGGGTGCTAAGATGGGGATATGAGAATGGATATGTAAATAGGTTAGGTATAAGGATTGAAGTGTCAAGGTTCAAATGTGTATTTTCAGACAGGAAAGTTAAAAATTGAATGATATGTATCTTTAGGCAATGTAGAGTTTAAAATCAATTAGAAAGCAGGAAAAGCACCTGGTGTTGTGAAAAGTTTATTAAAAGTTAAGGGGATGAATAGGTAGGTGGTAAATGACTATCACAGCAAGCAATCCTTTATAGTTTTTAGGGCTGTCTTGTGAATGGCTGTCTTGTCATTTGTGGAGCCGTTGTGCATGGCGTGGGTGTCCTCACCCCAGGTGGTCATTGCGGATAATGCATGTGAATCTGTGATGACACAGCCTTGTGTATTGTTTTGGTAACAACATGATTATCCCTGGATTATCAGGATGGATTACGGCATCTGAAATACAATATTTTAGGTTACTATAGCTACTGTTCCAAACACGGACAGATTGTGGATGTTTTCAATTTGCGCTTGAACTGGATAGTTGTGGAGAACTCATTATTATCATTTATCTTATAGTATAAAGGTTAGTCCAATCATAATATGCAATCATACCAAGATTAGAGTTTGTATTTGACGTGTGGTAGCTTACCCCGCCATTGGACTGTTGTATGCAGATCCTAGAGTTCCAATAACGAGTACCCCTGAGGGTGTCATACACAGTCGCCTGTACTGTTGGGCCCCTGTGGCGGCCTCAATTCACGTATGGTAGTCCGGCTGTGTAGTTGGCCAATATTGCATAGCCATACACATAATTTTGCTCAGCACAATTTCAGAAATTTCCAATTTGTCCAAAGTTTCTTGGAAGCACAAAATGTACTTATCAATGTATTGTGTTTTTACAAATGCTTGGACTGATTTGCATCAAGATTTGTTAAAATCTGTCAAAAAAAAACAATATTTTATGTTTTTCAAAACCCATGATCTGGTCATTAATGATCAACATGGCTGATTCCTGATGCTGTGTGTGGCAGTAACCTGAAGATTAAACTGGGGCTGTGGGCTTAATCCCATAACCTTGCCATCCGAAAATATCCAAAAAGTCCAAGAATTTTTAAAAACACAATACATGAGTCTACTACGGAAGCCCATAGGGGACACCAATTGCCCCACGTTTTGACAAAATGAAAAATCATTTTTCAAGATACAGATTTCTGTATTCAATTTAAAATACAGATTTCTGTAATGACAATACCGACTGCACTATTGAAAATACATATTGTGTTTCCAAGAAACCTTGGACAAATCCAAAAATTTCCAAAATTTACTCGCCAAAAAATATATATTTATATTGGGAATGTCCATGGGGCACATACCCAGTACAGGTACACTGTATGACCCTGTACCGGACTAGTGAAACAATCAATGTCATGTGGCTAGCACATACAGACAGCCATGAAGTCACCCACAAACTTGGCGGTCAGGATTGGAAAGACATTTTCCCTTGTCAGGATTTGGTCCGGTAGGCTTTTCCCATTTTTTTGGCACACTCAAACAATCCTCTCATAAAAATTTCTCCCTCACCTTTAAACACATTCAAGATGTCATATTTCTACTATAAACCATTGGCTCCCAGTACTCCCACCACTGGAAATCCTGACTTCAGCCTGCCATCCACTGTGGTTTCAAGCGAAAACAATCCAAAATCCACTAAAGATAGCCAAGAAGAAACTCCAATTGGTGGAAATAAACCTTTGAATTCTGTTTGTTCCTCTTCCTCAGCAATACTCACTCAACGCTTAACTGATTTTTATTGTGTTAATCATGCCCTAGGGTGAACCAATTAAAATACTCATCAGCTTCAAGCTGTTTGTTTCCACCAAGAATAAGAAAAAGGAAAAATTTTGGATTCCAATCAACTCTGCAGCCGAGTTCCCGATGGACATATTGATTGGGGTTACAACCTTTGAAAATTTCCGACAACACGTGGCTTCAGCTTGTGATCATCACTTCCCCAATACACAATCAATAATCCTGGACTCACTCAGAAATCCGGCCAAGTCTCTATCATGGTTTGCAAGTATCCCCCGCTGCCCTGATTGGAAGAAAAGCGACAAAATTTGTTTGAAGAATGAGGAGGACTACAGCGACTGGCTTGATACCGCATATGACCTTGGTCAAAAGGAAATCTCTTTGAATATAAAGATGGTAAACCCTGCCGATGCCAAGAAGCGTGCCTTGAAGGAGGACCTCCTTGCCAAGCAAGAGGCCAGGGCTGCAGCGGCCAAGGAATCTGCTTCAAAGAAACGCAAGGCCACTACTAGTGGGGTCGATGAGTCCGACACCAACACTGGGGACTCTGAATCAGAGATTGATGCCGATGATTTTGACAACATCAACCTCCACATGAAGAAGATCTACAACACACATCCAGTCAAAACCGTTTACGAACGATCCATTCCAATTTACATCAATCCATCCAACCCTCGCCGGTACATTCCATTGACTACAGCTGCAGTACAAGCATGGGCCAAAGATCTAGTAAGCTTGCTTGTTTTCTTGTCCACAACAATAACGTTTTCTCATTGTTTTTTCTCATAGAATTCATAGATGGATCGGAAGTGTGGGGTTGATCTTCAATCACCCCCGAAATCACTGAAGTATGTCTTATTGAATGCTTCAAAACGCATTCGTTCTGAGAACCCGCTGGCTCAGAGTCACTTGGATTGTTTACCGAGTTCCTTGGCTGTCTCCAAGGAAACATTGCAGCTCAAGGTGTTGGGTGCTCTGATGCTCCACCCTCCTCCCCACCAAGCGAATCTACTATCTCGGCTTACCTGGAATTCATTGGGATCCACAACCGGGACCATGTTCTGGATATCCTTATGGCTAACGATCTCACATCCCATAAGCTTTTCAGGTCGTCTGGACTCGCTCGCAAGGACGTTATGGACCTTGGATTGACTCTTGGTACAGTGACCATGTTATTTGATAACACAACCAAGTTCAACAAACACTTGGCTGCGTAGACCATCAATTCATTTCGGCTTTCATCTTCTAGCCATACACAAATTGTGCCAATCTAAATTGGGGCTCTGTAAGAATCAAGCCCCAGACTCGCAGCTAGGCCCTCCAAGCAAGCTGTTGAGATTAGACCCAGCTGCAAGAAGAGGTAAGCCCGCTTGCAGCTTAGACCAAAACCCTAACCCAGACCTTATGAGACAACGCTGACACTTTGTATTGGTTGACTCAAAGAATACACAGACGCAGAACCAGTCGAGCAGAAAACCTTAACAGAACGACTCGGCATCAGAACTCCAGCTGCACTCCTAGAAAGGATCTCGACAAGCCTAACCAACGGTAAGCTAGACGAGATTCAAGAGAAACTAGCTTGGGGCGAGAACTAACTGAGAAACTTTTTCTCATGTAGATACGGAGGCCATTGACTCGTATAGAAACACAAAGCTCAAGCTAATACGCTAGGAAACTGCACCAACGTAAGCTCAGCCTGTAGACTAGATCATCAGAAGCAGATTAGCAACAGCGTGCTAATAAACGGCATGTCTTTATTATCAGACAGTCGCAATATCAGACTGTAAAGAAGCTGTCGTTTAAGGAATCGTTAAGACTCATCGACAAGGCACAAGTAAGACAATGTTGTTTCAATGCAACATGAATACTTGATGCTAATCTCTCTCTTTATAGTCTCCTCTTCTTCTCGACTCTTTTTCTCTCAAATTCTACAAACTCATCTCTAGATAAATATCAGAAAAGAAAAATCAAAACAAAGATTCACTATCCTTGCTCTGCTTCTAGGTAATAACTCATCACTATTATATTTGTATTTCCTCCTTATCTCATCACACATGTTCTAATGAAGAAATCAATACTTTCTAGTTATTCCTATTCTTTTAGATTTACAGTCTCGACACGCTCGGACAAGTACCCTCAGGCTTAACTAGAAGCAGAACGAGATGCCTCCAAGGATTAATCCCAGCTCCCAAGGAATCCCAGTTGTCGGATCGACATCTAGTGAGATCCAAGCTGCACCAGCAAAATTGAGCGACGATTACAGTGCAGACAAGGACCACGTCAATGTACCAAAATTTGACGGATCCAATTTTCCACTATGGGAGAGGAAGATCTTTATACACCTCAGACCTCGACGCCTCGACACTTATCTAACAGAACCTCTACCTGAAGAACCTGACGATAGTGAGAAGACGAAGGCTCTTAGAGCATGTAGCATACTCAGTGAGGCCCTATCCAATTCCATCTTCACTAGCGTGGTCAACGACAGCAACGAGCAAAATCCCTACGCAATATGGAACGACATAAAAACCATATACGCTTCGGATTCCCTTCTGTCGGTCTTCCAGGTATGGAACAAGTGGCTGGATATTCAATTTGACCACGACTTGAATAGTTACATCGCCCAAATGGAAGAAAGCCTAGCTGAATTCAGCTCGATTGGACTGAAAGTACCTGACCAGCTAATCGGATGCGGAATAGTCGGTAGAATCACTAAGAAGCAACCGATCTTAATGCAAGCCCTTTTCGCCGACTTGAAGGCACTTGCTAAGCCAAAAGAAATCATCGCCAAATTACGAGACATAGGCAGGCATGAAGTCGCAACAAAAAAGAAGTTTGGTGAATCCTCAGCAATCTCCCCGTCCGCACTAGCTACAAGCCTTCAACAAAGGAAACGAGTAAGATGCAGTGGAAACAAACACAACCCTGCAGCTCCCCACTCTGAAGATCGCTGTTGGACAATTCATCCCGAATTAAGAGAAGCGAAGAGAGCTAAATCGGCACACTATACGGCT
Organism: Puccinia hordei; assembly: GCA_007896445.1. Taxonomy (NCBI): domain Eukaryota; kingdom Fungi; phylum Basidiomycota; class Pucciniomycetes; order Pucciniales; family Pucciniaceae; genus Puccinia; species Puccinia hordei. Next base: position 273,552 of record RDRW01000012.1, read on the forward strand.
GTTGAATTCAACTCAAATGACTCGGCCGAAACGATTACAAGACCATCCTTTTCTTACAACGCAATGGTTAATGACGACAATAGACTGACGACTATCTTGGATTCGGGAGCAAGCAATCACATGCTCAATTCATTGTCCTACTTTGTCAGCACATCTCCAGTCCACATCAACATAGTCACCGGGAGTGGAGCATCTGAACTACTGGCCGTGGCAAAAGGGACAGCAGTTCTCAAACTGAAGTCGGGAGAAAGCATAAAACTCGATGATGCTCTCTACGTACCAAACTTAACCCGGAACCTAGTGTCGATGATACAGCTCCTCAGGAACAAGGCACTGATCTATGAAAGCGGAGGCGCTTATAGAGTGAAAATGGATGATGAGAAACCATTCGAAGTCGACATCTCGAAAGATCTACTTGAAATCAGTGGCGTGATTGAGTCGTCGCCAGCAATTGTCAATCTTAACACGACAACCGTGCAACACCTGAATGAGTTCGAGAAATGGCACAACCGCCTGGGTCACGCGAGCGCAGCAAGAATCAAGACGCTGTTGCCTGAAGTGAAGGATCTGGCGAAGGTGCAGGCATGCTCGGCGTGCATGGCAGGAAAACTCACTAGGATCCCTTGCAACGGGAACTTCAAGCAATCGAGTGCCCCGCTAGCCGTCGTACACGGTGATCTGGTCGGGCCAATCTCACCTGCAACGAATGGAGGAGCCAGATACTTTTTAACCTTGGTCGATCAATACACCGGCTACATACACACCGCAATCTTGAAGGAGAAAAGCCAGGCGATGGTGTCGATTGAAGAATTTAGAACCTTCTTCGAGAAGCAAACTGGTCATGCTATGAAAAAGCTGATCACAGACGGGGGCGGTGAGTTCGTCAATCGAGCTCTGAGCGACATCCTCAAGCAGAATGGAATTCAACATAATGTTGCCCCGGTATACACTCCGCAAAACAATGGGATGGCGGAACGGGCCAATCGAACGATCATCGACATGACCCGCTGTATGATGATGAAGGCTAATTTAGCGCCAGAGTGGTGGGCGGAAGCCATCAAGGCGGCTACGGCGACAACAAATTGTCTTCCAACGCTATCCAAAGGACGAGTGACTCCTCTGGAGCTTATGTTCAAGACAAAGCCGAACTGTCAATTTTTTCGACCATTCGGCTGTAAAGTGTGGATCGTTAAGCCGAAGCAGAAGAGAGACACCAAATTCGGCTCGATATCATGGGAAGGGATCTTGCTGGGATACGAAAACGACTACTCGTCCTACAAGATCTATCGCCTTGACAACAAATCAATCGTCACAGCAAAGCACGTCTACTTCGATGAAACGGTGTTTCCTGTAGGCTCAGCGCTATCAAAGAGCTTAATAGCTTCTGGAGAAAATAAGATGCCATGTTTCAATGCTGAAGATCCGTTGCCCTTCCAAGGAGATCAAGATGAAGAAATGGAAGAACAGCTGGATGACAACGGCGTTGAAGAGAAAGAAATGTCGGATGTCCTGGACCACCTGCGCGAGCAAAGTCCAATAGCCGGAGAAGAACCCACATCAGCAGGAAGCAAAGAAGGCATGGGGGTCTGGAAAACATTCGCATGGACGTCGAATCCGCCCTCAAATGAAATCAATAGCTCAGTAAATCAGTCGAATATCATTGAAGGCCGGAGAACTCGTCAGGCTTACTTAGCCGGAATTGAGACAGATCCTAAGACTCACAAGCAGGCGATGCGCAGCGTGGATCAGTTGCGCTGGAAGGAGGCTGAGCTCAAGGAGATCAACAACATGATCAAACATAAGGTTTGGGTCATGCGGCCCCGGAAAGACAATGACGAACCGATACCATCCACGTGGGCCTATCGAAAGAAATTGGGAGCCTCAAACGAAATTCTCGAGTTCAAGGCGAGAATCTGCGCTCAAGGCTTCAGGCAAATCCATGGTCGGCATTTCCACACCATCTACGCTCCAACGGGCAAAGCAGCCTCGCTGCGATTGCTCCTGTCGTTTGCTGTGAACAATGATCTCAAGATTCACCAGCTGGACGTCAGGAGCGCTTTCCTGACCTGTCCGCTTGAAGAGGTAGTGACCATGCTGCCACCGCAAGGGTTAGAATGTCAACCGAACTCAATTCTAGAACTTCGGAAAGCAATTTACGGTCTGAAACAGGCACCGCTGGCGTGGTACAAGCGACTGACAAGCTATCTCAAACTGCTAGGATTCAGCATAGCTGTATCAGACCCGTGCGTGTTCTGGAGGACCGAATCAGAAGCCGGTCCAGCCACGTGGCTCTTTGCGCACGTTGATGATATTGTAATCATCAGTCGGCAGCCAGAAGTATTCCGTACCCAGATGGAGAAGGAATTTGAGATCAAATACCCTGGTGAAGCCGAATTCCTTCTAGGGATGAATATCAAACGATCAGCTGAGGGACTTCAGATCAACCAGACGCAGTACGTCGAGCGGAAGCTGAAGGAGTTTGGGCTTGAGAATGAACACTCGGCGTCATGTCCGCTAAATCCCAGAGAACCTCTCAAGAAGGCTACGGGTCATGAGATCGACACGTTCAAGAAGCTGGGGGTCAACTTTAGGGCCCTGGTTGGCTCACTCAATTACCTAAGTGTGCTTACGAGACCCGATGTTTCTTTTGCTGTCAGCACGCTTTCTCAACACCTTGAAAACCCGGGCATCAAGCACTACCAGGCTGCGGTGCAAGTCTTCCGTTATCTGTCGGGGACCAGGGATGTCGGCCTAACATTCAAGAAAGCTGAAGGGCTTCAATTGCGCGCTTTTGCTGATGCCGATTGGGGCAACTGTCTCGACACCAGAAGATCCACCTCAGGCTTTGTGGTGGTAGTGGGCTCGCACTTGATCAATTGGAAATCGTGCAAGCAACCTACCGTCTCCCTATCGACAGCGGAAGCAGAATACAAGGCCTTATCAGACCTGGGGAGGGATCTCGCTTGGTTCTCAAGCCTGATTCAAGAGGTCGAGTTGGCGCCGGAGGTCAAAGGCATTGACGTAGCCATTGATAACAGAGGGGCCATCGACCTTGCAAACAGCGAAACGTCACAAAACAGTTTTCGTACAAAGCATATGGACATTCGTCTACACTTCGTTCGTCAGTTGATTGGTTATCACTTGATCAAACTTCGTTATGTCCAATCTCAAGCGAACGCCTCGGACTTCCTCACCAAAGCTCTCGGACGCACGGTGATCCGACGATCTCTCAAGCAGTTAGGCGTGCTATCAGACTCTAGACCTGCTTCTCATCTAACGACAAGAAGCATGGCAGGCTGTAAGAATCAAGCCCCAGACTCGCAGCTAGGCCCTCCAAGCAAGCTGTTGAGATTAGACCCAGCTGCAAGAAGAGGTAAGCCCGCTTGCAGCTTAGACCAAAACCCTAACCCAGACCTTATGAGACAACGCTGACACTTTGTATCGGTTGACTCAAAGAATACACAGACGCAGAACCAGTCGAGCAGAAAACCTTAACAGAACGACTCGGCATCAGAACTCCAGCTGCACTCCTAGAAAGGATCTCGACAAGCCTAACCAACGGTAAGCTAGACGAGATTCAAGAGAAACTAGCTTGGGGCGAGAACTAACTGAGAAACTTTTTCTCATGTAGATACGGAGGCCATTGACTCGTATAGAAACACAAAGCTCAAGCTAATACGCTAGGAAACTGCACCAACGTAAGCTCAGCCTGTAGACTAGATCATCAGAAGCAGATTAGCAACAGCGTGCTAATAAACGGCATGTCTTTATTATCAGACAGTCGCAATATCAGACTGTAAAGAAGCTGTCGTTTAAGGAATTGTTAAGACTCATCGACAAGGCACAAGTAAGACAATGTTGTTTCAATGCAACATGAATACTTGATGCTAATCTCTCTCTTTATAGTCTCCTCTTCTTCTCGACTCTTTTTCTCTCAAATTCTACAAACTCATCTCTAGATAAATATCAGAAAAGAAAAATCAAAACAAAGATTCACTATCCTCGCTCTGCTTCTAGGTAATAACTCATCACTATTATATTTGTATTTCCTCCTTATCTCATCACACATGTTCTAATGAAGAAATCAATACTTTCTAGTTATTCCTATTCTTTTAGGCTCAACCTTCCTCCTATCTTTCCACAATACATACAAGAGATTACTTCGAGATTTTATGAAACAGGATTTACTAGAACAGTTTCAAACCTAATTCCACATGTTATCATGAGAAAAATTTAAATACCTTAAGAAATTTGATTCGGGGATCTCTATCTGTCATGTTCAGCTCCCTAGGGACAAAATCTTCGATCTGTAGATCAAATGAAAGCCTCAAAAACAGACTTGAGACCAATTTCTGTTGAGACAAGCGATCCATATCTCTTTGTGGTACGGTTCGCATAGAAATCACTCATCACCAGTTTAACAACCTGGATGTATCGCCAGGTTTTTCAAAGCCACAAGTCTAGTCGGAAGATTGTTACTGTCCATCTTTTAACTGGAACGCAGGCGTTGTCGGCTTGAGCAGGAATCATGAGCTTTTAATCTTCTTCCCTCAGGCCCCCGTCGAGCTCTGATACATAGCAGACAAGTCCTCACATAAGGACCTTGTATGTTTCTGCTTTCGCGACAGTTGGCATCTCCATTTCAATGCTGTATCTGGTCGCTACCCGGTCAAATAGTTGGCTGGTGTTCACAAGGCCATGCACAAACACCTCTGCCTGATCGATTCCACATGACTCTTCCAGCAAGATTCGATGGGCAGACACAACAAACAGCCAGGCTTCAATCATGTCCAAGCGTACGCATTCCTAAACATTGCAACCAACACGTAATGGTCTACGATTACTCATCTGGCTGTTCTGGTTGTCTCCGATTGCAGATCATCCGGATTTAATTCAATGTCGAAAACAACCGGGGATTGCAATCGCGCGTATGTGCGAGAAATGTGATGGGAAGTGTCCGATTTGCGATTCGTACGTTTGACCGCAAACCTTGGTCAGGATATGCGATGAGTGCAATTTTGGCACATATGGTGGAAGATGTATCATCTGCGGTAGCCCTGGAATTAGTGATGCTTACTACTGTTTGTCCACGAGTATAATATCGGCAGAACTCGCAACGTCAGGCTAATGGAATTTTGACAGGTACCGAGTGTGTGGAAATATGAACCCTGCACACTCCATCGACAACAGTAAGCAGAAAAACACTTTTTGAGAAAAAAGAATACCTCAAAAGATACTGATTACCATCCTCTACCGTTACTACAGGTAACGACAAAGGGGCTGACGCATCAAACCCTGACGATGCTACCGCTCTCCTTGAAACCTTAGTGGCTTAATGTGGCGATGCCTACCTCAGCTAATAAAACAAGCTAGTAAGCTTATGCATCCGTAGACACCCTGTCACACCCGCAAGATATAAATAAGGCTCACTCAGCATAACAGTTCCCCTCATCCGCTTTCTCCTTCATCTTTAGCTTCCTACTAATCACACACTTACATCATCACCACCCAAAACCATTTGTTTCCTGTCTTTTCTCGAACGCTCTAATTCTCACTTCGACTTCACTTCATTGTTCCTCATTTCGACACAAATCTTCTTTTCTTGTCTCTCTCGTCTCTCAATCTTTCCTGAAACCTTACTGCTGCCAAAAGCACATCTACCTCTGCCCTTTTAGGTACGAGTGACACTGACATTTTACCAAAATCTCATGTACAATAGTTTGAACCAAAAAGTCTAACACATGAAATACACTTTTAGTCTTTGCTATTCTTTCAGATTTACAGTCTCGAAACCACAAAACCACGACTCTCTTCCAAAACAATCTAAAAGGGCACAGACGAACATGCAGGCAGTACCACACGTTAACAAGGATGACCTATTGCACGTTCCAATGTTACTCGGCGAGAGCAACTATCCCATTATATGGACGAAAAAGATCACATCCTTACTCAAAAGTCAAGATCTCTGGGATGCCATATCTCGAGACCCAGGCGAGAATCCAAATGCTCAACTCAGAAAGTCGCTCACCAACGCCGCTTTCGTTATAGGGATGAAAATAAGCGACCGCTTGTACAACAGCATCGTCACGTCTGAAACTGCCGACAATGGGTATCTCATATGGCGCAAGGTTGCAGCAAGATACGCCAGAAACACGGCAATGCGCTTTAACCAATGTCTCACCGCCTGGCAATCCATCAAATTCAACGGCAGTATTTCATCGTTCCTGGATGAAATTGAAATCTGTTTAACAAACTTCGCTGCCATTGATCACGTTATTTCCAGTCATGAAATCACTGGGGTAATCCTAGCCAAATTATCCACCAATCGAAGGGCGTTAACAGACAGTTTTCTCCTAAACGAGGAGCTTATGGGCAACACTGAAGCCTTGATTGATAGATTGAAAGACATCGCCAAAGGAGAGGACTCACTTAAACAAAAAATTCCAGAACGAACTGCCTCGGCTTACGCTACAAGACTCAGACCGCCTCCTGGTTGCAAGAACGGCAAGCACCATCCACAGGCAACTCACTCAGAAGATAAGTGCTGGGCACTTCATCCAGAACAGCGGCCTATCCGTCCAACACGCTCCTACCTCAGTCAAACGGTCCCTTCTCCTTCCACTTCCAACACGACGAAACCATCTCAATACGAGAAGCCAGCCTTTGCCAACATCACCATGGTCACTGCCATGCAAACTTCGCAAATAAACATGCCTTCAGTTCTTGATTCTGGCGCTTCCCATCACATGTTCAACGACTTGGCATTTTTCCAGGAAACTACCAAATGTCACTTGCCCATCAGCACAGGGAACATCTCCTCAGGCCTTGTAGCTACTCGCACAGGAACGGCCAACATCATCGACTCATCTGGGAAGAACATCACCCTTGCTAATTCCCTATATGTACCTTTCCTGTCTCGAAATCTTCTGTCTCTCACACTGCTAACTCAAGGAACAACCACAATCACGGTCCAATTGTCGATTATCATTGTTGCCATAGATAAACTGGCTCAATTCAACTGCAGCTCGAGTACCGGCATTCTTGAAATCAATCACCACATTGGTCCACTAATCAAATCTCCCATCCTTTTTCTATCTTCCACCCACTCACACAAATCCTCACCGTTTGCAGTCTGGCATGCCAGATTAGGCCACGCAAGCATTGCTCGTATCAAAGCTGCAATATCTGACAACTCACTCTCTACTACGACTAGCTGCGACACTTGCATGAAGGGCAAATCCAGTAGAATTCCGTTCAAAGGCCACTTTGATCGAACCCATCAGTCGCTTGAAGTGGTTCACGGTGATCTGGTTGGACCAGTTTCCCCCTCAACCAACTCTGGCGCTCGATACTTCCTCACCCTAGTTGATCAGCACACCGGCTTCATCAGCACTTCTTTGCTCAAAACAAAAGATCAAGCAACTCAAGCCATATTAGATTTCAAATCCTTCTTCTAGAATCAAACAGGAAATCACATCAAGAAGATTATCACGGACGGTGGAGGAGAATTTTGCAACAAAAATCTTTCCTCAATCCTTCAAGAATCCGGCATTCAACACAATGTATCCCCGCCCTACACACCCCAACACAACGGAGTCGCCGAACGAGCAAATAACACAATCATCAACATGACTCGTTGCATGATGGTGCAATCAAACCTAGCCAAGGAATGGTGGGGAGAAGCCGTGCTAACCGCCATGGCTACCACTAATTGCTTGCCTTCCCTTAGCAAGAGTCGCATTTCACCTCTGCAGCAGATCTTCAAGCGAGCTCCAAACATGAACGTCTTTCGACCGTTTGGATGCAAGGCATGGGTAGTGAAGCCCAATCAGCTTCGAACATCAAAATTCGATCCAATTGCGTGGGACGGTATCTTCATCGGTTATAGCAATGACTATTCTTGCTATCGAATTGTCAGAATCAACGACAAACAAGTCATTGAAACAAAACACGCCTACTTTGATGAATCCGTGTTCCCTTTGCTATCAGCCATCAACCCGAGCACCAACTCTTCCCCGCACCACACACTACCAGACTTCTCTGGCAGCTTACAACTTCCATATGAGGATGATGACGCTGACATGCATCTACCCTCTCCACCAGACACACCAGGTACACAGCAACATTCCTCAACAGAGGATGAGATTCCCATCTCCCCCTCCTCCCCCGCGATGGGAGAAGACCAACATCAACCCGTTAAACGGCGTTTAACCCTTTGGCTAGGACCGCATCCAACCATCATACAAGGGGACGTATTGTCGAGCAACATCATCAACCACCCTCGACGACCAGCCACTGTACTTTCCACCACCACGGAACCTCACAACCATGCTCAAGCCATGCGCTGCAATGAAAACGCCGAATGGCGAGCAGCAGAGGAGCGAGAAATCGACAACATGATCAAGCACAAGGTATGGCAAGAATTTCCTCTCACGCCATTGCATTCCACCATTCCGTCAACCTGGGCATACAAGAAAAAGCTTGGAATCAATAACGAGGTCATTGAATACAAGGCGCGCATCTGTGCGCAGGGATTCCGTCAAACACATGGTCTGAACTTTGACGTCAAATACGCTCCTACGGGAAAACCGACATCACTTCGCACCCTTCTTTCTCACGCGATTGTTAACAACTTACAAATACATCAGCTTGATGTTCGCAGCGCCTTCCTTACCTGTGATCTAGAAGAACAAGTCTTCATGCTTCCGCCACCAGGCTACAAACCGGACCAGCAGATCGTCCTTCAGCTTCAAAAAGCGATCTATGGACTCAAACAGGCATCGCTAGCCTGGTATAAACGACTAAGCTCTTATCTCCAAAGCTTAGGCTTCTCTACATCAATTGCTGATCCCTGTGTATTCTGGAGAAAATCTCCCACCCCGCTCTGGGTATTCGCCCACGTTGATGACCTAGTCATAATCGGCGAAGACCCAGAATATTTCGGTGATGAAATGGAGAAGGAATTTAGCATCAAATACATGGGGGACGCCGCCTTTCTGCTCGGCATGAAGCTCATCAGAAACGGACAAGATCTAGCGCTCAGTCAATCACAATACATAGAACGAAAGCTGATTGAATTTGAAGTCTCTCACCTTCCCAACGCATCCTGTCCACTTGATCCAAGGTCTCACCTAGCTCAGGCAACCGAGCAGGATTATCGTCAACTTCAGCCTCTGAACATCAACTATCAAGCAATGATTGGTTCTTTGAACTACATCAGTCTCCTCACTCAACCCAACATATCGTTTGCTGTCAGCAAACTATCTCAATTTTTGGAACGCCCCGGATTAACTCACTACAAGTCCGCTTTACAAGTCTTTCGATACTTGAAAGGCACCAAGAAAAAGTGATTAATCTTCTCAGCAACAGGACCCACTCCCATCTCGGCATGCGTGGATGCCGACTGGGGCAACTGCCTGGACACCAGGCGATCGCACACGGGCTACACCGTCAACATTAATGACCACCTCATTTCATGGAAGTCCACCAAACAGCTGACCGTCTCGCTATCATCCACTGAAGCAGAGTACAAAGGTTTGTCCAATGTATGCAAAGAGGTAATTTGGTTGAGCAACCTCATCCAAGAAGTTGAAATCTCCAAACCGACGTCACCCACCATGATCTTCATCGACAATCGAGGTGCCATTGATCTAGCTCTCAGTCAAGTAAGTCAAAACGGATTTCGCACAAAACACATGGATCTGCGACTCCATTTTGTCCGGGAACTTCTCACAAGCAAGTCAATCCAACTACAATACATATCGTCATCAAACAATTACTCCGACTTTCTCACCAAACTGGTCGGTCGCACAAAGCTCAACAAATCCCTTCAAAACCACCTACAGGGCGACTTCAGCATCTCTGCTTCATGCTCCGAAGCACGAAGCATGGCAGGCTGTGGAAATATGAACCCTGCACACTCCATCGACAACAGTAAGCAGAAAAACACTTTTTGAGAAAAAAGAATACCTCAAAAGATACTGATTACCATCCTCTACCGTTACTACAGGTAACGACAAAGGGGCTGACGCATCAAACCCTGACGATGCTACCGCTCTCCTTGAAACCTTAGTGGCTTAATGTGGCGATGCCTACCTCAGCTAATAAAACAAGCTAGTAAGCTTATGCATCCGTAGACACCCTGTCACACCCGCAAGATATAAATAAGGCTCACTCAGCATAACAGTTCCCCTCATCCGCTTTCTCCTTCATCTTTAGCTTCCTACTAATCACACACTTACATCATCACCACCCAAAACCATTTGTTTCCTGTCTTTTCTCGAACGCTCTAATTCTCACTTCGACTTCACTTCATTGTTCCTCATTTCGACACAAATCTTCTTTTCTTGTCTCTCTCGTCTCTCAATCTTTCCTGAAACCTTACTGCTGCCAAAAGCACATCTACCTCTGCCCTTTTAGGTACGAGTGACACTGACATTTTACCAAAATCTCATGTACAATAGTTTGAACCAAAAAGTCTAACACATGAAATACACTTTTAGTCTTTGCTATTCTTTCAGAGTGCACAAGGCTAGAAAAGGATAGAGACGGGTGTCCTAAGATCGTCAATCTTGGTTTGTTCTGCATTTCGAATTTATCCACAATATTGTTATGTTTTCACTTGCTGGCCTCATCATTCCTAACAAGTATATTTTGTCTCCACGCATTCAACAGGTGCAAGTCGGACAGATCTGTTTTTTCATCTTAAGATGCAGTTTCCCCTTGTTCTGAAGAAGATTGAATATGTTGTATCTGACTGATCTGAATGTCCGTTGTTTTTATTAATTATCTGCTGAAGTAAGATGTTACAAGCGCAAGCCCAGATCTTACAATTACAGAGTGATTTAGAAGAGGGGCGATTGATTGAGCGGACGACGAAGCAAGAGTTAGCCAAGGAGCGTAGGAAGATCAAAGAGCTGGTAGGCAGCAATGAACAACGGAAGAAGAAGCCGTCTCATGACCAACTTCATCCCCGTAGGGAGACTAAAGCTCAAGAAGTAGCACCGTTGTCAGCTCTTCATCCGCCTCCGCGGCCTCAGTTGCCTCCTCTAAACGTCTTGGCGGCCTTAAGGACCTTTTCAACGTAAGCTGTTTCTCTTATTTTCTTTTGGTATGAATGGTTGTTGTCTGTTCCTGCATTAATTCTTATGCAAAAGACAAATCTACTTTAGTACAACGAAGAGATGGGGGGCATGTTGTAGCCACAGTGTTGATAGTTACTGTAGCACAATTCAGAAGTAATGATCTCTGTAAAAGTCGATCGGATCTCCCACTCAGGGTTGGTAGTATGAGTGAGCACCTGAGTTCTTCGGAGGCGGTGCTTCAATGCTGCAAAGCAGAGCTCAATTGGGTTGAGCTCTGGGCAATAAGGTGGGAGGTACATGATACGTATGCCAGCATTGTTGCAGATTTTTTGAACTTGCAGGCCCTTGTGGATCTTTGCATTATCACACACAAGAATTGAATTCGGACCTGGGTATGGGTTCATTTGAGGGATCTATTAATCATTCAAATTATATTTTTCAGTCATTTTCTTTGTTGTGCCGGGCAGATTAAGTGAGGACATACAAGATCCCACTTCAAGAAGTGCTCAAACTTCTTTGCATTGAATGTGTCTTCTTGGACAGTTAGTGCAAGTACACCTGACATCCCAATTGCTGGGAGGATGCTGAGTCGCTTGGGGTTTTGGCGAATAATGTAACGAGCCGAAGGTGATCCTTGAGCTGACCGAGAATAACCACAAAGTAGGTCACAATCACATATGGCACTTTCATCTGCAGTTCCAAGGGAAGCATCATGAGCATTTAACCTTAAGATGATACAAAAAGACAAATATCTCACCAGTGAAAACAAGAAATTCAGCCGGATAAAATTGAATCTGGTTGATATAGTTGAACTTCTTGAGGAGGCATTTTTTGATGTTGAGTGTTTTGGCTTTTTTGAGAGTGATTGATAGTTCGTTTACAAGGTTGTTGTGCACTGCTTGAATGCTAAGGAGAACACCTGTGCCATCATATAGCTTTTCACGGATCTCATCCAAAAAAAGGCCTGGCTCATCATTGAGAAGTTGAATCATGAAATTGGACTCCTCGGAGGAAAGTTTTTTGATCCGGCCTTATTCTTCCGGATTACGGATGACTGATTTTGTCTTTTCAAAGAGTTCCTTCCAGCGGTTTAGGGATTGCCAAGATACTGTATAGCCGAGTGTGCTGCAGATTTTGGGTAGAGTGCTGCCATTGAGAGACATTCGGACAGCTACAACCTTAATAGCTGGAGGGTAGGAAACAAATACCATGATAATGGTTGTTTTGATGATGAATCAATGGGGGATGTGGTTGAATCTGACTCAATTTGTTCTTGAGTGCCCCGCTTTCAATTCCTATTTGCTCAAGTAATACTTTCATACTGGTTTTGTGGCATGATTGAGTGCATGGGAACCAGAAAATACTGTGACACATGTGCCACACCACAAAGCCACTTTTTGGCCATAAATCCATAACTGGTACAAAAAAATTCAAAAATGTGGTCCAAGGTTTTTGAGAAACACAATATTTACATATTGATGTGTTACAAATGAACATCTGCATTCCTCCCATCTGTTTTGGAAAAAATGAGAAATGATTTTGTATTCTACAAATTTCATCTTCAGATAGCTGTAACAAAAACATCTAATTATGTGTTTACTTATTCCAAAAGATACATATTTTATGTATTTTGGTGGGATTTTCGTCCTTCGGTCGGAAAACATAAACAGAGTAGATCAGTGGGACCTCCTTCATCCACTCGCCTAGCCTAGCTGGTTCAATATCCGTCGGAATCTGTTCAAAATGCACAGAGTCGAATCCCGCAGGTAAGCTTGATTTGGGTGGTGGAAATGGACAATTAGGTGGGGTAAGAATTCCGCATGACTATGAAAGAGAAAAACAAGGATTATATCAGTCCACAGGACTTTGAGAGAATGTTTTAACTAAAAAACCGCTCAACATGAAGTGTCAGCTTGCTACTATGACAGAGCAACCTGTCACAAGTTTCCTACAAAAAATTATTATAAAAAATATATAATATCAAATAATAGTTAGAATATTATTTAATATTCTGAATCTACACTAAAATTAACCTAGGGTACCTCACTCACAGGTACCCCTAATTCTCACTCCTTCACTATGTAAATTAGCAAAGAAAAATTAGCAAGTACCTTTTAAATAAAAAGTACTTGCTGTAATTAAATGCTTATATATATATATATATATACATATGCTTACACCCCATTTCCAGTCACGGAAATGAGGTGTTGTGTAAATTAGGGGAGATAGTGTAAATACACCGTGTTTTACTCAAACCCCGCGTACCGCAGTCCGCAGAACTTGAAGTTCAACCCGCGTGACTGAAAGCCCGCGCCAAAGTTGAGATATAAGCCCCCGCGCAAGCATCAAGCCCCTTACAGGCTGCCAGCTTGGCACGCGGACTACACAGTCACTCAGGTACACCCAAATCAACAAAACCACGCCCCAGTAACCTCATTACATATGTTACATATGTAATAAAGATTACTGGGGACTAAATAATTAAGTGTATTGAATGGTATTATTTATTTGTACATTTAAATAAAATATATTGAGTAAACAAACAGTACAATCAATACTGTGGCTTATTATAAAATACTAATAAGCCACTAGTATTAATCCATAACAAATAGTACTAATGTACTACAGACTGTACCTCAATATAAATGAATAAATAAATAAATACATTAATAAAATCAATTGGTGACATGTATTCAATGCAGGGGCTGCTGAAGCATCACCAAGAAAGCAAAAATGGCCAAAATGTGGTCCAAAGATCCCACAAGTTGGCCAATAATACCTACAGGGTCCCCAGGGGGAACTCAAGACTATTTAAGGAGCTCTTCAACCGCCCAAAGAAGGTTCCTCATGCTTCCCAATACCCACTAACAACCTTACCCACTTCTTATTAGATATATACATCTTTATAACACAGTCTGGTAAGCTTCTTAGTAGTTATTCTTTAGCCCTGTCTTCCCCAACAACTTCACAGTGCCCATACAGCTCCACCATCCAACCATCCAAGCGCTTCAAACTGTCCAGTATCACCCAGAATATCCCCAAGATCCCTCAAGGTTTATTACTAGCCCCAGTGTTCCAGGTACCTAAATCCTCTGCAATTTCTTTGCAAGATACCTTAGAGGGATCTAAACCACCCCTGATTTATCAGGCCCCTCTGGTTTTAATTATATTAAATTTATTTAATATAATTATTACCTTATTTTTCTCTAAATTATTTAGGGCACAATTCCCCCATATCTTTTGGGAATTGCACCTTTTTACCTTACCCAGAGTTTTTATACTCTTTCCATCTATCCTTGCACCACCTGTAGCTAGAAGGACTTGTCCTTGGCATCAGGGAGGCTGACATGAAGTACATCCTTCAAAGCCTTGTCCAAGCCTTTTTGCCTTTCAACTGCCAATTCTTTCACCCGTTTTTCAGCCTGACGAAGGACAACTCACCAGGAAAAATCAATTGTCACCTGACATCTGGTGACATCAAGAAACAATGGATGTAGCTTTGTTGTAGCTATGGTGTTACTCCAGCTAGGCTACAATGGCCCCTTTGTGTCCTACAAGGGGCTATACATGAGGCCAACTGTACTACCAATGGGTAGCTCATTGAACCTAGGCTGATGTCACCTGTAGTCTAGTGACAATTTATTTTTCCTGGTGACTTGGCGTTCAATTTCTTGTTTCAGTTTTTGAGGTTCTTGATCATCTGTTAGTTGGTCTCGCTTATCAATTGACAGTAATTGGTTTACACAATCTCAAATTGTTTGAGTGATGCCAAAGCTTTAGTGCTACGAAAGAAGCATTTCCGCACCAGTTTGGTCGCAGGTACCAGGAGAGGTGGGCCCAGAACTTTCGCGCAGTCCGTTAGACAAGATCTGAAATTGCCTGATCCGGTAGGGGCAGGTGAAACGTACAAAACCATCAATCCTATGAAAGAAGGAAGAAGAACAACAAATGTTGATTACTGACCCAAGGAAAGATGGCAGGCAGCCCGATTTGAACATATTGAGTTTCAGAGTTCTTGAGGAATATTGGTGTTGGCGTTTGATTTGGACACTGGTTGTGAAGTATCCGCAGAAGCTGAGCAGTCCAGTATCTCGATGGCCTGTTTGTAGAACCCCAGAGCTTGTCTGTAATCACGACATCCAAAGAGTTCATTTGCTCGTGCCTTTAGAGCTTCGAGTGAGCGCAACTTTTCGTCTTCATCCTCATCATAAATTAGAGCTTGGAGGGCCTCGAGGGAGTGATTGGCAGGTGCCTTTGGATCGGACTGGCTGAGCTCCTGGGGCAAGTTCTTCATAAACAGTGGGATGGAGTCCCATCCAGCCGCTTTGATTAATTCATCTGCATCTTCTGTCAGTGTTTGTATTCATTTGGTGCATTAAACGGAGTTCTTCCAAACAGCAAACAGTAGAGGGTCACACCCAGTGCCCATATGTTGATGGCCTTACCGACGACAGGCCGTTTGCCTTTAACAAAGGTCCTATTGGGGAGTGGGAGTGTCAGCCTCCCTGATGCCAAGGACAAGTCCTTCTAGCTACAGGTGGTGCAAGAATATGTGGAAAGAGTATATTAACTCTGGGTAAGGTACAATGTTACAATTCCCAAAAGATATGGGGGAATTGTGACGTAAAAATTGAGAGGAAAATAGGTTAATAATTATATTAAATAAATTTAATATAATTAAAAACCAGAGGGGCCTGATAAATCAGGGGTGGTTTAGATCCCTCTAAGGTATCTTACAAATAAATGCAGAGGATTTAGGTACCTGGAACACTGGGGCCTGTTGGAACAGGGGTGGTTTAATCCCAGGAATGGAAATGGGGGAATATCTTCAAGAAAAGGGTTATTACTTACTAGTAATAAACCTTGAGGAATCTTGGGGATATTCTGGGTGAAACTGGACAGTTTGAAGCGCTTGGATGGATGGATGGTGGAGCTTGATGGGCACTGTGAAGTTGTTGGGGAAGACAGGGCTAAAGAATAACTACTAAGAAGCTTACCAGACTGTGTTATAAAGAGGTATATATCTAATAAGAAGTGGGTAAGGTTGTTAGTGGGTATTGGGAAGCATGAGGAGCATTCTTTGGGCGGTTGAAGAGCTCCTTAACTAGTCTTGAGTTCCCCCTGGGGACCCTGTAGGTATTATTGGCCAACTTGTGGGATCTTTGGACCACATTTTGGCCATTTTTGCTTTCTTGGTGAAGCTTCAGCAGCCCCTGCATTGAATACACGTCACCAATTGATTTTTATCAATGTATTTCATTTATTTATTTATTTACATTGACTTACAGTCTGTAGTACATTAGTACCATTTGTTATAGATTTAATACTAGTGGCTTATTTGTATTTATAATAAGCCACAGTATTGTTTGTATTGTTTGTTCAATCAATGTATTGTATGAATAAACAATACCATTTAATGTATTTAATCGTTTAGTCCCCAGTACTCTTCATTACATATGTAACATATGTAATGAGGTCACTGGAGCGTGTTTTTGTTGATTTGGGTGTACCTGAGTGACTGTGGAGTCCGTGTGCCAAGTTTGGGAGCCTGTGAGGGGCTTGATGCTTGCGCGGGGGCTTATATCCCAACTTTGACGCGGGCTTTCAGTCACGCGGGTTGAACTTCAAGTTCTGCGGACTGCGGTACGCGGGGTTTGAGTAAAACACGGTGTATTTACACTATCTCCCCTAATTTACACAACACCTCATTTCCGTGACTGGAAATGGGGTTTAAGCATATGTATATATATATATAAGCATTAATTAATGCAAGTTCCTTTTTGTTAAAGGTACTTGCTAATTATTCTTTGCTAATTTACATAGTGAAGGAGTGAGAATTGGGGGTACTTGTGAGTGAGGTACCCTAGGTTATTTTTAGTGTAGATTTAGAATATCAAATAATATTCTCACTATTATTTGATATTCTATATTTTTTATAATAATTTTTGTAGGAAACTTGTGACAGGTTGCTCTGTCATAGTAGCAAGCTGACAGGGAGTGAGATTAGACGGGCTGAGCAGTCCATTGGGATGTTGTCCTTGGGTGGGGTATTTGGGGAATCAGATGTGGTGGTGCTTGCGGGTTTGTTCAAGGTGGAGCTTCTTTTCTGGGTAAAGTAATTGACTGTGGTTGCCTTGGGTGGAGTGATACCTGGGGTGGCCTCAATGGGGCAACATGGTTCAGGTGCCATGAAGGCCGGACTACCTTCAGTCTTGCGTAAGGCTTTATTGTCTGTTGAATTGATTGGTCGTGGAGATTCTTCGGCCAGCTGCCTGCTAAGTAAGGTGCACTACTCTCCCTATGTTTGTGCAAAAGGAGGAAGTCTGTTCTCATTTTTCCAGTTGCGGAGGGTGAAACAGGTTTTTGAAACTTCCAAAAGGAATTTGACATTTCATTTTTGGAGTTTGGGAATACAGATTTCTGTATTTTAAATGGAAACAGAAATCTGTATTTCAAAAAATGATTTTTCATTTTGTTAGAGTTGGAGGATCATCAAGATTACAAACATACCTTTAGTACATACATTATCCCATAATCTATGTTGTACTAGAGTTACTGTAGCGCAGTCGTCAATAGCTGTGGCGCATGTATGTAGTTTATCTCTGCCGTTCCGGTCCCGGTTCCTCTCTCTCCTCACCGAGTTTGGAACCGATACCGTAGCGTGCACGAGCTAACAGCGACCCATCTCTTGTCGTCAGGTGAGTGCAATATACCGAGTTTGGAACCAATACCGTAGCGTGCACGAGCTAACAGCGACGCATCTCTTGTCGTCAGATTTGCCTCATCTTATAGGTTAAAAGCCGGCTCTGCTGTACGCTTTCGGGATTCGCGCTCTGGATAACGGTTTGGATGAATGATAGAGAGATAGATTTACAAGACTCAGACTACAAATCAGGACAAGAATACTTTGATAGAACATCCAATCATTCATTGATTGAAGAAGATATCCCTAGATTTATCAGAAGAAGAGAAACGATTTTTCATTTACCCCATCGGAACGTGGACAGAATGAATCAACACAATCAATTCAGCGCCGATGATTTCTTGGAAATGCGAGATAGAATGAACCGCATGCAGGCGTTTATCGATCAAAACGTTAACCCAGCTGCACAACCGATCCAACCTCGAGGAGACCCCAGATCCGAGACAATCATTTGCAACTTCTTTCGATTGGTCAGCAGAACACACGCTGATCACAACCCAGACCAGGTGACATTGGCATACGATGGCCATAACTTCCAAGTATGGGAGAAAGAAATCAACCGTACCCTTGATTTTGTCTTTCAAGCGGACGGATTTACAAAGTTGGATGAGAACTTCAGCCTACGCGAAAAGAACGAGCAGAAGGCCATATCAGCTCTCCTCAGGATGACCGTGGTCAAAGCGTTACGTGATATTCTTGATGGCGCAGATTCGGACACTCCACTGAAGATTTTCAAACTCTTGAAACAGAAGTGCAGCCACTCGGATAGACAACACAAGTTACTCGTTGTCAGTCAACTGGTGAACCTGACCAATGATAGGACTCCGGGTAGTGACATAACGTTGTCTAACTGGACCAAGATTTCCTCCGAAATATCCGAGATGGAGGTCACAAGGGACGAACTCCTGGGACTGTTACTCCAAAGCTGTTTCATAGCCCCTGCCAAGGTGGATCCGAAAACGTTCGACTTCTCAATTGATGGAAAGCTCGAGTCAAAGGAAGCACCATCTTTCAACGACGTCGCAACGGTTATCCAGTCAGCATCTTCAAAGAATAAGAAGCGAGTGGCGACTAGTTCGGAGTCATACGCACCCATGGACTTAGACGCCATCAATGCAATGCGGACCATGCGATCCCGTTACGTCCACCCAAATGCATCAAGCAAGCGTTTGTTCCCGGCCTCAACCAGTTTGAACAAGCCTATGTCACCGGCTGCTTCCCTATCAATCGAAAAGGCAACCTACTATAAGGGCCAACCTCTCACCGGCAACCTGAAAACACGATACGGAGACGCGTGCCATTACTGCAAGCAACCAGGTCATTGGTATAATAACTGTGCTGCGTATTGGGACGACGTTAATCAAGAAGTGATCGAGCGACCCCCTCCTGGGCACGACAGCCCCCAGTCAAAATAAACAATTTCACGGTAGAATTCGCCAAGTAGATGTGCCTGACATGGATGATGGAAAGGTACTACTAGACTCTGGAGCATCAACTCACGTGAGTGGTAACCTCCAACATTTTATCTCTCGCCGAGAACTCCCACAGCCAAGGACTATAGCATTGGCAGTTGCTGAGGTGACTGTTGATGTTAGATTCAAGGGAACAGTGAGGATCCATTCGAGCAACGGGACGATTGATATTGACGACGTTTATTTCTGCCCCGGAGTCAATGGCTTAATCCTGTCGGTCGGACGCCTAGCTGAGGCCGGTTGGACAATCAATTTTCAAAATTCTACTGCAACCCTTATTAGTCCAGATCTTGTTAGCTTCAATACCACGTACCGAAACCATTGTTGGTACCTCAAAATGTGTAAAGACGCAATGCAGATTAATAAGGTTACTCACTTACCGTTGTTTGACCCCTACCTGTGGCATCGTTGCCTAGGACACGTCTCTGAAGCAATAGTTAAAAAATACTTAAAGCTCCACTACCCCGAAGAAATTGATAAGAAGATCTGGAAATCTTTCTTCTGTGAGCAATGTGCCAAATCCAAAGCCTTAGATAAGAAGTCTCCCGGTTCAAATTCTCTCATACCTCGTGATCAGCCTTTGGACCTGTTGGTGACAGACGTGGCGGGCCCTTTCCCATACGACATTTCTGGACGACAATATGTGTTGACTTTACGAGATCACGCGACCATGTATATCTGGACTGCCATTATTACATCGAGGGATGAGGTGCCAGGCAAGATAATGGAGTGGGTGAACAACATGAAGACAACAATTGGCTGATTTCCGAAGTACATCCGCAGCGACAATGCACCCGAATTCACTGGAGCTCTTGCAAAGCTGCTGAAGCCTCTTGGAGTCATGCTAGCACCGGTGGCTCCGTACAGTCCTGAGCAGAATGGCGAAGCTGAACGGGTCAACCGCACGCTAGGCAATATGGCCCGCACGATGCTACATGACAGCAAGATGCCAAAACCATTCTGGAGTTACGCATATCAAGCAGCGGCCTACATACACAACTGGATTCCCAATACCAAAGTTGACACGTCGCCCCTGAAGGAGCTTTTTGGCTTGGATATCAAACCTAATCGTTTATATCCATTCGGTGCCAATGTGTTGGCACTAGTCCCAAAGGAAAAACGCAACAAGCTTGATGAACGTTTGCAGCATGGCAAACTTCTTGGCTATCCTCAAGCTGGAGGCGGTTGGCTGATATGGTCACCAAGAGAAGGTCGGATGATACATTCGACGGCTGTAATGTTCCCCGAATTTCAATCACTGCCGGTAAAGAAAGAAGCCAGAAAGACTGACCTGGATTTCATTCTAAACCAAATCGTGCTCCGACTTGGTGAAGAAGCAACAGACGAGATAGCAGAGAAGGAGCAACAAGCAATCCGTGACTTGCCGGTGTCAGTTGACAGACGACTACCAACAACTATAAAGAAGGCGCTGGGAGGACCAGCGGCTGATTTGTGGAAAGAGGCGGCAATTTACGAGATCAATAAGTTCATTGATCTGAAAGTTTGGGAACCTGTCGACCCTTTCCCTGGAGCAAAAGCGTTAGGGTGCAGATGGGTTTTCACGATCAAATCTCCGGACATTGAAGGCGACACTGAAATATATCGAGCGCGGTATGTGGCCAAGGGCTTCAATCAGCAAATCGGACGCGATTGCAATGAAACTTACGCCCCTACTGCATCCCTGAACACGCTGCCCATCCTGATTTCACTGTCTGCTCGACATCAGTACCCAACGGCGACGTTTGATGTGAGCTCGGCATACCTGTACAGCCCTATCGACAAAGAAGTTTATGTCCAACCTCCCGTTGAGCTCAAGCCGGAATGGAAGGGGAAGATCATGCGTTTGAAAAAGGCAATGTATGGGACACGGCAGGCGGCGAGATGCTGGTGGCAGTTCTTCAAGCGGAAAATGGAAGAGGTAGGTTTTGTGGCATCAGAACTGGAACAGTCTCTCTACGTGTATCACAAAGGGAATGATTTTATCATCATTTGGTTACATGTAGACGATGGGTTTGTGGTGTCGTCGTCACAAGGACTCCTGGATGGATTGCGAGACGCTATGCAACTCGAGATGAAGATCAAGTGGTACAATGGTTTGAAGAAAATGGTCGGCATCAACATCACTCAGGAAGGTGAGATCATACACATGGACCAATTGACTCTTGCACAGCAAATTGTGGACGACTATCGACGGCCTGTAGTAACGCACAGGAGCACATTACCAGAAGATTCCCTCAAGATCAATGCTTTTGAAGCAATCGAGGAAACTGAGTATTGCTCGATTATAGGATTGCTGATGTATCTTGCATGTGGCACTAGACCAGATCTCTCTTATGGTGTAAATCTACTTGCAAGATACAGCAGCAGGCCTTCAGAAGCACATTGGAAGGCACTCGACTATTTGGTAGGGTTTTTGAAGAGGAAAACTACAACAAGGTTATCGTTTGAAAGCAAGAAGAATGGGTTGGATCTGTGGTCGGATGCGAATTGGGGAGGTAAACACGAGAGGTCAACGTCTGGGTATGTGATACAACATTGTGGGAATTCGGTGGCTTGGGGTGCGAAGAGGCAGACGGTGGTGGCGCTATCAACGTGCGCGGCAGAATATGTGGCCTTATCGGACAGCTCGCAGATCATGGCGGGCATCTCAATACTTTTAAGCAACATCAAGCATCAAATTCAAATGAACATGTACTGCGATAACCAAACAGCAATTTTAATTGCTAAAGACAACGGATCAAGAAAAAAAATGAAATACTTGTTACGTGCTTTCTATTTTGTAAATGATTTCGTCAGAGACAACAACATCAACATCAGCTGGACGTCAACTGTGGATCAAGCAGCGGACATCTTCACCAAGCGACTCGGACCCAACAAAATCAATGCGGCGGCCAACAAATTGGGCTTGAGGCGGTAATGTTTGCAATCTTGGGGGGGAGTGTTAGAGTTGGAGGATCATCAAGATCACAAACATACCTTTAGTACATACATTATCCCATAATCTACGTTGTACTAGAGTTACTGTAGCGCAGTCGTCAATAGCTGCGGCGCATGTATGTAGTTTATCTCTGCCGTTCCGGTCCCGGTTCCTCTCTCTCCTCACCGAGTTTGGAACCGATACCGTAGCGTGCACGAGCTAACAGCGACGCATCTCTTGTCGTCAGGTGAGTGCAATATACCGAGTTTGGAACCGATACCGTAGCGTGCACGAGCTAACAGCGACGCATCTCTTGTCGTCAGATTTGCCTCATCTTATACATTTTTCAAAATTGTGAGGCATTCGGTGTCCCCTAGCGGCTTCCGTAGTCTACAGTATATGTATGGAACTACTCTGACACTTTTCATGAGACACCTTGCTTCTTCGAGTTGCATTTGCCTCATATGTAGTGTTCCATGGATCGATTGGGACCAATACGCATAGGTCCATTGGTTTTAGGGGCTGTTGCCACTTTTCTCACGTTTCTGTGTTAGAGAGATTGATTTTTCACCATCTGTACGTTCCATCTAGACCTCTATCAGTCTGAATAGCCCTACTTAAGACCACGAAGGCCCACGCGCCTTCTTCACCTTCCACTGACCCAACGATATGTTTTCGAGGTACCAACGACTAGCCTGTCTTGCTTTGTGCTGCTTTCAAGCGGCTAACTCTGCATATATAGGACAACTCCCTCATGAAGTAGATCGAGCCGAAGAAGGTATTTTCCTCCAGTTCCCCCTCTCATGCGTCACAAGTCATGTGA
Source organism: Puccinia hordei (assembly GCA_007896445.1). Lineage (NCBI taxonomy): Eukaryota > Fungi > Basidiomycota > Pucciniomycetes > Pucciniales > Pucciniaceae > Puccinia > Puccinia hordei. The sequence goes on from RDRW01000012.1 coordinate 296,551, forward strand.
TCATCTGACATTCTCGAGAAACAAAAATCACTTCCTTCATAGCTTTTAGTCGAAGTGCCATTGTAAGGCAAAACCCCTCCAGCTCTAGAAGCATTTCCTCAGACGTGATTGAGGCTCCTGATCGCCAACCTCAGGTTCCAGTTACTCAAAAAAGTCAGTTATTTATTCTAATGGAAGTTTTGGGGAGAGCTTCAAGAACTGCAGCGGCTTCACCAGCTCATAGCAACTTCTTTGCGAGATCCGCTGTTCAAGCCCTATGAGAAGGGGTCTACGCTTGAACTCAAGCACGTGTTCGGTTCAGGGTAAAAATACATAAAAATCTAAATAATTTGAAAAATTAATAATTTCAATCAATTGTACCCTCCTTCCAGTTTAGGTAAGTTTTTCAGATCCATGTGGACGAGCTCGAAGGAGAAACCAAGACTCCAGACCGGACCAGACTTTATCCGTGCGATTGCCCCTAATTCAAGACAACTGCCAGGAGATGTTCTGGATATAATCATAGAAGAGGTTAAATTTGGATGGCTCGAACAATTAAATACTCTGTTTCATAAGATGGACTCGGTTGTAACGCCAGAATGGACACCCGCAGGCCTTGATCACACGTACCAACCATTTTTCTTCCGGGATTTTATATTAAAAACCGTCAACCTCTTGCATAAAAACAACATAGTATCCCAAGATCAGCTTGAAAGATTCTACAAATTGAAGGGTACACGGGAATTAGCAAATCTCAATAATGAAGCTTTGAAACAGGTCTATTATAGTGGCGCAATTATCTGTTTCCGCGACTTGGAAGTTGAACCGGATCCCTAATTAAAAATTTGAGAAAATCAATAAATTTTGATTTTAAAATATCATCTCATCTTGAAATCTAAATCCCACATTTTTTTTTTTTCAAATACCCCCAAAAAAATGTGTGTAAAGCTCTTATTCTTTCTTATAAAAAAATGTCAAAAAATCCTTATCAAAAATCATTTTTTTTACCGATATTCCCTTTTCTTGAGTGAACTTGAAAGAAAAAGGGACTTATTCAATTCTGTCTGAAATGTTAAGAACACATAGCCAATTAAATTCCTTCTGCTTGGGAACTACTTACTTGAGCAGAGCAGCTGAAAATAGATGCACATCACTTGCAAATACAAGACAAGGAAGGCTTCGATGGGCCGTCTCTTATCGAGGTCTTTTGGGTGATCTTTACCGTTCCTCGATGGTCATGTCAGCAGCAGATCGAAAAATTTCATTGGGCTGGTCACCTAACATCAGCTGGACTGTTGATAGTAGTAGCTCGTAGATCGATCGGGTCTCGTTGGTCCGTGGTTTGTAGTTCAATCCTTCGATCTCCTGGATGGCTTCGATGACATCGGCATACCTTCGGTGAAGGCGCGACTTCCCATTGATTTGGGCTCTATGCGATCGACCAAGGTCTCAGATTCACCAGTTGGTTCGTTATCTCTCCTGGGAATCTTGGAGCGGTCAGCAGTCAAGACGAGGGATGACATGGCGGCATACTGTTTTGAACAAGAGAGAATAATCGATCAGTTTAATGATGTTGATTCTTATTGCGAAGACGACCACTCAACCTGATAGCCAGAGAAGTCCCTGTTTTTGGGTGCCATGTTGAAAGAGAGAGAGAGGGGGCGGGGCGGTTGGGATGTGAGTGGGATGTGGTTGAGGGCAAGGCTGATCGATGTAATAAACCGATGTCTGTTTCCGGGGGGATTTGAATCTTGGTCGAGTCGAGACTGAACCCCCGTGCGGTCTCGCGGGCGTGACTTGGTTCCCGTTCTCCTTGAGTATTTTGTGTTCGATCAACCATAAACGATGAACTCAACCAAGAAGCAGAAGGAGAAGAAACCGTTCCATCAAACGCTATATTTGAGGTTAACGGATCATCTATACAAGCAAGCCCTAGTCCTGCTCCAACTTTCTTGTCACTTGTTCCGTCAGACGGGCAGTCATCCATCCTAGGGCTCATCCGTATGGGGTTAAAAGGCACCCCAGCTGCCCACTATCAGCTCAACTTACTAGATCTACACCGCTCAATCCTAACGGTAAGCCTCATCAATGCAGTTGGTAGGAGGGCACAGGACTACTGACTAATTCCTGCTAACTTGAGCTTGCCAACTCACCAGCGGCAAGCTTAGACTCTACTGGTTTCAACTTCAGCAAGTGCACTGATCCCTTGCCAAAAAAACAACGTCAGTTCAGATATGTGATGTCTTGATGGATAGGTAAATTTTGGCAATGCTAACAATTGAAACTGATGCCACAATATTAACGTTCAGCTTCGGTGCATGTAAAAGACACACCATCTTTAACTGGCAGTAAAAGAAAAACAGTTGTTCACTCTTCATCCAAATCAAAATCCAAGACAACCGCTGAATCTCAGACACTGCCTGGGGGAGAAAGCAATGTGAATGCTATCAACCCCTCTTCATCCAAATCAAAATCCAACCCAACTTCTAAATCTCAGACATGGCTTGGCGGAGAAAGCAACACAAATTTTACTCAACTCTCTATCCAGAATACTGATACCTTGTCAAACAACCAAGGTAAGAGCATCCACCATTCTCTTGCTAACTTTTCCGCAACTGCGGAGAGGTTAGCAAGCGCAATGGTTACCCTACTGAGGAACCACGCCCTGGTGACTTGGTAGGGGGGCTCTGCAGCTGGCTAACCAAGCATCCCCACCCTTGGGGGCTCTCCATGTTTCTTGGTAAGTGGGGCTGTGGGGGGGAGGGATCAAGGATGTGATTGTTGGAACAGAGGAGCTCAGGTGGATCTTACCTTACCAAGGTCATTAGAGGTTTCTAAATTTAGAGACCTCTAACAGAAATCTTAGTGATTCCTCAGTTAAGGAGGCCTAAAGAGGCCACAAGGGTGGTGCGTGGGGGCTGTGTCTCTGTAAAGTTGGCTTACCAAGCCACTTTACAGAGATGGTGGTGGATGCTCTAAGTGTTGCAAAGTGCCGCTTGTGTACTAATTATCTAACAAATTTTCTTCAATGTTAAGACTTGAACTGATATAATTAATGCCCACACTTTCTCATGGGATTGTTTTGCTGTTTCAGCCAACCCAGAAAGTACTAAAACTGATGAAGCCAGGCATTTGAGGCTTGAAAACATTGAGAAAGAGAAAGAAAAAATCAAAGCAAATCAATTGTCCTCTTGTAAAATTAAAGCTAAGTCCACGGACAACTCCAACTTTGATCAACAAGAGCTGGTAAATGCTGGGTCGGATTCAATTGTTGATTGAAATACAAGTCAAAAAATTGGGTTTGCCATTGCTTCTGTACCCCCACACAACTAGCTAATTTAGAGCATCCACAATTGTGTGGATAAATTTTTGAAAACTGTTGAGCTCAGTGAGCTTGAAAGTTAATTTATCAAGAGTGTCTCTGTCAGCCTCTGTGATGCCAAGAACTGGACTCTTCTAGCTCCACAGGGTGTAAGGTAAAAATAGCTTCAGGTTGTGCACTGAAAGGTGGGTAAAAAAGGTGAAAAAGATATAAAAAAACTATAAAGTTTTTATTAACAGAGGGGCCTGAGTTACAGGGGTATTTACTATGCCCTCTAAAATATTCAGGACCTGAGTAAACAGGGGTATTTTGGGTACCTGATAGTCTAGTCCTTTGAATAAGGAGTACACCTAGACAATAACTACTGAAGGGTTGGAGGAAATAGACTTACTGGTTCTATTTCCAATCAGGGGTTCTTCAGGGAGTTGTGGATGGTCCAGAAGCGCTCAAAAGGTTGAGTAACAGGTGGTTTTTGAGTTCTGGTACAGTTGAAAACAGGTGGTTGGTGAACTTCAGGTATAAAACAAGCAGAAACTGTACCACATAACAGGCTATAAGACTGGTTGATACAGTTGGTAAAAGCTGGTAAATGTAAATGAAGATGGGGATATCATTTCGTGGGAAGGAAGGGCGGTTTATATATCCATTCTGGGCTCTTGGGGGCGAAGAAGAAGCTGTGTTGTTCCTAGTCTAGTCTTCTACTAAGCCCTAGTTACCTGTATAACTGGTTTGGTTGCGGTAGGGCTTGGTTACATGTTTCAAAAGGCCTGAAGTGGTTTATACTTTCCAGTAAGGGTAACAACTTTGTGTAATCCTTCCATTTGGACCATTAGTCCCTTTACAACCAACCAATTAGGCTATATTGGGCTTAGTAGGAACAGTATGGCCATGGTGTTGGTTGTGGCTTTTATTACAGGTGCCATGTACATGTAAATATAGAAATGATGATGAAAACCTTATTTATGCATCATACCCAAACTCTATTAACCCTAATCACATAGTCTACTAGCATATATTTAAGGTTATGTAGATCCTTAAGTGATATTAAAACTTGAAGGCCTTGTGAAGGGATATGAAGGAGTAACAATTACGGGGTGCTTTTGCTGAGCTACCCTAGGTTAATTTACATGTAGATTCAGAACCTGAAATATTATTTCAAGTTTTCTTTATACTTTAGACGTTACATGTAGATTCTGTGTTATATGTTTTTGTTTTAATAATTTCTTTTGAAACAAAAGACATAAGGTGTGCATTCTTTTGAGACTAAGAATATAAGTTGTATATTGGTATGATTTTCTATAGTCAGGATGTCTCTGAATTAGTAGCAGGATGACAGTCGCCACTTGTGGCTTGATGACCCAGCTCTATTTCTGGGTTATTGAGCCGTTCCACACTTGTGCCCTCTGAAACTCAAGTCAATAACTTGGGGGGAAGGGATTTGGGGAGAGGTTGAAGTTGGGGATGTCGGTTTGGGGGAGGGTTCACCAAGAGTTGACCTGTGAAAGCCAGGACAACTTACCTTATTGAGCTTGATAGAGGTCCATAAGTTTATGGACCTCTATTGAGAATCCTGCTATCAAGTGCACAAGTGGGGTGTTTTATTGATAAAGTTAGCTCATTGAGACAACTGTGGATACTCTTACCCATTGGAACTCTTCTGGTACAACCCAATTTCTGTCTTATTGTTCCTCACTGTTTTTGATGTCCTTCCCTGCAGGATTTGAATACCAATGTTGCCTTTTCTGTTACTGTTTCCTTGTGTTCTGTTTTTTGTTTTGTTTTTTACTTTGGATAATGAGCTGAAAAACTATGAGCTAAATTCACCTAAAACCTGGTATGAACTAAAGAATTCCACATTGATTTGGCAAAACTGCTTGCACAGGCCACTTGGTCCAAATTTGAGCCAAAAAGGCCTTTTTGAGCAGTTTCCCCAAAAGTACTCATAATTCCACTTCTGCAAGAGGAATAATGAATGTTAAATATGATTCTTCATTCAATTATCTTTCTTTGGGATGCATGCAAATTTCTTTTGGGCCACACATGGCTGTGTAATTGTGGGTAACAAGCCACAATTGAGCCAAAATGGGATTTTTAATCAGTTGTCCCAAAATTACTCAGATTACACTGTTTAAAAGGGGATTATGAATGTGAAATATGATTTTTCATTAAAATATCCTCATTTGGGATGCATGAGAATTCCTTATGGGCCACTTACGGCTGTGTAATTGTGGGTAACAAGCCAAAATGGCATTTTTAAGTGGTTTTCTCAAAATTATTCATAATTTCACTGTTGCAAGATGAATAATGAATGTTATGATTGTTCATTCAACTATCTTCATTTTTGATGCATGGGAATTTTTGTTGGGCCACTCACGGCTGCGTAATTGTGGGTGACAAGCCAAAATTTAGCCAAAATGGCATTTTTAAGCGGTTTTCTCAAAATTATTCACAACTTCACTGTCTCAAGAGGAATGATGAATATTAATATGATTCTTAATTCAATTATCTTCATTTGGGATGTATGATCATGTTGGTTGGGCCATTGAAAGCTGATTATATTCCAGATAATGAGGCAAAATCCTGCTAATGGCAAATTTTCAAAGATGCATTTTGACATTAAGGAGCTGTAAATTTTCAACTATACCAAGTAAAATTCTTCTTCAATTCAATAATTTTTATATAGAGCACTTTAAAGACAGTGCAACCGCTATATGAGGAACTGCTATAGTGTGTTTTTATTTAATAATGGTGTAGATTGCCACTGTACTATAGATAAAAGAAATTACAACATTTCTGTTATATGTACATATTTATAGTATACTGTACTTAGCGAGGGTGAGGATGGTAATAATCAGAAGCGGGCCAACAAACTGGATGGCGATAATAATGGGGTGGCTGTGGCGTTCGAGGATGATGAGAATGGCGAGGATAGCGATGAGGATGAACTTGAAATTCGTGATAACTCGGATAGTGACGAGGACAGTGAAGCAGAGGAAGATAATGGCCGTGATGATAACGATCTTAACGCTCAACAGATAGATCCGACTGACCAGATCATAATCGGCCCTGATACTACTTCGTCCGACCTAAAGAATAAGAAGGGAAAACAGGATCTGACCATTTATGATATTGATGGCTTTTGGCTTCCACGTTTGAGCGGGAGTCACTTCCCCGATCCAATCGAAGCTGAGTCGAAGACTAAGGAGGCCATCAATCTGTTATCCGCCAACAATTCCAGCCTACGAGATCTGTAAAACAGTCTCGTCGATCTGTTTGATTACGACAAGTTCGAATTGGTCTCTGTCCTCACCAAAAATCGTGACATCATCTTCTGGGGTACCAAATGGTCCCGAAGCGACGAAGATGAAAAGATCAACCTAGCTGTTGTAATGAGGGAAAAGGGGGTACTATGATTTGAAATGAAGGTTTTTAATATTAGTTTTTAAGTTTGAATTTTTATGTCAAAGAAAAAAAGGAAGGGTAATTCACCTCTTTCAATTCACCTTTCTCTTTCATCTTTGCAATACTCTCTGAACGATTGATTCACCAGAGGAGTGGTTTCAAGATCTCTTTGTTCTTGTATTTGCAAGTGATGTGCATCTATTTTCAGCTGCTCTGCTCAAGTAAGTAGTTCCCAAGCAGAAGGAATTTAATTGGCTATGTGTTCCTCATATTTCAGACAGAATTGAATAAGACCTTTTTTTCTTTCAAGTTCACTAAAGAAAAGGGAATAGCGGCAAAAAAAATGATTTTTGATAAGGCTTTTCTGACATTATTTTATCAGATAGAATAAGAGCTTTACACACATATTTGTTTGGGGGTATTTGGAAAAGAAATCGTGGGATTTAGATTTCAAGATGAGATGATATTTTAAAATCAGAAATCAAAAATCAAAAATCATTGATTTTCTCAAATTTTTGATAAGCGTTGAATATAAAAAAACATAAAATTTGAACCGAAGGGGGGTATTCTAGGGGCGGAAACGGAGATTTCCGTCACGAGTATAATTGACCCAATTTAATACTTCTTCATTTAGATCTGCTAATTCTTTTGTACCCTCCAATCCGTAGAAACGATCAAGATGTTTTTGGGATATTATTTTGTTTTTATGCAAAAGGTTGACGGTTTTTAATATAAAATCCCGGAAGAAAAATCTTTGGTACCAGTGATAAAGGCCTCCGAGTACCGAATTTGGCCTTTCTAACATAAGCGAGTCCGTCTTATGAAACAGAGTATTTAATTCCTCGAGCCATCCCCATTTAACCTTTTCTGGGGTTAAATCCAGAACATCTCCCGACAGTTTTCCTGATTCAGGGGCAGTCGCACGGATAAAGTTTTCTGGTCCGGCCTCGAGTCCTGGTTTCTCCTTCGAGCTCGTCTCCATGGATCTGAAAAACTTACCTAAACTGGAAGGAGGGTAAAATTGATTGGAATTATTAATTTCTCCAATTATTTAGATTGTTAAATATATATTTACTCTGAATAGAACACATACTTCTTTCCCTGGAAAAATGTTGGTACCCATTGCCTTGTGGATTCGTATGGAGTCTTTGATGTGGGTCCAAGCACTAACAGCTTCTTAGTGGGCTTGAACAGCTGATATTGCAAAGAAGCTTCTATGCGCTGGAGAAGCTGCTCCAGTTCTTGAAGCTCTCCCCAAAACTTCCATTGACCTTTGGTGTAGCGGAATGTCGTTATGAAGTTTGTGGCAAAGTACATGTCAATTACATAAAAGTTCTGCCAAACTATCCCCTTATACACCGAGAGATCTCCACGCAAACTTTCGAATTTGGAAGTCATGTCTTCTAGCTCTGGTAATTATTTGAGTATTTCTGAGTAAGTCAGTTTTTGATCTAATGGAGATTTGAAAAAGAGAGATGCGATGAAATCCATTACATACTTCGTTCCCATTCCGGGGAGACCGCATTCTGCACCTCTGACATATTGCAGTTCAGAACCAACGTTTTCTTGAGCTGCTCAGTTTTTAGGTTGCTACGCGGTAGAATAAACAACTGACTTTTTTGGGTAACTGGAACCTGAGGTTGACGATCAGGAGCCTCAATCACGTCTGAGGAAATGCTTCCAGAGCTGGAGGGGTTTTGCCTTCCAATGGCACCTCGACCAAAAGCTATGAAGGAAGTGATTTTTGTCTCTTGAGAATGTCAGATGATCACATGACTTGTGACGCATGAGAGGGGGAACTGGAGGAAAATACCTTCTTCGGCTCGATCTACTTCATGAGGGAGTTGTCCTATATATGCAGAGTTAGCCGCTTGAAAGCAGCACAAAGCAAGACAGGCTAGTCGTTGGCACCTCGAAAACATATCGTTGGCCGAGTGGAAGGTGAAGAAGGCGCGTGGGCCTTCGTGGTCTCAAGTTGGCCGGCTATTCAGACTGATAGAGGTCTAGTGGGATGGAACGTACAGATGATGAAAAATCAATCTCTATAACTAAGAAACGTGAGACAAGTGGCAAAAGCCCCTAAAACCAATAACATTCCATGGAAGCCTACATATGAGGCAAATGCAACTCAAAGAAGCAAGGTGTCTCATGAAAAGTGTCAAAGTAGTTAATATAAGAAGCTACTAATCTGACGAAGAGAATAGCGTTGCGGTAAGCTCCTGCTGCCTCGGTATCGGTCCTAACTCGGTGAAGAGAGAGAAAAGGGCCAGTACTGGGACAACAGACATAGACTAAGAGCACCCACCATTGTCTTGCTAACTTTTCCGCAACTGCGGAGAGGTTAGCGAGCGCAATGGTTACCCTACCAAGAAACCACGCCCTTGTGACTTGGTAGGGGGGCTCTGCAGCTGGCTAACCAAGCATCCCCACCCTTGGGGACTCTCCATGTTGCTTGGTAAGCGGGGCTGTAGGGGGGGGATCAAGGATTTGATTGTGGGAACGGAGGATCTTACCTTACCAAGCTCATTAGAGGTCTCTAAATTTAGAGACCTCTAAAAAAATCCTAGTGATTCCTCAGCTAAAGAGGCCTAAAGAGGCCATGTGGGTGGCACACAAGGGCTTTGTCTCTGTAAAGTTGCCTTACCAAGCCACTTTACAGAGATGGTGGTGGATGCTCTAAATACAAGTACACACCACAGCTTGTGGATCTTGCTGCGGCCTATCTAGATTATGGTTCATAGAAACTAGATTATGTACTACTAGAGTTCAGAAGCCTTTCAGGAGATTGGGATTCCTCGGATCAGTTGTTTTGATTTTCCGGGATGAGATTCTGGGGATTGAAGAAGTCTTCTTCATTCCCTAATGATGAGGACAGCTTGGCTTCCAAAGATGGTTCTGTAGAGGTGCTGCGGTTGTTCTCTTCTTGTGGGATTGATTGCACATTATCCTCTGATATAGTAAAGAGGGGTTCATCAGAATTGGACATAAATGGTTGAGTAGGGATGTTTGAATAGGCAGGAAACGTGTTGCAATGAAATTTGACATGCTGAGAAATAACCACATTACCTGTTTTCTCATCCTCTATTCTGTAGATTCAATGCCCCTCCCCGTAACCCAGAAAGATACCAGCTGCTCCTTGATCCTCAAACTTTCCCAAGACCCTGTTTTTTAAAAATATGGCTTGACAACCAAAAGGAAAAAGTTGGTTAAGCTTGGGTGGTTCATTAAAACACTTCTCAAAGGGCAAGAGAAAATTAATAGATTTACAAGGAGTTCTATTTGTGAGGTACACTGCTGTGTTGCATGCCTTGGCCCAGTATTGCTGTCCCAAGCCGCTTTGCTTGAGTAGAAATCTGGCCTTGGTAATGGTGGTTCTGTTGCCTTGTTCTTCAAAGGGGTTGTTTTCCGGAGTGTACGGAGTGGTAGTTAGGTGTTTAATACCTTCTTCTTCATAGAATTTTTTTAAGTTGGCATTCTTGAAATTGGTTCCGTTATCAGAGATAAGGTAGGTGATTTTCTCTCCTGATGAATTTTGAAGATGTTTGAATAGATTCTTGATGTTGTAGATGGTCTCTGACTTCTTGGTTAGGAAGATGATCCATACGTAGTGGGAGTAGCTGTGAGCCTGGGTCTCTACAGTGAAAACAGGACACAAGGTTTGGGGGGCACTACTGGTTGTATGTCAAGGATAAGAGATACAACTAGTAGAGAAAAGAGAAAGAGAAAAGGGAAAGGGGAACTGGTGATGATCTTTTTATTCATTTTAGAAAGATTTATTTGAGTGCTCTGATGATGATTAATGAGCTCCACCTGGAAAAGTTGGCTAAGCTGTGCTAGAGACTTTTAAGAGAGCAACAGCCTCCTCACACACTAAGGAAACAGTGGAGGGAATACTGAATTAGTCAGACTAATCAGCCCTGATTTTTAGACTTATAGTCAAGGTTCTAAAGGGGTAACCTCCTGAAGATGGTGATCTGATTCTTTTGGTGAAGAAGGAGGAGAAAGGGAAAGGGGGAAAGAAGGGTTGAATCCTTGGGCTCCTGAGGTTGTGGTTCTGAGTGTCTTGAGTTTTTGTATCCTCCCTGCAATGGAGGATACACCAACTTCAAAAATTTTCAAGGTTTGCTTATGTAATCTTACATGTAGATGTGGTTGGCTGGCCTTGTTTCACTTGCCCAGCCAGTTGTGGTGTAGAATTATTTATTTAATTAATCTATGAAGGAGTTGAGCAATTACAAAGTGTTCAGTGAACACTATGGTCAAAAGTTTATGAGAAAAAAGAATTTGGAGTCAAAATGATGATTAAGATTAAGGATAAAAAGATAAGAGGCTATTGTTCATTATTTATTGGGAGAAAAGGGAATAAGGTAAGCTTTAGGTCAGCTGTGATGACTCTAAGGCTGACAGTGGCCATCAACAATTTGAAGGAAATATTTCTTTCCAGACTTTGATGCAGGAGTTATTGGGCCACAGAGCTTGGGGTGTACATATTCAAGTCTTTGAATGGCGGGAGGAAAAGAGCTAGGAAAGGGATCCTCATGTCGTTTACTTAAGTCACAGTCAAGGCAGTCAAATTGGGTTAGATTTTCATAAGGATACATCTTCTTTAGGTAAGGGAAAAAAGGGTGCCCGGCGGCCTGGTGGAGAGGTAATGTTTTTGACATGACATTAGGTTGAACGGCCCCTGCGCAGGTAGAAACCTCCGTTTGGATGATAAGGTTTCCAGAGAGGTAGGACCTGTCAGCCACCAAGATATTACATATAACATTTAACACTTGAAACTGCAAGCTGAAAGAATTAATAATATTTATTTGTATTATTATTCATTTTTATTTTATTTATTTTTTACTTGACTTTCTGATTAAAGCAGAAATTAGACTTAACTGCTCCAGCAATTGGTATAATAGTCTAACAGTTAAGAAAAAGCTTATGAATATCTGACTGATAAATAAGGCTCTGTGTTCAAGCCACACTCATGACCACATTCAGAAAATCGTAATAAATTTATATAATTATGATCTATTTTTATCAAAATTAAAAAGAAATTTAATTAAAGAAAATCCTTGGCAAATCAATTTTCAAACACGCAATAAATGGATAAAGAACCATTTATTGGTATAGCTTTTCCCATGAAACTCCTGGAAAATCCTAGCATAACCCATAGTAATATATACTATAAGATTACATATGTATTTAAATAAATAACTTATGTAGTATGTATTATATACATAAGTACATGTGATTTTAAATCAATGATCACTCAGGGCAAGCGCTTTTTCAAGCTCTGGTCCCCAGATAATTTATTCACAAGTATTTCTTAGTGAAATAAATATTTATTGCTGAAATAAATATTTCCCACTAAATACAGTTGGTGTGAAATAATTATGGGGTCATTCCAAATAGAAATGACACCATATTTCACATCTGATCACAAACAGGGTGATCACTTCCCCCTGGTGATCTTACTCTGATCACTGCTGTCAATAAGCATGTGAAAAGAATTAATATTTTATTTTTTAAGAGGAGGTTTTCTTCACTAAATTGAAGACAACCTCCCCATCAATTTTAACCCATACTTAGATAACTCATTATAAGCTACCAAGTTGCTCACTTTCTCCTTTAAGTAAGGAGGACTGGCCTTGTTGTTAGAATTAACAAAGCATTTTTCAGACATTTAGCAGAAAATGATTGACTTGGGCAGGATTTGAACCAGCGACCTTAGCAGAAGCTAAGACACTAAACTAGAAGTGCTGCCTTTACCAACTAGGCTACCAAGTCATTATCCAATGTGCTGATATTGAGAAAACTGTAGATCACAATATTCAACACTTGTTTCCCTTATAACTATCTTATTAGTTATAATTCCTCAACAAATCCCCCCCCAATATCACCAGGAAAAATCAATGATCACCTGTCTAAAAGTGACACAGCAAAGTATAAAGGTGCCTTTGTACTTTCTGATGTCACTTGTAGACAAGTGATCATTGTTTTTTCCTGGTGTATATTAATATTAATTAATTATATTGGAAGAACCGTGTCATATTCTGGTTAACCCTTCTGTGGAACATTATTTCCACTGGAAGTCTGGTAGCAGGCATTTAGAACCTGTTTAATTGTTACTTAAGTGTTTTTACACTATAGTAAATATTTTATAAAGCTTATAATATTTTAATTACACTTCAAAAGTGTATCATCTTCTTTTATTCATCCCTGTACACGCCACAATCAGTGGAATAGAGTACAGGAAGTTGACAGGACCCATCAACAACTATTTGGTTTCAATCATCCACCACAGCAAATTTGTCTTTTCCAGCCGGTTTGATTGAGTGTCCTGACCGGAGAAAGGTGTCTTGACTTATTAAGTTGGCAGATAAAGACAGGACTAGTAAGGAGCTCCTCAGACATAATACCATGTGAGGAAGATTGAGCTTTACAGTTCCAATTCCAGTCACTGCCATTGTAGTGCCATTGGCTTGATAGAATATAAAGGAGTATTCATCAATGCTTGAGAAGAAGGACACCAAGTTGAACACAGGCAAAGATGCCCCCAAGTCTAAGATAAGATCACCGGAGTTGATCCCAAAGGTCAATAGGAAAACTTGTTCAACTTTGTCGTTATTCTTTGTTGAAATGCTGTAATCCACAGTGTTCTCTTAGCAACACATTAGGCATGGAATTGGTAGCCTAGTTGGTAAAGGCAGCACTTCTAGTATAGTGTCTTAGCTTCTGCTAAGGTTGCTGGTTCAAGTCCTGCCCAAGTCAATCATTTTCTGCTAAATCTCTGAAAAATGCTTTGTCAATTCTAACACAATTAACAGTCAAAATGTGCTATGTGCATAATATGCATTTACATGATATATGCAATATGCACTTATGCAATATGCAACTTTGGGAAACCCCTACTTTGGAATATGCAATATGCAAAATCCACTCTTAAGCAATATGCATTCTCATTGTACAAGACTAGCTGGAATTGATTGGCTTATGGGTCTCCTATTCTCCCACTTGTTGAAATGCTGTAATCCACAGTGTTCTCTTAGCAACACAGTAGGCATGGACTTGGTAGCCTAGTTGGTAAAGGCAGCACTTCTAGTATAGTGTCTTACCTTCTGCTAAGGTCGCTGGTTCAAATCCTGCCCAAGTCAATCATTTTCTGCTAAATGTCTGAAAAATGCTTTGTTAATTCTAACATTCTTCATCCAAAATTTTAGTTTCCAGCAGTTTCTCTCTTTGTGAGCAGTGAGAGGATTTTGAACACCGTTTTCACACTTTGGGTAGTCATCTCCTGAGTATTGTGGTTGGTGGGATGAAGCAGCTAAGGCTCTCGAAGTAGCTGATTCTTGAGCTGAATTGTTTTGTTGAATTTACAACCGTAGTTCTTCTATCATTTGTTTAAGGTGAGGGATGGATTTCTCAATATTGCACTTCTTGACAATCAGTTCTCCAGCCATCTTGTAGTCTTTGGGTAGATTAATTATTGCCCAGAATGTGATCACCAAATTGAGTAATTTAGAGGGTTTGGTGGTTTTGTTGTCTATTAAACTACATAACGTTCTTGAGTTCTCAAACAGAGTAGTAAGGTCTGCTTCCCGTTTATCCAACATTAGGATAGATGAGAAAATTTGATTTAAATCAGTGGATTGATTCTAGATGGTCTTGGGTTGATAGAAGCTTTCCAATAGTTCCCAGAATAGGCAAGGATTGTTTCCAGCTTCATTGGAAAATTGAGAGACAATCTTGATATTGCAGTTGAGATTTAAGATTGCCATTGCATTGGATTTTTGAAAAGGATCCAGTTTATCTAAAGTGTTGGCCATTTCAGGAGATCCATCCTTGGTAACCAGGAGACAAAGACAGTTTAATTAAAGAATTCTCTTGATCCAAAGCTTCCAGTCTAGGAAGTTTGTACCGGTAAGTTTGTCTTTAGCGGGTAATTCAACAGTGAGTTTGCACATTTTCAAGGTAACTTTTGATAGATTATTTGGTTAGAAGAACTGGTCTCATAATCTGTGAACTTGAGTAATCAGAAGGGGGTCTTATGACCCAGGTAGAATTGGTCAGTCAGTTTCCAGGGTTAGCTTTAGGTAGGAGGGGCAGAAGACCTTATGACATGGGTAGAACTGGTCAGTCAGGGTCCAGGGTTAGTTTGAGGTAGGAGGGGCAGCAGAAATGTAGGATACAAAAACAGAAGTGGTGTTATATTGAGAATGAGAAAAGAGAGAGAAAAGATGAGAGCACACAAAAAGATAAGAAGATGAAATGTAAATAACCTTATGAACCAGGTAGAACTGGTCAGTCAGTGTCCAGGGTTAGTTTGAGGTAGGAGGGGCAGCAGACCTGTAGGATAAGAAAACAGAAGCGGTGAAGAAAAAGAAAAGTCAACTTCAACAGTGGATGAGAAATACAACTAGTATGGACTAAGCCCCTAATTACATAAACAAGCCCCTCTCATGTCCTAATCCTCACTTCCATTCCCATTCTCTTAGTTAGCACAAGCACAAAAAGTCACAGGTGTACAGGTTGTTGCCGTGTGGTTGAATATACACACTGCCAGCATAATTGCCTAGGTTGAGTTCATCCCAGTTAAACTAGGATGCAAACAACCAATTTAAAGTAGGTTGGCCTCAACCAATAAAATGTAAAACCAAGGGGGGTCCCTTGGATATATATTTCATCAGTTTATTTCAACCAAGTTTAAATTGGTTGAGTGCATCCCAGTTTAACTGGGATGACTTCATCCTAGGCAATTATGCTGGCAGTGACATAACAATCTGTTGAATCTTAATGGCTGTTGACTCCAGTAACAATTCAACTATTACTCCAACAAGAAATATCAGTAAGACAAGGAATTTGAATCCAATACAGGTTCTGGGGTCAAAAAAGATTGTGGACCTCAGACTCTTGCCAAGATCCTTGAGAAAATTTCCCCTAGGGGGATTGATAAAGGCACACGCCCCTGGTGCACACCACGCGCTTTTGGCGTGTTTTGACACCCCCTCCAGCCCATTTTGGCAATTTGGCGGGCACGCAAATGGCCGTTGGTGTGTTTCCAGGCATGCCCATTGCCAATCCATTGGCATACATGTGAAACACACCAATGGGGATTGGCATGCTTTGAAAGCACACCAATCCACATTGGTGTGCTTGTCAGCGGCCCACCTGCACACCAATAGAAATGTGGGGGGGCTGCACGCCCTGGCCTATAGCCTATGGGATACTTACAGTCTCCCATAGGCCATAAGCCATGGCTGTTTATACAAACTCATCAGGGAGGAACTCCTCCCCAACAATGAGGTTGTATAACCTCATTGTTGGGGAGGAACTCCTCCCTGGCCATGGGGTTGTATAACCTCATGGCCAAGGAGGAGTTCCTCCCCAGCCATGAGGTTGTATAACCCCATGGCTGGGGGGAAATAAGTTTGTATAACCTCATTGTTGGGGAGGAACTCCTCCCCGGTAATGAGGTTATAAAACCTCATGGCTGGGGAGAGTTCCTCCCCGGCCATGAGGTTATTTAACCTCAACACCAGAGATGTCAAATTTGGACATCTCTGACATCATCCATTGGTGTGCCGGCGGGCACACCAATGGATATCCCATAGCCTATGGTTGTGCTGCCCTGTTGGTGTGGTTGGCGGGCACACCAAGGATTGGCCATGGGCGGGCCAAACCTTGGTGTGCCCGCCAAACACACCAATTTGCATTGGTGTGTTTTCCAAACACACCAATTGGGGTTGGTGTGCCCCTGGTGTGGGTGTGCATTTATCAATGCCAATCATAGGCAAGAAGGAAAACTACTCCAATGAATGAGTATTATCACTCATGTCTAGACAGCTCTTTACAAAATCTGGATTTTTGAGTGACAAATTTTCAGAGGAGAAAACTAGCTCAGCCTGTAACCAAATTCACCAATTGAGTGAAGCTCTGGAACAGTTAATGTCTCATCAGATGGATTTGGGTGAGTCCTCAAACAGTAACTACCCAATCAAGTTCCTGAATCTGGACCTACGGAACAACTTGAGGCATTACCTACCTTGCTGACACCTCCAATCACATCATGCTTTGTCCATCTAAGCATCCCAGCTCCATCCCCTTCAAATTTTCTGGTTCAAACTTCCAGCCATTGTAACAGCATTTAAACTGCTACCCAATAAAGAGACTCAGCACCCATCATACCTTCTATTCAGAGATCTAGATGTCTTTCCCAAGCTCAATCAGAATTCAGCCCTAGATCTATTTTGAGAAGCCAGTCATCAACTCCCCTGCATCCAAACAAGGGGTCTGCGGCTTTGGAGAATGCCTTTAGCACCTCAACCAACACTAGATTGAAGATCTTTGAGAAAAAAGTGGCAGCAGATAAAGAAAACTATGAACAAGAGGATATCTGTGAAACAAATTGGGCGGAGTTTGAGGAGGTTTGTTTCAAGTGTGAGGAATTACAGCCAAGCAAAAGAGGTGAGAAGGAAGATGATAGATATACCATTCAACTTGCATAGGAGAGTGAACAATATGATTTTTAAGGCAAGAGGATGGTTGAGTGCAAGGCAAATGCTGAGAAGTTGCAGGATGACAAAGAAGGCTTGGTCATGCAGCTCCTTTGTGAAGGAAAGACTACAGCAGGGATCAAAGGTATAATAAGAATGATATATAGCTAGTGTATTTCCTTTTAATACTTTTTTATATTCCTTAAAATCATGAAATAAATAACCCTCATCTCACTTACTCACTTGTGCCAAAAAATGAAAAATGTATATTTAAAGAAGAAAAAAAACTAGGAAAAAACTGAGAGTACAAGAGAAAGTGATCTACACATAGTAATGCTATTTCACAGGGTGTAATTGAATAGTAAAAAAAAAGGATAAAAAAAGCAAGTGACCAATAATTTAGGGCTATACAGGTAAGACACCTTGTTTTTAATTGTAAGTAACACATTCAGAAGTTAATTAATCATGAAATCTTTTTGAAACTTGATTCATTGGTAATTCTTTGTTTGCTTGTGAAGCCCCTTGGTCATCTGGATCCAATACCATCCATTGGTCTCCAAGTTGGGCTACATGGTTGTGCAGTATAATACATGCATAAAACCATGCAGCAAAATGCTTCATGTGGCCCAAATTATACAAATGCAATTGCATCTCTTGGAGAGAGCTCCATTGTGCCTTGAGTATCCCAATTGTGTGTTTGTTATACACTTGGGCCTTTGCCAAGCAATATTTGAACTCTGTTTATCTTTTTGTATGCTTGTGGGGCCTTATATGCAGGTATGGCAGTGATGGTGAATTTGAAGCTAAATCAGCAAGCAATTATTGGCCTTAAAGTTCCAGAAAAATCAAACTCAGTTGAAGGAGATATCAAGCCCCAAATAAAACAAAAAATAACCTTACCTTCATCAAAGAAATTTGCTGCATTCTGGTGCAACTGCATGCATTTGTAAACTTGACTGTCACCACATGTACTGGGTGAACCTGTTATTAATGAGGTAATGTACTTATTGCAGACACATGTTATTTGAGCTTTGACAGAACGTCAATTTTTTCAATTGTAAAATACTTTGCGGTCACAACCTGGCCACTGATACAAGGGGATAGTGGTCCCATCAACATATCCAATGCAGCCTTTGAATCCCTATTTTTTCATCACATCAGATATCTTGGCATGGTGACTAGAATCAAACTATAAACTGAGATGATGGCCTCAATAAATCTGTGAGTGACTTTGATCACAGTACCTTTTCCAGCATTTAACTTTTGTGAAAATTGTCCAACCAAGGCACCATTTCCATTCATTCCAACTTGCCCAAGAGTAATGGCTAGTTGATGGGCTATTGGCAACTGGGGTAAATATCTGCCAGAATAAAAGACTGAATTGACACAGAAAAGATCTAGGAAATTGATCATGCAAAGCCTGACTTGGATCTCCTTGCAGCGTGTTGGAAATCTTTCTTGGGCATTGAAAATAGCCTTTCTAGGTTAAACTCACCACCAGTTTTTGGAGTTTGTTGGGGTTCTAGGAGGTGTTTTGGGGACATGTGAGCTTATCAAAAGGCTGTTGGTTTCTTTGAATTCCAACCAAAAACTTATCAGAAATATTTTGTTTATGAGACTTTGCCTTTCCAAGTATCCATGCATTTTGGTCTGGAAGAGGATTTTTTAATAAGATGAGGCATAAAATAATGAATGGTAAATGTACTTACAGGTATGTTAGCAAGATGGTTGTTTGATTTAATTAGGGGTTGTGGTAACATTGATTCAGGTACTGTGTGGTGTTTATGTTGATAGCTGATTAAATATGTTTCCATCTGCTGGTAGAAATAAGATTTTGTTCTAAAAGTTTTATGGGTTTTTGCAAACACATATGGTTTAAATTAATTTTTTTCTGGTGGAGGCCCAGTATCAACCAGGAAATTATGGCAAGTGGCTTTAGTATCCAGCTGAAAATGATTCTCTCTTTATTATCACATAAACAAATATTACATATAATATAATATTGTAAAATCTTTTCCTTCATGCAATCAATTCAATTATTTTCTTGATTCACATTATCAATCACATTGCAATTAATCTTGTGTATTGCATGTGTTGCTTTACAATATACAACCAGATGAAAAGACATTCTTAACAGAGTTATTGATGAGAGAGGTGTTTACAATTTGATGAGACTAGATATGAGAGCAAAGAAGCATTCAATGACCTGCCGGGGATTGTGGTGTTGAGTAAGGAGGGGCTCATTGTTATCCAAGATGTCCTTCAAAGCAGCCTGGGTGTTACAGGGATGGAGACCCCAGTAGGGCTGGTTTTCAAGTGGATGGATGGTCCTGGTGAGGATTGGAAGATGGATGGCTGGCTCATCTTGCTCTGTTTGTTCCTGTTCATTCTTCATACCTGAGCTCTCTGCACCTTGAACAATCAGGTTGAGCGGATAGACTGGATTTCCCTGTTTGACAGCATAGAAGATATCTGTCTTGATGAGCTCTGGTAGTTCTAGATGTGTTCCATCTACATTTTTAGATCCCATACAGCACTGAATCAGTTAAAAGCTCTTTGGGATCAAGAAAAGTAGACGCACCTGGCTTGTAAGCTTGGAAGAGGAGCTGAGGCACTTGATAAGTATCTGAATAGACAACTGATGCCTTGTATTTGATTGGTTGGTAGGGTTGATGATCTGCTTGATTTATTGTTGGGAATGGTAGTAGACCTGCCTCATCTTGGTGCTCATTAACTGGGCTTCCAATCACTTCACCCCCTCCTTGAAGCCATTCAGAGTTTTCTTGATTGGAGAACAACTTCCGGTCAATTGGCTCGTTATATAAATACCCCAGTTCTTGATTGACCACTATGAACTGTTCAAAATAACAGAGGGTCAGTAAATCTTCTGGCTGAATGACTATTTTTTCAACTTGATTGACTTAACTGTTGTCTCATGATTCTTCCACTTCCAACCTTGAGCGTATCTATTTGTCTGATTTGAATGGTTGGTGAATTCCTGGCATCCCTGGTTGAACGCGGCTCGAGTAAGCATGACAGTCAAGGTGTGGTGTGGTTGGGATTGTAAGGGTTAGGTTTATTATTAGGATCAAAAGCTTGTACAGGGCTGTGTAGGATGTTTATTCCCTACAAGGTAGAGCAGGAATGAAAATTCTTCCTGTCTGAGGTGAAGGATGGTCCTCGGCCCCCTGACAAAGTGATGGAGCCCCTCTGTACTATGTCAGCAGTAGCCCCCCTCCGGCTGATGCCGAGGAAGCCCTCGGAGTTCTCCCAACGCTGGCTACTGACCACCAACCACCAACCATACCATCCACCCAGCCCACGCCAACATGCTCTCGACCGCTTTGAAGCGACCACTGCTATCGACACTCGCCAGATTCACTCAGCCAAGTACAGTCCCAGTCCTCCGATCGCACCCCTCAGGATCAAGTCAGCCGACCCGTCCCCTCTCCAGCTCAACCCAACCTGCGGCTTCAGCTTCCAACCCACCCTCCAACCTCCCCAATGTCGTCGAGGACTTGCATGGCCAATCCGCAGAATCTATCCTTGCCGAAGGCCAGGGAAAGAAGCATGGGACAATGAGACATTTCACCGGTCCGTCTGTTCTGTTCAGGTCCACAAGGAACCCCACTTCACTCATCACAGCAGCCATTCTTTGGTTCTGCTGCTTCTAGTTAACTTTGGGCCCCAACATCCCGCTGCTCACGGTGTCCTAAGAATGATCTTGGAGATGAATGGCGAAGAAATCCTACGTGCGGATCCACACATTGGCTTACTTCATCGAGGCACAGAAAAGCTAATCGAATACAAGGTTTGTCTTGGCGACGATTTCCCTCTGAAAACATCCATACCCCGTTCTTTTCTAAAACTAAAATATTTTCATTTATTTTATTCATTGTAGAATTATACTCAAGCTTTGCCCTATTTCGACAGATTGGATTACGTATCAATGATGACCAATGAGTTATGTTACTCCAGAGCAGTCGAAAAATTGTTGAATATCGAGGTACCTGATCGAGCCAAATGGATCCGAACGATGTTTGGAGAAATCACTCGGATTCTCAACCATCTCATGGCCATTCTGACTCATGCAATGGGTAAAGCTGGCTTTTTGATCAAAATTTGTCGTAGTCAATCACTTATTTTTGTCTATTTTTTACTTCCAAAGATGTCGGAGCTTTGACGCCATTCTTATGGGGATTCGAAGAGCGAGAAAAGCTTATGGAGTTTTATGAGCGAGTATCGGGCGCGCGACTTCATGCAGCATATGTTCGGCCAGGGGGAGTAGCCTTCGACTTACCTCATGGATTACTAGACGATATCTTTACATGGGCAACAGCGTTTTCGGATCGGGTGGATGAGTTTGAGGAGGTCTTAACGGAGAATCGGATCTGGAAAGAGCGCACAATCGGGATCGGAAAAGTGACGGTAAACGACGCGCTTAATTACGGCTTCTCCGGCGTCATGCTTCGTGGCTCCGGTGTCCCTTGGGATATCCGTAAAAGTCAACCTTATGACGCTTATGATCAAGTCGAATTCGATATCCCTGTTGGAAAAAACGGCGATTGCTATGATCGCTACTTATGTCGAACCGAAGAATTTCGACAATCTTTACGGATCATTCAGTAAAGTCCTCTCCTATTAACCAAGAAAACAAATGTGTATACACATACCAATTTCGTTTTTTTTTTTTTGATAGTCAATGTTTGAATAAAATGCCAGCAGGCCAGATTAAGGTAGACGATTATAAGCTAACACCACCACCCCGAGCGACAATGAAAGAGTCAATGGAAGCCCTCATCCACCATTTCAAGCTCTTCTCGGAAGGCTACAATGTGCCTCCGGGAGAAACCTACTCAGCTATTGAGGCTCCCAAGGGTGAAATGGGCGTCTACCTTGTCAGCGATGGCTCTAATCGTCCCTACCGTTGTCGTACGTCGCCCCTCGCGTTCTTCATATCCTTTCTTGCGGAGAATTCATCTTTTCTTCTTGCTCCTTGCTTTCACTCGCTCCCTTAGGTATTCGCGCTCCTGGCTTTGCTCATCTAGCAGGAGCCGATTTCATGTCCCGACACCACTTCTTACCCGAGTAAATTCCCCTGTCTCTTGTCCCACAAATACACACACTTTATCTAACTTTGCTCATTATGCTTTGTAGTATGGTCGCGATCATTGGGACGATGGATTTGGTGTTCGGAGAAGTACTTTCTCTTTTTCTTCTTTCATCTCGTTTTTTGTTTTCCAAGTATATGTGCTATATGGGAGACACAGCTAACTGATCGGATCGCCTTTTTCTTCTTGCAGGTCGACCGATAAATATCAATGTTTGTGATTATCAGTATGTTTTCTAATTCAACATTTCTACACCAACTTCAATCCTTTTCTTCATGTTCCTTTTTTTTGTAATGCAATCAAAAATGTTTTTTTTATTTACTTTTTTTTTGTATTCAAAGCTTTTCGCCGGGGGGTTGAATGTGACCGCCGTTACTGACTTGTACTCGGAGTGATAGATAAAATATTAGGCGTCTATTCTTGTGAGAATATAGCCAAAAGGGGCTTCCCTGATGCAAACGCATGTAGGCCAAAACTAGCTGCGAGAATTGGTAAGAGACATAAGAGCATCCACCATCGTCTTGCTAACTTTTCCGCAACTGCGGAGAGGTTAGCGAGTGCAACGGTTACCCTACCGAGAAACCACACCCTTGTGACTTGGTAGGGGGGCTCTGCAGCTGGCTAACCAAGCGTCCCCACCCTCAGGGACTCTCCAAGCAGCGGGGCTGTAGGGGGGGGATCAAGGATTGAATTGTGGGAAAGGAGGAGCTTGGGTGGATCTTACCTTACCAAGCTTGTCAGAGGTCTCTAAATTTAGAGACCTCTAACAAAAATCCTAGCAATTCCTCAGTTAAAGAGGCCTAAAGAGGCCACAAGGGTGGCACGTGGGGGCTTTGTCTCTGTAAAGTTGGCTTACCAAGCCACTTTACAGAGACGGTGGTGGATGCTCTAAGACCATTAGGCTGATGAATTATATTCTCATGCTCCAGACATAAGCAGACCAATGAATCCATTTCCACGACTTGCAAAACCTCAGCCAACTAAAAACGGTCCCGGCCTTCTAGAAAGAATAGCCTTCAACTCCTTAACCAAGAACATTTCATCAGAACAAAGCAGCTATAAATAAAACAATACAAACATAAGACAATTGCTTCATTGATTAAATCTCATCACAACAAGCTTCTTATACAATTGATTCCCTTCCTATTTTGCTATCTCCCATTCTTATTCTCAATCTGTTCTTCTTCTCTCTCTCCCTTTTATCTTCTAAGAACACAATCAGTCAAGTTGCTCTTAGGTAAATCTCTCTCACTTAAATCTCATATCATTATCATTAACAAAACAGTTGTTATTAGTCTGGTATCTAACAAAGAAATATGATCTTAGTTGTTTGGATTCTTTTAATTCTAAGAGCATCCACAGTCATTTTGATAAATATTCAACAACTGTGGAGCCCTTAGCAAGCTCAATAGTTTTTTTATCAAGCCCGTCCCCACTTGTGGCTTGATAACCCGGCTTGATTGCTGGGTTATCGAGCCGTTCCACACTTGTGCCCTCTGCAACTCGAGTCGATAACTTGGGGGGGAGGGATTTGGGGGGGGGGGGGGAGGAGGGTTCACCAAGAGGTGACCTGTGAAAGCCAGGTCGGCTTACCTTATCAAGCTTGATAGAGGTCCATAAATTTATGGACCTCTATCAAGAATTCTGGCAGATTGATAGTTGTTGAGCGCTATCGAGTGCACAAGTGGGAGTTGTCTTGATAAAGTTAGCTTATCAAGCCGGCTTATCAAGACAACTGTGGATGCTCTAATTGCTAGCCTTTGTCTATCACTTTGTATATGATTCTTGGTGCTTCATGTACTTTTTTCCCAAGTTTCATCTGATTTTAGCTGAATGAGTGTAACAGCAGATCTTGATATCTTTGGTAAAGGTAAACAACCCCTTAAAAAAGTTGAAGTAACTCCCAAAATTTGTGGTTGTGTAGCAAGATGAACCTCAAAAACAAGCACTAGTACCCACTCCTGTTCTTCGGTATCTCTTAACACAAGGCGTGAGTTAAAAGAAAGTGTTGGAAGGACAACCTTCGAACGTGTTGAACGGATCGGAAACCACAACCATGTTCAAAGCCAATCCCTCATCCATTTCTCGGTGCTTTTTGGTGAGTAACAGGTCAGAACCATTCCAGAAAATGACCCCCGACCAGATGGGTGGTTGGCCGTTGAGGTTCCTCCCTGTTTGGCTGGTCGTTTGAGCTTTCAGGCAAAAAGTGGCATGTCCAAACGACTTGAGGAAAACCTGCCGTCGTTGATTAACTGCTTCATATTCCTCCATCATCAGTCCCTTCTCAAGCGAATAAGACAGCGAGCATCCTGTCAGCCCGCTTCGCCACAACCAACGTCTTTGGAATTCTGAGGAACATGTTTCCACAACGACGGAGATTCGATAACGTCCTTTCTCCCTCAAATCAGTGCGCGAACTAATGGATTCTGCTGGTAGAGGAGGTCAAGCCGTCGTGCAGCAAAACAGTGGTCAATATGGGGGTCGAACCCATGACATCCGCATCTCCCTGCCTCGCAGGATCCACTCTCCCTGTAGACATAATGATGCTATCCTCAGCTCCTATGTCACTAGTGGGGGCCTCGCCCTATTAGTACGGCGCTCTAACCAACTGAGCTAATCGACCCGTCTATAGGACTTCGGGATGTTTTTGCGGTACTAGACCTGTAGTCAACATGCCATAAATCTTGAAACAGCTATACCATTACTCTGTGTACATGCAAATGTAACTCCAGAGGTTTGAAAAAAATAAAGGGAATGGGAATCGTTTTATGTATGGATACTATGTTTGGTGGGAAGAGCCATCTGCTCAGTTTGCAGAGAGCCAGAGAGAGAGGCATGGTATCATACTAGTGCATCAATTAACACTCTTGCGGATTATTTCCTTACTGGTTTAAAACTGTCTATAATTCACCAATATTCATCAATGTGAAAGCAGCACCAATTATAACCTTTGGCTTTGTCTGAATCTGATCATGTGTTATAAATAAGGCCATGTTTGGCTGCCATCATGCTATGTAAAATTGGATGCTTTGGTATAACCAGGCCTCACAGAGGCCCATGTCATCACCCCCACCAATTCCCATATATTAACCTTGAGGTAGTATTTGGAGTCATATTGCACAGCTTGAGATTACTCCATCCATAAAACCCTGCTGGCTAACTTGAAAACAAAAGTACAACCCTCACTCCTCAACCCCTCAGAAAATTGCCATCAATGTCTCCTTTCACTACTTCAAGCCAAAGCAACACCCAACCTGGCATTTAAATGGATGAATATTGGTTGGATTATCATTCCCAGAACCTTTTTGGTGTGGGAGCCACAGCTAGTGGATGCAAAAAAGTTAAGATATTTTGGAACTCAGAGATGGATTTTTCTGCATTAGAATAGAGCTCTAAGTCCAGGTGGTGTGCAATGGGAAACAATTGGATAATTTTCTTAAACCCAAGAGCCAAAGAGCCACTTGAAGTCCAAAATGTCAATGTTTAAGAATTCCAAACGGTTATTGTGTGCTGGTTATGCCTTATTTGAATCACTGGAGTGCTAGCCAAACACTTGAGCTATGTTGATATTAATAAGCCAAATGGGGCCTAAGGGATTAGCACTGATTAATATCATGAGTTAATGTAACAATTTTAGAGGTTACTCATGCCTGCAAGTTTTACAAGGAAATACAGTGCATAGTTTCTATCCAAGCCTACTTACATCCTTAACATCTGTCAGTTTCTTTCTCTTCCTAGCTCAATAGATAATCCTTAAAACAAAATTTCAAAGCTAGGTTACCCAAACTGCTTTCCTCTTTTTCCCTCTCACAAGTTTATAGCCCCCAATTTTGGGGATTGGGGAGGGAGGTTTAGAAAAGGGTGCTTTATGAGAAGGGTACACAATGTGTTATTTGTGGAAATATAAGGACAAAGATAAAATTGCATTTGAAATCAAAAAGCAATGAAATTCTGAAGCAAAAAAAAAAAAAAAAAGGATGTGAATCTGAAAATATTAGTATAAATATTGCCTCTGGACACTTGAAAGAAACTCTTGATAAACAATATTTGATTTTTCATATGAAGGAAGGCCAGATTCAGGTTGAGGGACTACTACCTTTGTAGTACGGCTGGACTTACTTTGTGACAATGCAACATAGAGTTGTCCATTACTAAATACAAGATCATGAAGTACAATACCAACATTTCCAATTGTCTGACCTTGAGATTTGTTTATAGTTAGTGAGAAAGCCATATTTACAGGGAATTGTTTCCGTATGAGCTTCAAAGGCAATCCAGACTCATCAGGGTCTGATATGAAGGGAATGTGTGGTATGGCCACCAAGTTGTTGACTCTATTTCCTGAAATTACCTTTGCATAAATCACATTTGGGCCCAGGTTTTCCACAATGAATATAGTCCCATTAAAAAGTCCCATTGTTTGATCAAGGTTCCTCAGCATTATGATTGGGACACCCCTTTTCAAGTTCAGAATGTGAGGTGGAAAGCCTGAAATTGTTAGACTATTTATGTATTCCTGCAAGTATAGGTTTTGGGGGTCATCTTCCACTGAATCATAGCTTGTGTAAGTCCTGCCTTCTGATGGAATATCTTGCAAGATCCTAGAATTTGTATGGTTGACTGAAATATTCTTGCAGCAAAGAATAGCCCGGTCCAAAAAGTAATCATGATGGGAGAAAGACCTGGAAATATCTGGGAATACTTGTGTAATGAGACAATCCAAATTTTCCTCGTGGGATCCACCATGGATTACCATTGAAGCAGGCAGCTGTATCTTGTTTGAAAAATCAGTGATACCTTCTCCGTTCCCAACAGATAGTAAAAATTGCTGAAAGTGAGGATCCCCAGCTGCACGCATGTTGATGGACAGACAAATTATGTTCTGGGAAAAGTTTCTCCAGCAGTGAGAGTTGACAATGCTAGCATTAACAATTTGAGGATGTGATCCCTTCCTCACAACTGGCAAAACCTGATGGAAGTCTCCCCCTAGGACCATTACCTTTCCACCAAAGGTAGATCTGAGTCCATCAAGTCTTGGAGTAATCTATCAACTAATTCAAGTGCATTCCTGTGTGTCATTGGGGCTTCATCCCATATTATCAACTTTGATTTCTTGAGGACATCTGCTTTTTGTGAGTTTTTGGCAATAGAAGAAACTGAATGGTGTGATAGCCTGGGAGGAATTACAAAGGTGAGATGAGCATTCCTTCCATATGGAATGTTCATGGCAGCAATCCCTGTAAGATAGAAACAAAAATGAGTTGGAATATGTATGTTCAAATTGTCATGAAAATTATTCTTACCACTACTGGCACATGCAATAGCAATCCTTTGAGTTGATCTTACATGTGCAAGTAAGCAATTGTATAGGAAAGTTTTTCCAGAGCCACCAGGCCCATCAATAAAAAAACATTGTGGATGTTCGGAATTGCAGGCATGGAGAATTTGATCAAAGGCCAACCTCTGCTTCTGGTTAAGTTGATTGACATTATCAATTTGACTTTGATCCACATTGAAGCTTGAACTCTCTTCATCCAACATCCAATTTCTTATTAGGTGGTTACTTCCAGCTGAAGGATTATATCTTGGAAGATCAGGAAATGATAAATCAATCCGCTGCAGACCATTCTGGAGTAGAATTGGATTGATTACTTCAATGATCCGGTTTGTCATGAGGGCATCATCTTGACAGCCTTGATGGATCCAATCTTCTGTCATGGAATTGTAAGAAAAATTCCATAAGCGGACAGGGTTTGAAGGTTGACATGTTGCCAATAGTATACCAAATAGTCTTCTCAAGTAAGATGAACTCATTGAAGAATTAGCTTCTGCCATTGTTTGTTTCAAATAATGATCATTTTCCAAGAGACCCCTTGCTAAAGCAGCTGAACAAAAACTTTCATGAATAGTGCCGTGAAAAGTTCTGATATCTTCAAAGGAAGTAGATCCACAGACATGATTCAACAATAAACGTAAATAACATCTTTCTAGGTCTGATGGAAATACAGAATAAATCCTTCCTATTGAGTTAACACATTGCCTTGGCTTCCATTCTTTTGTCCTGGGATGCCATGTGTAATACCTAGGGAATTCTGAGTATTTCAATAACCTGGCATGTGGATCAATTCTGTTTCTTGCAAAGTAACCGGTGAGCATTGTATAACCTTCTGAAGCCCTTTTAATAATGTTTTGCAATGATTCATCTTGAGGGTATGTTACTTGATGTTGATTGGGCAAATGTATGTCCAATCTGTTGACCAATGGGTAGGTGGAAGATAGTTTAAAAGAGAATATCCTCCAGCAAGCTTCAGGAGCGGCAACCTAGTGTGAGTCCCTGAATCTATTGATCTCATCAATACTTTCCCCAACATCCAGAACCACCTTATCATGTCCCTTGTATATATAATTGTAAAGATACTTGACTGGGGATATTTCTGCACAAATTTCAACATTTATATGGCACTGATATGTTGCTGAGAGGTAGGAATTGTAAGGCACCACCCAACGATTGTCAATTATGAAGGTGTTCTGACCCCTACGTATTGTATTTCCATCTTGACGTCTTCTATACTGTGGGTAGGAGTTTTCATTGAATGAAGATTCAGAACAAAATTATTTGGGGTACTTCTTTGAGCAAACGCCATTGACCATGCATGGTGCATTTGGGTTGTAAGGTCCACAGGGTCCATGGATCATATGTCTTGATACAGCTTGGGAAAGAGCTGGATTGGCGAGCTGATCTGGAATTTCTGCAGTCACAATTTGATCAATTTCTTCAGTAGTGCGGGGTATATAATGAGATTCTAGGATGACTAAGATGTGGGCATGAGGTAAGCCCCCCTTCTGAAATTCTATGACGTGTGTGCAACCTTTTATTTTTCCAAGAATCCCATCTTTGCAGATTTGATCACAAATTTTCTTCATATTTGAGTTGAATACACGTGTCACAATGTCAGGTCTGTCCTGTGCTGACTGTCCAGGAAGAAGGTTTCTTTGTATTTCTATCCAATTGGGGTTGCAACTTACTGTTATGAACAGGTTTGGTTTTCCCAATGTCTGAACTAAAGCCATTGCATCTTGGAACCTTGCCTTCATATCACGTGGGCCTCCAATGAAAGATGTGGGTAAAACTACTCTTCTACCTGATAAAGAAAGAAAAAAATGTAAGAGAGTGCGGAGTTTCAATTCAAAGAGAAATATTTGTGGAGAAATCATACCTGATTCATTACCCATTTCTGCACCATTTTCATAAGCATCCACAACACCGTAATTAATCTGATGGCTGGGAGAAAGATTTTGGGAATGGACCAAGTTGAAAATGGAAACTCTTGAGGGGTTGTTAGGAGTTTGATGAATTCTATTGGTCTGATGGGTAATTCTGCGGTGTTTCTGAGACATCAATTGAGTGATTTGAGACAATGAATGCCTTTGTGATGGGATATGATGTTGATTCAACTGGATTGGGGAGTGAGTTGAATGGTAGTTTTGATGGGAAGTAAGTGAATGGATATGATGATATCTCTGATGAGAAACTGGGGATAGTAGTTGATAAGATAATTGCCGGGAAGTTGGGGATGGAACTTGATGAGAGATTGGACGGGACCTTGAGGATTGAAGTTGGTGAGAGATTTGGTGAGAATGTTGAGAGAATTGATGGGAATGTGGATGGTGTGTTTGAGGATCATTGTGTAGCTGCTGAAGATGGGAAGGGTGATGATTATTGATTAAACTACCTTGGAAGTGCTGATGACTTGGATAATTGTGAGAGTTGAAAAAATAAGAATGAGGTACAGGAGAGGATGGATGGTGAAAATGATTGGGGTTAGGGGTGGTGGGAAGATTGAGTTGAGAATTCAATAGCCGTTGCCAAAACCTAGCATTTCTTTCCCTGTTGTATGCTCTTCTGAGTTCATCAATATTCAAGTTCATTGTAGATTAATGTTGTAGATTAATGGGAGCTGAAAAGTAGAATGCAATAAGAGTATGTGGTAGGTAATCAGATTATTACTTTTAAGAATGCTGGTTGTGAAAGTGGGATATTCTTGGGGGGAATGGAAGATTTCAGGTGAAGAAGAGCTCTATTTATGTCTGGGGAAAGGGTAGCAGCAGTTTCAGTTTGATTAATTAGTTGTTGGTAGCAACATTAATTTGACTTGGTTGCCAGCAACAGTCTACAATATGTGTACCTTGGTTGGTAGCAACATGATTGGTTGTTATAATGATATTGGTTGTTAGCAACAGTATTGGTTGCTTTAGTGAAGAATATTATCTTGGGGGAGAATGTGAGCGCTTCAATGACCAGGAAGGTACTGGGGAGCTTACAATAAGTGACTATGGTATTGTTACTGAAGAAAAACTCTTATTCTAATTCAAAATAAACAACACCTTACTGAAACAGGTCTTCTGAAGACCAAGTTGAGCACTCTTTGACATAGCTCCTATTATAAACATAATACCAATAAATTTTAGTGCTGCTGTTGATATATAAGGTGAAAGACTAAACGCTGTTGCATAGTCAAGCGCTTCAATGACCAGGAAGGTACTGGGGAGCTTCAGGGACATCAAGATCCATTTAGGGATTATTTTAGTGCAATGATCTGTTTTCTACAAAGGCAGTGTTATGGGTCACATCATTGTTTGTTTGTCCATATCATTATGGGAGTGAATCAATGATATTATATTACTTGATCTGTTATCAAGTAATCATGATACCATGATGATGCCCTAAAGGTGTCATTATGTTTAACACATCTTATTAGTAGAATTAGTATAAGTATAATATATGTACTTTGTTTGTATAATATTAAGTACATATTGTAAGCATAAAATTTTCCAGGGATTAGGAATGTGGATGTAACCAGAATGAAAGAGTGACATCTGTTACTCTGGTTATTTCACGTGTAAGGCAAGGAAAATGGCCTACAAGCTTTGTGGCTTGTATAAAAAGAGTTAATAGTGTAGCCTGAATTGTTCATGTGTATTTTATAGTAAATTAAAGAAACTGTATATGTAATTTAGTACCTGTTTTAATATTTATAAAACATGTGTTGTAACACATAAAAGAGTTTATTAATTAAATAATTATAGTGATAATAATTGTAGTAGTAATAGTAACACTTGCAGTTACTTGGTACACAGCAGGTACTGTGATATGTACTCTGTGAATGGCACTTTTTTAACTCAATCTCCCAACTGGTGATCATACTTGGAAATAATAGGACTGTTCTCAAATTGGAGTGTCATCAGTCATTAAATTCTAAGTGTAAATCACACCAAATTTAAGCACCTGTAAGCAAGGGCTGTCACACTCTGTGATGCCAAGGACTGGTATCCTTCTAGCTACACAAGGTGAAATTCAAAAAACATTATAGAATAAGAGTTTTTGGGTGATTTTTAATATCTTTTTTTATTAATATAAAGGATATTAGAATTTTTTAGGAGGGGCCTGCAAGCAGGGGTGGTTTAGTTCCCTCCAAAGGTTATTTAAGGCCTTAATAAACTGGGTCCTGCAAGCAGGGGTTGTTTAGATCCCAGTGATAATAGTGGCTGAAAAGGGCCATAACTCCTGAAAGAAAAAGACTTACTGTAGGCTTTAAGGGGAGGAGTGGGGACTTTTCAGAGGACAACTGTACAGCTTGAAGCAGTTGGAAAGGTGTGGTGGACAGCTGGGCAGAGTTGCAGTTGAGAGAAAGAGGCTTTGAGTCTTGAGGACTGATTTACTGGGCAGGACACCAGTATGCTGGACTGGTGGAATGCTGGTTGTAAATATGATAAAGCTGGGGAATAAAAATACAGGGGGAAGAAAGGGCCTCTTAAATGCATTTCTGTAGCCCTGATGGCGAATCATCAAGTGTTATTTTGGCTATGGGAACACTACAAGGAGGGAGTTATCCTTAGTAGAAATAAATGATGTAATTTATCAAATTATTACATGTACAGGTTGTCAATGATCAATACAGCCTGTCAATCATCTAATTACATCATCTAAGGGCGCTTCCAGGGCTGTTGGCCTGATTTACAACATGTATTGATCAACTGATCAATCAATATTTGAAACAAATGATCAAATTGTGGTACAAATGCTTATTTCAGTTTAATTAGGTTATTTCATATATAAAGTTCTGTACCATGAGAGTTCTTGTAATAATTGCATGGTGGGCGCTTTTAAATCTCTCCATTCAATTATTTGACAAGCAAACATCCTGGGAAAGTGTCAGCATTTGTTATTTTCCCGTGATCAAAGGAGCTTGTCATTTATGTTCATTGTACAAGTTCCTTTAGGCTTGTTTGAAGTATTCTAATGTTTTCTTTATCCCTTGTTTCGTGTCTTTCATGTATTATCATATTATTTAACTTATACAGCATTATTTGTATAAGTTAATAATAATACAAAGACTATGAAACAGTGTGGTATTTATGTCAAATGTTATTTAATATTTTATTTATGTGTTTAAAAGATAATTACATAGTTTATTTAAGTAATTATCCCGTATTTTAAGGACTTCTACTTATTAGAATACTCTCATATCACATATGTTTATACCTAGTAAGTATTTTAGCGCTTAGTATTCTTTAAGTTAATTTTATTATTAGAAGGATGAAGTTTTCTAGGATACTTTGGCTGAGGTACCCTAGTTTATTGTAATTGCTCTTTCAGAATATGAAATAATATCTTCACTTATCTCAAAGGTTAAAGAGTTATTACTTGTTTTATTATTAATTTATTTATTATATTTGTTTATTACATTATTACTATGTAATAACATTTATATTCTAATCTTTTTCTTATGTTTTATTATAATTTATGGTACATTTTTACCTGTGTTATAATATCTCTTTCATGTGTATTTTTTATTAATAATTTTTTATTAATTAATTATTACTTATTTATTGTTCTAGTCAGGTTGTCTCTGAACTAGTAGCAAGCTGACAAGGGCACCGACCCACATTAAAAAAACCCACACCCCATGTGGATAGGTCTAGAAGGGCAGGGATGGCTAGTAGGTTGTTCCCCATGGCACCTTTAATCACACAAAATTTTCCAATTGTAGCCTGTTGCGTAGTTTTTTTCCCCTCAAATCTGAAATTTTACCTCCATGTGGCCCTGTAGTCTGTTCTTTCTCCCAAGAGGGGCTGGGCTAAATTGGAACAGTCCTACCAAATTTTGATTCCAACCATCCGCTTCTGCTCTCTAATTGAAGCCTCCCAAAGCAACTTGGAAAGAAATTGCTGATGAGAAACCTGGAAATGCCAGTGAAATGTATCTATACAATGCAATAAATATTTTGAAATCCATCCCTGCTCTGCTGAAGATGCTCCTATGTCTCAATTAGGGGAAGTACATGTTAAACTTTTGCAAATCTTCTTTACCCCATGCACAATCACATGCACTTTTACTCAAAAACATTTTCCCCACCAAATCTTAAAAAGATCCTTGGAATAATCAAGAAAAAAAAGAAAAAAGAAAAACCGACTGCATATACCATGTGTAAGCTTTTGAGGTCAGACACTTTATTTCAGAAACAACTCAAAAGTAATTAGTAGTAAAAAGGCTTTTATAAAAGAAAAAACCAATGTAAATAGAAAGTAATCATATGAAGAGCAATATGGAGAAATAGATAAAAAAAAAGAGTGTATTGAAGTACCTTGTTTGCTGGACTGAATAGAACAACTTGTGTCAAAGACAAAGAGAAAGTGAAATAGAAATCACAAGTCTGATTGAATGAGACAATGAGAAAAAATTGGTCAACATTTTTTGAGAGAGGAAAAAGAAAAGAAAAAAGAGAGAGAGATAGTGATTAGGAGGGAAGAAAGAAAGGGATGTCCAAGTACCTCCACTTGGATTACTATCAAGCTTCTCCTGAGTTTTTTCTCAATTGGTGAAAGTGTTGAGAAGATGTTTTATGGTATTTTGATTACCTTCTTTTATATGAGATTGAGAGCTGGCCAGTATCCAGCCATGATAATATAAATAGATATTTAAATACTTAAAACCCAGCGTGTTCTCCTAAGTGGCCCTGGTTGAAACTATTCGTTAATCTTTATAAACTCTAAACTTTAATCGATATTGATATCTGTAAAATAAAACAAGACAGATCTTCTGTGTTTTATGTTCATATGTTCTTTGATGTTTGGCTGAGATCAGAAGGGAATTAAATATTGAAGTTCGATCTGACTCTTAAGCTTGAGGATCCACCAAATCTCGGAAAGTTCTTACCCTGGCTGAGCTGATGATGCCCACCATAAGTCCGGCTGTATGTACTCCTCTCTCTCCGCGGTGTGTGGGGGTGGAGATGGTGTCAAACCATCCAGTCCCTATCCGAAGCAGGAGTATCCCTTGCTTGAACAATACTTTCTTGGGCTTTCCAGTTTCTGGACACACAACACACTCCAGCTTCCAACGATATAATTACAAGAACTGGCTGGAAGATTAAGATAGCTCGCTAATCTGCCAGCGCCCGTGAAGCGTTCCGTATCTCTCGACTCGCCAATTAAGTCTAATCCGATAGACGCACAACGTCAGGCTCTCCTCATTCACTAAGACGACCAGAGAGAGAGGGAAAGAAAGAAAGAGCGAAACAGAGAGAGAACGAGAGAACTCTGAAAACAGCCACCATGGCCGAACCCGACACCGATCCCACCCTCCTCTCAACCCCGCCCCAGCCAGCCTCTGGACAGGAACCCAACCATGAACTCGTCCTGCCTACACCCACCCCTCACTTCCATCCCACCGCCTTCTTCCGGCGGCCGTTTTTTCAGGTCGTTATCATCTCCATGGTTTGCTTCTGTTGTCCAGGTACGTCAACTCCCTAGTTTTTTCGTTGTCGGTTCGTTTGAAACTATCAGCCAATCTCTGGGTTTGACTGACCTTTGGAATCAGGAATGTTTAATGCCCTAAGCGGTCTTGGAGGGGGCGGTCAAATAGACCCAACCGCCGCTGACAACGGTTCGTTTCGCTCTTTCTATGCGCATTTCTCATAGAAAATTATTAAATCTTGGCTGGTATATGTTGTTTAATACAGCCAATGTAGCATTATATTCGACCTTCGCAACCACCGCTTTTCTCTCGGGTAGTTTTGTTAACAGACTTGGGCCAAGGCTTTCTTTATCAATCGGGTACGTATCTTTTTTTTTTCCTCTCTCTCTATGCAGGCTCATCTCGCAATTTTTTTTTGGCGGGGGATACTTTGGGGAAACAGGTCTGTTGGTTACACTTTATTTATTGGCTCGTATCTGTCATATAACATCAACCAAAACAGGTCTGTCGATGTCCCCGATCAACACAATCTTACTCAACAAAAGGAGCACGAGATCTGACCCAGAAAGAGTGGATTTCTAAGTGGATTTGTGATTGCTGCAGGAGCTATACTAGGTGTTTGTGCCGGATTACTATGGACCGCGCAGGGCTCGTTAATGCTGGCATATGCCACAGAGGCAACCAAAGGAAGATACATTGCTGCCTTCTGGATCATCTTCAATCTAGGTCAGTTTTCGATCGACATTGATCGATCTCAGCCTTCATTTTTTTTTGTCTGACATCACTACCCATAAACGGGATTGGTTTGGAACAGGTGCGGTACTAGGTGAAGCGGTCGCCCTAGGTAAGAACTATAATAACACAACAGTTGAGTGTTCCTTAGCGGACGGAAAGAAGTGTCTCAAATGGGGGCTATACGAGCTGCCACAGGATACTGATCTCTGGATTTACCGATAACGATATATTGACGCTTCATAGGATAGTCCTGTCTCCAATGGAGTCTACATCGCTTTCTTGATCATCACTCTCGTCGGTACCTTCCTCACCTTCACCCTCGCCCCTCCATCTTCCATCACTCGCACCGATGGCTCCCTCGTCACCGTCGAGCGTAACCCGGAATGGAAACACGAACTTCGGGCAATGTTCAAAACTTTAACTCAAGACCCAACAATTCTCCTTCTTTTCCCTTTTTTCTGGGCTAGTAATTGGTAATTAAATCTTATTTTTTCATTTGGGCGGGAGAGGAGAGAATTTCTTCCAAAACTAAACTTGTTACATTTCTTTTTCTTCATCATCAAAAAAAAACATAACAACAACAGGTTTTATACGTACCAATTTAATGACTACAATCTAGCGCTATTCAATCTCCGGACGCGTTCCTTGAATGCACTTCTATACTGGCTCTCGCAAATTTTTGGATCAGGGCTATTTGGGCTGCTTCTAGATTACGAGAAAGCGTTCAAGCGACAACAGCGGGCGGGACTAGGCTGGGCGATTTTAACCACCGTTATCTTTCTTGTGTGGGGCTTCGGATGGAATGTCCAGAAAGACTACGAGCGCGGGTCGATCGTTAATAAGATGGATTGGAACGACTCCGGCTACTTGGGTAGAGTTTGGCTATATATCTTTTATGGTCCGTCAATCCCTCTCTCCCTTCCTCACGTCATGCACTTGCTCGCCGAAATTACTGAATTGGTGCTAATAAACATTATCGATCTGTTTCTCTACGAAATATCTTTTAAACGGATAGGTGTCACCGATTCAATGTGGCAAACATACGCATAGTTGAGTCCCTTTCGTCTACTTTGTCATCCTTCTGCACGCATAACGTTATGAAATTTCCAAACTGATACACCAAAGTGTGTGTCTGTCCTCTGTTTTTTTAGCTGGATCATGGGTATGTTAGCCGATGACCCACGTGACTTAGCTCCCCTCGTTGGGTTTTACAAAGGTATGCATAGATCCTGACCTTCTCTCCCAGAAAAAGTAACCAAAACAAGGCAAATGAGTTGGAAATGTGTAATTTAAGTGTTTTGGGGGGATGATTGATTTATATGAAACAGGGATCCAATCTGCGGGAGCGGCGGTAATCTTCAGAATCGACTCAAACCAAGCATCATATCATGCCATCTTTATTTCTTCCTGGAGTATATTGGCATTAGGCTTGTTCTGTCTCATCCCTTTACTCCTCTTTCGAATCAAAAACGTCAGTCCTTCTCCCTTCCACCCCTCTCCTCTTTCTCGCTCACTTTTTTTTTGTTTCTTGTTGGATGGACGATGTAGGACGAACTGCTTCCGCCTAAACTCCAATCACCTCAAATTCATCAACCATCAACTACGTTTAAATTAGAAAAACAACCCGTTTGATATCTTGTGTCTTACCTTCTTTTTTTCACCCCCCGTTAAATCCTTCAACTTGCTCTTGAGTCATCCCCTCACCCTCCCGCGCAGCTATGCCTCTCTAGTACCATCATTTTGTCTTGCTTTTAATAATTTCAAAATCTTTTTTTGCAAGAAAGATTCATTGTTGTTGGTTTTTTTGTTCTTGGGTTTCTTTTCTTTCTTTCTTTCTTTGTATGTGTGTGTGTAGATATCATTTTTATCATTATTTTTGATTCCTTTTTTTTTTATCGGGGTGTTTTGGGGAGTTAATTAATTACTTGAAAAACGAAAAAAAAAACCTGAAAACCAGAAGAAAAAAAATGATCTTTTAATCTTTTATATTCATTTGCAAAAAACTTTTAACTATAGTTTGTTTTAACTAATTTTTAAATGATTTTTGAAAAAAAAGTCATAGTTCTTGATCATCTATTTAATTATTTCTTGGTTTGAAATTTATATCTAAAAGCACATGAATGTAGACTGTTTCTTATCACTAGTATAAGTGTGAATTCCTATGTATGAGTCTTGATTAGGTTGTGTTAAATTCTATTAAGTTACATTCTTTTTGCTCAAAAGGATTAATTCATGTTTGTTGCTATTGTTTTTTTTTCATCTGAGGTGTAACAAATATTAAATTATCAATGACAACAATGTCTAAGTGTTTTTTTGTTTTTTTTATATGAATAGACTTATGGAATGTCCAGAAATTATATTTCTACAACTATAAAATCTCACCAACAAAAAAAAATTGAACATTTGTTATTATAAAGGTCATATGGTGTTGGTCTTGTCATTTTTTATTATTATATATATATATATATATATATATTGGGGGGGGGGGGGGTTCAAATGTGTTTCTGGACAAGAAAAAACTGACTCATGTAATTGTGTCTCTGGACAAGAAAAAACTGACTCATGTTACACCAATTGATATATGGGATGATCCATCTTAACAGATGTTTTTATCTCCATAAGGTTACATAATCATCTTTTTTGCTTGGCCATTCAAGGTTGTATAAAATAATGCAGAGCCTTAGCACAATGCTGGAAGTGAATGCCTTACCAAGTAAGAGTACTAGTGCTGGAGCTCAGGGAATCATAGAGAAAGATCTCTTCTAGAATACCTCTTTGTGGGAAAATTATCCTAGAATATTCTCCTGTACCTATGAGAAATGCTTCTCCTCAGCCTGCCCTAGCCCCAAAATTCCACTCCCCTACTTAGCCTGCCCAGTATTAATTAGTATCTCACCCCCACTTCCACCCCAATTAAACCCTCAATGCAGCCCAATCCAGCTCCCCCAGTTACAGGGGTGGTTTAAACTGGTCTTTTTGGTAAAATTGCCCAGACAGTAGTATACAGAAGTATATAAGGAAATAACCAGTCCAGGAAAGATAACTTCAGCTGGTCTTGACTCAAATAACTGTTTGGTGATGAGTGCTCCAAGTATAAAACAGCAAAAACAAACATATAAGACTTTTCAGTAAGTGAAGATGGGGATATCTTTCGTGGGATGAAGGGCTTCCTCATCCCTGTCGTCTTCTACTAAGGTTCACTGGTTTGGTTAAATCTTGGCCCAAAGTAGTTTAATGTTCTTTATGTGTCTTCCTTCCTTTTGGACCCAACAACCAACCAATTGGGCTACCTTGAAATATTGCCGCATTTTGTGGCTTTTATTACAGCCGGTACATGATATGGAAATTATGATGTAAACCAAATGCATTACCCGTTTTCAATTACATAGTGTACTGCATTTTTAAGGTTTATGTAGATTTTTAAGTCGTATGAAAACTTGACGGCCTTGTGAAGGGATATGAAGGAGTAATAATTACTTTTTGCTGACTTAGGTTAATTTACACTCATTATGTTTTATTTATACTTTAGATTATATCAGAGCCTTGAAAGAATATAATTGTATATTGTTATAATTTTGCTTGCTGACTCCAATAAAAATACTTGGGGTTTCTGGTGTAACTGCATTCAACTTTCAATTCAATTTATTTGTTTGAAATTGCACTGAAACTCTAGATGTCCCCATAATAGCAGTTCAAAAAGGATTTTCACTACAACAAATATCTGATATGTTGAAAAAAGAGTGATAAACATTATATCACTGCAGAAAAATGAACAGTCTACTGTAAAACTGCCATTTCAATCTTCTCCCATGCCTGTACCTAGAGAAATGCTGCTCCTCAGCCTGCCCTAGCCCCAAAATGCCTGCCCAAAAGCAGCCCAATACAAGTAAACAAACTTTTAGGTCTGCCTTTTTAGTCAAAGAGATTTTCCAGCGCTTCCCTCATCCATTGCAGGTTTACAATCTTTAACTGTTGAGCAATTGTATTTTTGCATACCAACATTTTTTTCAGTGTCAGCAGCACCTTAAAATTACAAATGATTTTAGATAATTAAGAAAAGAAGTTGTTACAATGATGATAAAAAAGAGGAAGATCAGTGAATGGATGAGATTTATTAACTAGCAGTCCTAATAAGCGCGCTAATTGAAATATGAGAGAAGATAACAGGGATATTGAAAAAGATCCAAGCCTAGAATTTGAGAAAGAAATGTCTCTCTGAATTGAGAGAGAAATTTGGTTTGCTAACTTGCATCAATTTGGTATACTTCAACTCTAAGGTGCTACTAGCATTGCAACATAGGAGCTTGACAATCAGCTTCTGTAGATGAATGGTTTGTTGAATCAATCATTTACTCAAGCCACCCAAATGTTAACTTGATATTGAATACATGCAATACCATGGCCTTTCACACACTAAATTTCACCAAACCAACTTGAAACAGGTTGATTTAAACTTGTTGCATTCAAGTTTGAAATTTCATTAAATTATTAACAAACAAATTCTGCACTAGGGTTGTAAATTTGCAATATCATTCACAACAAGATTATCAATGATGATTCAGCCAGCAGGATTTGAACCCATTTATCTCAATTTCTATTTCAGGTATACCAACACTACCGGCATTCTCCAGAAACAGGTTGATGGGTGATATACCAATCAATTTCAACTGGGTTGAGGCTGATTACATCTAAAAGCCCTTGTCTCTGCTCTGGTGGGGGGGACCTATTTCAACTGGTTGAGATGCATAGCACTGCCAGCATAATTGCCTAGGATGAAGTCATCCCAGTTAAACTGGGATGCACTCAACCAATTTAAACTTGGTTGAAATTTAGTCTTGATGACACTGCCAGCATAATTGCCTAGGTTGAGTTCATCCCAGTTAAACTAGGATGCAACCAACCAATCTCTCTGAAAGTAGGTTGACCTCAACCAATGAAATATAAAACCAAGGGGCGTCCCTTGGTTTTATATTTCATCAGTTGATTTCAACTCATTAGTTTAAATTGGTTGAGTGCATCACCAGTTTAACTGGCATGACTTCATCCTAGGTAAATAAAGGCAGTGTGAATATAAATCCAAGGGACCCCCCTTGGTCCAACATTTCATTAGTTGAGGTCAACCTACTTTAAATTGGGGGGTTTGCATCCTAGTTTAACTGGGATGAACTCAACCTAGGCAATTATGCTGGCAGTGTAGCATCAAGAAATCTCCTGTGAGCAGAGGAGTTGTGGATTATTGTTTTATTTTGGCCTGATAGAATCTGCAAGCTTTGTTGTTGGGGTGGTGGTGTATTTTATTCCTTTGCACAGATATGGAAGTAACAGCCTATTTTTTTCTCCTGCTCGTCGCTCCCACTTGATCATATTCCAGCTAATAATTTCATCCCCAGAATCTGTCATTCTATATAAATCATCACCAATCAAGCATCCCAAAATTTGGAATTTGGAATTCTTCTTTGGCCATACCCTACCAAATACTCAATGAAGAATAAAAACAGTAAATAAAACCACTAAAAGTCCAAAAAGAGTGATTGTTTTCAAAAAGAGGTAGAAGAGATAAAAATGAAATTGGAGAGAAACTGTTCAGAAAGGAATTGATAAAAGATGCCAGATATCAGCTGGGATAAAGTAAAGACAGTAACTCTGCAAGAAAAAATTACTTCAACAACCAGTTGGTAGAGTTTTGATCTTCTGCACTCTTACTAAAACATTACTCTGGAGATACACAAAAAAAGCTTGGATGCACAGTGACTGTGCAACCAAAGTAACTTTGAATTAAAATGACATTAAGAACAAAGCTGGACTTAAGTATTGTGCATATCAACTGGTTGAAGCAGTTTTTTTGCAGTGTAAGAGGTTGATGCACTATTTTATCATTCTGAAAAATGAAAAGCTACAGTCAATTTTCTTATCCTCTCACATATTTCTTTTAATGTTGGGCACAAGCCCTCATTCTTTCCAGGATTCTTTTTCATGCTTGGAATGCCTTCCAGTTTAATTGCAATAGCCTCCACCCAGCCAATTATTCTGGCAATGTAAACACTCAATGTCCGGACATCAGGTGATGATTTCTGATTCAATAACATCCTCTGTGACTGAATAACCATGCAAAATCCACCGGATAGGCTTATGATTTGCATAACCATGCAAATCCACTGCGCAAGCTTAAAATTTGGAATAAAATCACCTGTTTTCAGGATGAGGTGAACTAAGGGGAGTGGGCGTTGATAAACGCACGCAACGGCGCACGCCACTTTTTTTGGCGTCAGGGCCTACACGCCAAAAAAAATTTGTAGGGTCTACACGCCAAAATGGATACCCACACGCCAAAAATGGCGTGTGGTTCCCAGTGTGGGGCCCCGCAAATTTTTTTGGCGTGCGGGTCCCCCCTCGCTCAGATATGGGAGGTGCCAGACTGAGGTTCCTCCCGGCACAAGGCTGTATAACCTCGTCGGACACATGTATAACGGCCGGGAGGAAGTCCTCCCGGCCGAAATACAACCTCGTCGGCCAGGAGGAAGTCCTCCTGGCTGACGAGGTTGTATAACCTCGTCAGGTAGATATCAACCTCGTCAGCCAGGAGGAAGTCCTCCTGTCCGAGAGGCTGTAAACCTTGCGGCCGGGAGGACTTCCTCCCGGCCGACGAGGTAACAACCTTGTCGGCCAGGAGGAAGTCCTCCTGGCTGACGAGGCTGTAAGCCTTGTCGGCCGGGAGGACTTCCTCCCGGCCGACGAGGTTGTATAGCCTCGTAGGCCGGAGGAAGTCCTCCCGTATGAGCTAGGAGGACTTCCTCCTGGCCGACGAGGTTGTATAACCTCGCGGGCCTCCCGGCCGACGAGGTTATACAGCCTTGTGCCGGGAGGAAGTCCTCCCGGCTGACGAGGTGTATAACCTCGTCAGCCGGCCTGCTCACGTAATCGAATGGCACCTCCCATTCGATTACGTGAGCGGGATCCCCCCACACGCCAAACAATTGGCGTGTGGGAGCCGCATGCCAATTTTTGGCGTGCTCCCACACCCCAATTGTTTGGCGTGTGGGAGCGCACGCCAAACAATTGGCGTGCGGGGCCCACACGCCAATTTTATTTGTGCGGGGCCCAATGCCAAATAAATTGCGTGTGGGAACCACACGGGCGTGTGGGTCTCAGGTTTACACGGGATTGGCGTGCGGGTTGGCGTTGGCGTGCGCCATTGGCGTGCGTTTATTTGGGCACCTTTGGCAGTCGCATCAGAGAGACATCTGTATTTTGTATGAGCATATCTCGCGGGCAACCTCGACATGGGCAGTAATCTGATCTCAGCTAGCCTTGATTATTGTAATCTGCAGGAGGTTTGGGATTATGATTTACCTTTGGCAGTCGCATCGAAGACATCTTCAGTCCATCTGAAAACTTGTTTTCTGGTATCGATGCCACTCGTAAGTATGTCGCATGGCATTCCCTACATCCCCCAAAAATTAGTTCTCAACCTTTAATTTCCTGAAACATATTCACATGCGCAAAGTGGTTTTTTCAATAGTCCAAGTGGTGATTTTGAGCTTTTGATACAAACAGTTGTTGAACATAAACCAAATTCACATGTTAACCCAAGATATTTTCCATCAATAGACCGCCTGAACCAACATCCTTCACCTTGCTTTCTAGCTTAACAGATCCATTGTTCAAAATGTTTTCCCCCTTTTCACTCCTTACAGTTAAGTTCCGATTTAATTTATGGTATAACCAACATCCAAGATCAGTTTTAGCTAACTTCATACTTTGAAAAGAAAAGCTCTTTGTAATTTTCT
Source organism: Puccinia hordei (assembly GCA_007896445.1). Lineage (NCBI taxonomy): Eukaryota > Fungi > Basidiomycota > Pucciniomycetes > Pucciniales > Pucciniaceae > Puccinia > Puccinia hordei. Next base: position 340,128 of record RDRW01000012.1, read on the forward strand.
CAATGATACATGGACGCCCAACAATTACAGACCGAGGCTCTTTTTTTCCAGACGCAGAGTCCGTGGAAGAATCGAGTAGATTCCTCAAAAAGATCAATAATTTGATCATCAATGATGTGAAAATCCAACCCACCATATTTACTACAAACTCGGATGGACTGGTTGTTTCATTACCTGTGGGGAGACACGGCTCTAGTTCATCTGTGATTTTCCTCTCTACTTTTTTCAACATTGATCTTATAAAGGGCAGGAGGCTAAATTATTGATTCACCTGGCCATGGAATGTAACAAGCGTGAATTGGTCGGCCCGATAGTAGATGAGGAACGACCCGGCGATTCTGGAGTTCCAGAAAGCCATTACACGCACGTAGAAGATATTCAAACAGCTCACGATGTCATGGCCGATGGGAATGTGATTCAGAATGGGGTACCAGAAGCCCTTCACGAAGATATTTCTCTATTCACACTGGAATGGGAGAAAAAATTTGCCGCCTTATTCAGCGAACCAAGTTCAGAAGGAGAAACAGAAAGCAGCATCATAGTCAGGGGTGGAGAAATGGGTACTTTCCAGCTGGGCGAAATGTTTGACATCAGCGATACTGTTCGTCGAGTAAAGGAGATATTTGTGGCCGACATGAATCGGTTTATTCTACGTTCTTGTTTCTCTTTGATTTCATCTCACTACCTCCGAATTCTTCTCAGGGCGTTTCCCTTGGTGGAAAGAGCAGTTAGAGATGTTGCGGCGCCCTTAGCAAGAGTGAATTTGCGGGCAAACCATGAATCAGGGGGATTACTTTCCTATGCACTTAGGCAGATTAGGAACTTTTAAGAGTATTCCCTGTGACAGTTGTCTAATTATCAGGTTGATGATTTTTTTTGTGTGGTTGTTCATGCTCTATTCCCTTAATCAATTTTATTTAATGCAATTATGGAACTTGATTTCTATTTTTCTTGAAATATATCCATTCCGTGATCATTGAATTTATTTTCTTCTGAATCTTTTCACCGAAATTTATGTTTTCTTACTTACTGCACCCATAGTTATGTATAATGTTTTTAACCATAATATATTTCTTTTTTTTTCAAATAATGTCGGACTCAGAGGCATCATCTATACTTACAATTGAACTTGATAGAAAAATCATTTACCAACAAATAAGCTAGCAACAGCTGCATGAACTTCTGGAATTAATGAGCTTTTCTCTCTAGCATTCTACATGTTTACTTTTCCTGTTATACGCATGTCACACCTTACTAACCATGAAGTTGAAGATGAACAAGTTCCACATTCATCCCTCTGAATCAGAAAAACCACAGTTTTCGTTCCTTAATTCTTATCTTGCAGAACGTCCCTATCTATTTTCAACTTCTGCAGTTAGAAGGGAGACTGAGTTGAAAATTAACATGCGCACTGCGGCCAGTCCTACCTGCCATGCAGCCGGGGGGTCTAGCCAAGCCCCCTTTCGGGCTTCGCGCCTTGTCTCGCCTCGTTTCCCCTGCGACTGTTGTCCACCAACTGCATACATCACCGTTTCAGACCTGCTGTTCACTGTTGACTTTCTCCCTCCCACCTCCACGCGATCAACACTCCACTTGGTTATATTTCGATCATTTTTCCGGCCTCCAAACACAACCACAATGTCTGACGCCCCATCATCCACCAATCCTTTGAAACGCGCCGGTGAAGCCCCTGCCGCCCCTACCCCCGACAGCAAAAAGTGAGTACTTTCACACCTCATCTATTCAGATTCTTCATGTTTGGGTTATTCCTCCCTTCCTCACAATGTGTTACCCGATGCACCTCATCATCTAGGAGCAAACCCGCGGCTGACCCAACAGCTGGAGGCTCAATGGACGTAGAAGACGACAATGAGGACGATGGTAAGCCTTGGTGGAACGCTTTTCACTTCGCCTCTTTTTATCCTTTTCGATAATATCAATTGGTACTAATTACGCGCAATTCACCTTAGATGACTTCGCCGAAATTGATCCCAGTAACATCATTTCGGGCTCGCGTACGCGTGGAAAGAAGATAGATTTCAGCAAAGCCGAAGAGGTCGAGGCTGATGAAGACGAGTAAGTCCAGGCCGCATCGATGTTGTTATGCAAGATGTTCTCGAACTGACTGGTGTTTGATGTAGTGATGATGATGAAGATGTTGTCCTTGGAGATGAGACAATGGAAATGGATGATGAGGAAGAGAGTGGCGAGGAAGAGGAAGAAGAAGAGACCGACGCAGCCTAAATCATTGCAATCGGATCTGTGTACAAATGTACCATTGATTTGTGCTAGGACCTTATGTTGCTGTACGCTGCTCTGACCTTGTGGGCTCAGTACATCGACATACAAAACTAAAACATAGATGAAGGAAAACCCTCATTCATATCACTTATGTTCCTCTCTTTCTCGCTTCACTTGGGTTTTTACTGCCTGTTTAATAGTTGATGAAAACAAACTTATCCTTTTCAAATGCCCAAGTCTGATATTGTTTACCGTTCAGAGGCATAGTTTCCTTATGTTAATGTCTGGTTCCGACTTGAGAAGCTTTGGTCGAATCTGTAAACAGGCAAAACTGATGAATTTTTAAGTCCTTTGGTCCCTTCGCGATTCTCCCTGACTGGGTAGTGTACGCTGATCCTTCGCAACTGTCAATTTGTTCCAATTGCTCTTCCAATCAATATGCGGACAAGTTCCCGGATGTACAGAATAGCTGCATTTCTTTCAATCTTTTAGCTGCATACTTTATCCACGGTGAGAAAAGTTACTAAGGAAAGCAAACCCAGCCGTGAAGCAATTTGTACTTGAATCTTTCTTCACCATTTCTAAACAATATATGTCAGCTGGAAAGTAAAACATAGTCACCCCTAGACTGGCCAATATATTATTTTACTACACCATCTGCAGTTTTCTTAAGTTTCACATTCATTCATATTAACATACTGTGCATATGTTTGTATTTAGTCAACCTCATCAAGCCTCATATAAAGGTGTACCCTCTGACACTACAAGAAAAACTCTAGAAGCTGCCAGCAGTTGAAATGCAGAAGCTCAAGGGAAGCTTGTATTGATACTCAAGCCTTTCTCAAAGGTTTATTCAACCAAGCTTTGATGCACAGTTACTGTGCATGAAAGGGTATGATGGAGTCACATGGAGTTACAATGGCAGTTACACTGGATTATGCTGCATGTCAACTGCTGGCAGTTCCTAGATCTGTTGATCTCCAGACTTTCAGAACAGAAGATGATAATACTGACCTTTTATTTACTCATTCCTCTTAAGCTTGAAGATGCATCCACTTACCACTACTTCCACCTTGCTTGCTCATCTCAAACAAGCCTGAACTTCTCAAAACTTATCACCTGCTGGGCGTACACTCTGTGGATCAAGTTCAACCATCTACAACTCAGAGCCACTGGTCAATTACAGTAAACTTCCATTGAGTGGATTCACAACCTCTCTGGAGTAACTCACTGCTGACAATATATGCTTCCACCAACTGGTATTTTTTTGGAAAAAAAGCTTCTGTAAAATTTTAACCCAGCATTACCATCTTTCCTTCCCTTTCCCCCCAAAATTCCAAACCACAAAGGCTCTCCCTGAAGATGCAAGGAACTGCGCCCAATGCAACTACTACCTCATGTTGAGCCACACTGTTTTTCAGCCTGCTGCTTGTTCAGAGAAATCCTGACCATAACAAAATTAATTGAAACTATGGAAACTTTAAACATTTAAAAATAAATTGCTGAATATTTGAAAGAAAGAGATCATTACATTTTACACCTTAAATTTATTTTTTTCAAAATAAATTGAAATCACACAACAAGGGACATGTCCTGCAGAATCTACATATTGTGTTTCCAAGAAATCTTGGACCATTTTTTCGAAAAAAATAAAACAGTTATGGATATATGGCCAAAAAGTGGCTGTGCATTTTGGAAAATTGCATGTGAATACAGAAAATACTCATCTCCTCTGGGAGATAGATTAAAAATGTATTACTTGGGTTTCATGCGCCTGATCTGTTCATACACAGACCCCAAATATTGATCAAACACAATTCTAAGTTTCATCACGCCAGACAGGAGGTAAATCAAAACCTGGAAAGCCAAGCAAGAACCGAGCCGCTCAGACAAAAGGTTACCTCAAAAAATCCAAGGCTGGAGACGGTAATGCAGACGGAAAATTGGACTGGTACAAAGTGATCAGACAGGTTTGTAACGAATGTTCTAAGCTATCTCGTGTCCATCAATCTAACCAATAGTACCTTTACAGATGCTATACAAAAAGGACCCTCAGACGGATGACTCGGTGCGTTTGTCCCGATGGCAAAAGGCCATACCCCAATTCGAGATACACAAGACGATTGACAGAGCATGGAAGCCAAACAAAAGACACAAGAAAGAACAACAGGCAGAAGAACTTGAACGGCAGTATCAATCAATGAACAAAGCACTAGAAGAACTCCGAGTAACCGATTTGAAGTTGTATTTAAAAGTCATCAAAGACGATAATGGATCAACTCACCGATTACAAAACATCGTTCAAACCAATCTGAACTTGACAGGAAAGCTGTCAGGTTTGTTTCCTAGGCAGCTCAAGCTGCCGGTAGAATCTCTTCCAACACCTGATAAAGTCTGGGACCATGAGTGGGAAGCTGGAAATGGAACTGAAGACTCAGAAGGAGGTGGCAATGATTCAAAGATGAAGAAAGCATGCTTGATCATAACCTGAGTTTCATAACCCACAAAATCCCAATTTGAAAACTGAATGCGTCCTTGGTCACCACAAGTGAGCTATCAGTTATGTATGAGTTTGTTGGAAAGTCTCAAAAAATTGGCTACATTTCTCTCAAAAATTTCAACTATCGAGTCTCCATGTACGCAGAAATGAAGCCGTTTTGTGATTTTCTACCCCTCATTCAATCTTCACGAATGATTCACATCTTTTTGAACACCTCATGGATACCCTTCTTTCCTATGAATGTCTGTGACGACTTGCACTGACAGTGAAATCGAAGTAGGTATTTGGAGTAGTGAGGCTTGTCAAGGATCTCTTGGCCTCCTTCGCTCATGGAAAGCTAGCACTTTTTTTTCTTAAATACATCTCAACCTTATGATATCGCTGTAGTACTAGGCACTACAACAACTAGTCAATTCAGCCATTTCCCGCGAAATCTAGAAAACGTTTCGGCGATGGTATGGCCAGCTTGGAGAGCCTCTAAACATTGTCGATCAACTTGTGTGTTTTTGAGACAAAGGTTGATCACCTCCCCGATGTGCGAGTGTGGAATGACCACCACACCATCTTCATCTCCTAATGCAACATCGTGCGGGTTGACAGTAATTGGTGGGAAGCTAATTTGCTTTGCCGTATCGGAGCCCCCAAAACTCTCACAGACCGGATAGATCGTGATAGGAACTTGAATTCTGGAGGGACGGGTGAAAGTCGATTGGCCCAAAACTGAGTGTCCTCTAGCAAAGGCAATTTGGGTCGATAACCAGAGCGGGGGGAGGTGGTGATGAGGAGTAATGTATGTGCTAGCCACATGACAGTATTGTGCCACTAATCTGGTGGAGACTTGGTACAGGGCCGTACAGTCTACTTGTACTGGCCATATGCAATATGTGATTTTTGGTGATTAAAATTCGGAAAATTTGGGATTTGTCCAAGGTTTCTTGGAAACACAATATAAATTCTAAAAATCAAAGAAAAATAGACTATTATTTCATATTCTGAATCTGGATTAAAAATAACCTATTTTACTTCACTAAAGTTACCCCATAATTATTACTTGTTCACTCACTTTGAAGGTCTTTTAGTTCATCCACAATAAATCTCACACAGTACTTAAATACACTAAAAGCCATAGTTGCATGTACATAGCATCTGTAGTGTAGCCATAACCAACACCATGGCACTACATTTTTTCTACTAAGGCCAAAAGAAGCCCAACCAGCTGGTCATAAGGGTCTCAATAGACAAAAAAAGAAATATAAACCAAACTTAATCACCTTTCTAAGATATAAAAACCACCATGGGTCATGCAAGACATGTAGCAAGGCACTACAGTAACAAAACCAGGGCCTAGTAGAGCATTTGACAGTGAAAAGGAGATCTTCTGGTTTTCCTCCAGGGGCCCATAATTTCTATATCAAAAGCCCCCTTTCCCCAAAAAATTATATCCACATGATCATCCAAATTTACTAGTATTGAACCAACCTTATCAACAAGTCTTTTAACTTTTTATAGTCCAGTTTCATCCTGTTTTTGCCTTGAAGAGTCACCAAACATAAGAAATTTTCCCCAGAAGTCTTCAACCACTGTTTAAAAAACTCCTTGAGCACTTCCAGACAAGGTTTCACCTCCTGAAGATTTTCAGCCACCAAGATATTACTATGTAATACTTGAAACTGCAAGCTTGAATAATTACAATTATTCTTTATTTTATTATCTTCATTTACTTTGATATTTTGGCAAAAGCAGAATTTAGACACAATCATTTGAACATAGCATCTCATATTCTAAAAGTTAAGAACAAGCTTAGAAATAACTACCTTGAACAGAAGGCTCTGAGTTCAACCCACACTCATGACCAAATAGGAAAACTGTGATTACATTCATGTTACTTTTGACCAAATATAAGTACAAATTTAGTAAAAGAAACTCCTTGGAAAATTAATTTTCAAACATGCAATAAATGGATACAGGATTATTTATTGGTATAGTTTTATTCTTGAAAATCCTTGAAAATCCAAGCTTAACACATAGTAATTTATAGCATACAATTACACATAAATTCATGTAAATCTTTATGTTGAAACTCCTCAACGCTTCATTGACGCTCTCAACGCTCTCACTGCGTCCGCCGCAGTCCAATTGACTTAGCTTAATAATCTTTGACTTCACTCCACTCACTCCACTCTTCACTCCACTCTTCACTCCACTCACTCCACTCACTCTACACAATCAACTCCACTTCCATTTCCCATTTCATTCCCATTCTATATCCACTTCCTCACTCCTATAATCACTTCCATACATCTATCTCTCTATCAACAAATACTTCAAGAAAACCTCACTCAATTCTTCAAGAAGAATCACTCAACGCTATCGAAAACTAAGACGTCTCGTCATTGTCCCAACTTGGTGAGAAGTGACATCAAAACATCCTCTCTTGGCTCCTCTCATTTCTTATGTCTCTAAAACCTTACTAACATCTACCTTTCTTAGTTCTATTCTACTGTCCTGTCCACTCCACTTGTCCTGTCCTCTCCTATTTTATCTATTGTTGTCAGTCAGAGACTTATCAATTCTCATCGGGTATGATTCAATTTCTCTTATTTTGTTATGTTGGATTTCTTTCTTATTTCATGTTTTATCTATCAGATCTGGTCTTGTCTTTATCAATAAAAATCATTATAGCCAAAGGTTCTTTACGATTAACAGTCGAACGACTCGCTACCTCGAACGTTCTATGTCAACTTCAGATTCAAAGACTATTAAAGACCAGATTCCCACTACGACAAAAAACTCTTCCGTTATGGACAAATTAAAGGACACTGTAATTAAATCTTTGATTGAGGCACTTCCTCTCTTAACTATGGACAACTATACGGACTGGAAAAGACGAATCCTTAACCTGTTGGATATTATTGATTTAAAGGAATCCGTGACTTCAAAAACAGAACAGCTTTCCAATACGAGCAACAAACTCGTTAAATCTATCTTTGTGGCCAAACTCAGTTCTCCAGTTCAAGCCAATGTGATTAACGCCATCAATGAAGAAAATGCAAAACTCATTTGGACGTCAATCACTAATTTCTTTGCTTCAACTCAAGCCTCAAACAAGGCAAGAATCTTCAAGTCATTCCTTCGATCTCCATTTACTCCGGACGATATCCCCGGCTTCATCACTAATATGAAGATATTCAAGACTAGACTAATCGAAGTTGGATGGGACTTACCGACAGATGCCATCGGACATTTGGTTATGGAAAAATTTCCTGCCAGCATGGATGCGGTGGCCGATGCAATGACTCACAACAGCAAAGAAATTACTCTCGATGCGGTAGTGGATCATCTGCGATTACATGCCGATAATATGGAGATTTGAGCTGGTGGAAGTGGAAGTAAAATCGATCCCATCACTCTCTACACAGAAAAACCTGTTCAACATAAGTGCCGACGAGATGGACACAACAAACTAGCCAATCATGCCGAATCAAACTGTTGGATGATTCATCCTGAGTTACGACCAGCTCATCTCCAAAGACCACCAAGAAACAAAGTTGAATCGAATTTCAGTAGTTTTCATTCATTGATCACTCAATCACCTCATCTCTTCATTCTTGATTCTGGTTCTTCAGCTCACATGGTGTCGAATCCACTACTATTTCACACTCTACAACACAAAGAACTAGGATCAGTACAAACCAGTTCAGGACAAGACAACTTACAAGTTAAAGGAATTGGTTCGATCCGGCTCAAAAACGAACACGGATAATTTTTCCTAAATCATGTCCTTTACATCCCCAACTTAGTTTTCAACCTACTGTCTGTTTGATGCCTTGTGCTTGAAGACTACGATGTCAATTTTTTTAAAAATCATTTTGAAATTAAAAAGAACAATCAAACTACTGTGAGCGGGAAGTACGTAGGAAATCTTCCAAGTCTTGAATTCAAGAACATAACACATTCAAGCAATCTATCAAATTCTGAATTCATTCATAAATCCTTGGGACACTTGAGCTACCATCGAATAAGAAAGAAGTTAGGAATTCCTCTAAAAATCAGCCAACATTGCAAATCATGTGCTGTAGCAAAGATTACTAAAGCCTCCTTTAAGTCAGTTCACTCACCCGCTTCAAGACCGTTTGAAGAAATTCATCTCAATCTTGTGGGACCTATCTGGCCTTCCTCTCAGTCAGGTCATCGATACATCCTGACAATTGTTGACAGCTGTACTCGTTTCTGCTCAGCCATACCCATCAAACTGAAAAGCGACGTGCCTAATACTTTGGCCTACCTGATTGATATTGAAGCGAAACGATTTGGCTATCACCCCAATGTGATCCACTCGGACTGTGGGACTGAATTTATCAATGCCAACCTGGAACCGTACTGTCAGAAGCATTTAATCAAGCAGCGCACGTCCGATCCATATACGCCACAGCAAAACAGCTTGGCTGAACGGTTCAACAGAACCATCCTAGAATCAATGAGGACTATTCTCAAAGACTCACATGTGAATCGACGATATTGGAATGAAATAGCGAATGTCTGTTCTTTAACCTTAAATCAGATTCCCACTCATCGGTCAAAAAAGTCGCCCTTCAAACATATAAAGGGCGAACACTTCCATTAAGTTATTTCCGACCAATAGGCAATTGAGTAGCCTATCTTATTGAGCCTTCTCAATTGTTTTCCAAGCTTAGTCCCAAAGGAGAAAAGGGCATTCTCATTGGATACAATGATGAACTTCGATCCTACCGAATTCTATCCGATAACGGAAAAATTGTTGAAACAAAAAGTGTGAAATTTCTCGATTACACTCCCAAAACCGTCAAACACTCCGATTGGGATTTTGAAGTTGAAAATGAAGAAAATTCATCGCACATTGAAGACAAGGATGAAAGTATTCAACAATCGGGTCCTATTAATGAAGATGAAACAATCGATGAGAGTGAAAATGAGGCAGATGTAGCTGGAAGTCTCGTGCCGAATGTCATTAACATCCCAGATACTTCAAGAACGCTTTGTGAAAGAACTTCCCAAGTAAAGCCTGTAAAATACACCTATCTGACGACAGATCCGAAGACGTTCAATACAGCGATGGAATCAGTTGAAAGAGAAAAATGGTTAAAGGCGTCAGAAGAAGAACTTGCCAGTATTGAACATCATGAAGTGTGGGATGACGTTTTTTCTACTCCGGATTCGTTCTTGCACACTTTGTGGATCTTTAAGACAAAGCCGGAAACTCTGTCCTCATCGGAAAGGAAGAAAGCTCGGTTGTGTATACAAGGATTCACGCAGGTTGAAGGACGTGATCATGGCGATACCTTTGCGCCTACTGGAAAATTCACTACCCTGTTGATGGTTTTGATGTTATCGATTGATAAAGTCCTACCAATAAGACAGTTCGATGTAAAGAGTGCATTTCTTTATGCTCCACTAAAAGAAGAGTTATACATCAAAACTCCTGAGGGGTCGTCTCGAAAAGCTCTATTTCTGCGACTGAAGAAATCCTTATACGGACTCAAACAGGCTCTGCTTAATTGGTATGAAACCCTAACTGCCTGGTTTGAAGAAGTCGACTAATAAATACTTATAAATTTATTCCCAACTTATTGGCTCTCCAGGTTAAGCGCTGTTCAAGTACCAACCCCAAAGGAATTTTATTCACATGTAATTAATAGTTGAAATAGTCATTTTAGTTTAATTAAGGTGAAATAAATATTACACTATTAGGGGGTATCAAATATGACTCAATCCACCATTATCTAATCAACTGGTTTTGAAAATCCATCATTTTTAAAAACCATTGATACCCATTTAAAATTGGTCAGAATTTCCAAAATCCAAATTTTGTTGCATATTTTAATTCACTGGTTGTAATGGTGGATTTGGTCATATTTGATACCCCCTATTAGGGGGTATTAAACATGACCAAATCCAAAATTAGGGGGTATAAAATATGACTAAATCCACCATTGTTTAATCAACTGGTTTTGAAAATCTACCATTTTTAACAACCATGGATATCAATATAAAATGATTCAAAAATCTCAAAAGTGAAAATTTGTTGAAAAAACTAATTCACTGGTTTTGATTGTGGATTTAGTCATATTTGATACCCCATTTTATCTAATAGGGGGTATCAAATATGACCAAATCCACAATTATCTAATCAACTGGTTTTCAAAATCCGCCATTTTTACAAACCATTGATATCTATATAAAATGCTTCAGAATTCTCAAAAGTGAAATTTTGTGGAAAAACCTAATTCACTGGTTTCAATTGTGCATTTGATCATATTTGATACCCCCTAATCAACTGGTTTTGAAAATCCAACATTTTTAAAAACCATGGATATCTGTATAAAAGGGTTCAGAATCCTCAAACGTGGAATTTTGTGGAAAAACCTAATTCACTGGTTTTAATGGTGGATATGGTCACATTTGATACCCCCTATTTTAATTAATGTGAAATAGATATGGAATATTTTTAATTCAAAATGAAACCATTTACCACCTTTGACCACAAACAGGTTGATCATATTCACCTGGTAATTTTCCCCCACCCCCCTGTCAAATGAATTGACCAAGGGATTCTTTAAAAAGTATTCAATATTTACAGAGGGGGTTTCTCCACCAAATTGAAGAAATCCTCACCATAAATTTTGAACATAAATTAGATAACTTATTATAAGCTACCAAGGCGCTCACCTTCTCCTGTAACTTTAAGCTAGGAGGACTGGCCGTTTTTACCTTTTTTACCCACATTTCACCATAAAAACTGCACTTAATTGTACCTTTCACCCTGTTTAGCCAGGAGAATTGAGTTTTTGGCATCAAATAGGCTGAATCAAGCCAGGTGGTAAATATTTTATTCCAAAAGGCATCCTTAAGTATTCATAGACCCCAAGATGGCAAAGTATCCTCATAAAATTTCTAATCACATCAATAGGGATCTGATGGAAAACTAGCCATAAAATTGAGAAATAAAATACATACAATTGAGATAATTAGCTTTGGATAGATTATGTAGGGAATGGTTTATTCTAGTTATTGGGTAATTATCAGCTTTAGCACAATTATTTAAATCTCTACAGTCACCTACTATTCTGGTAATTTGCAATATGCCAAGCTATGATAACAGGAGTTGTTGTTTTTGGTTCATTATGACCCACTTTCTTAAGACCTGTTAATTCTGGGAGTTGATTAATGTGAGTTCCAAGGGCTAATCTAAGTTTTGGACTAGAGGCCTCAGAAATGAAGAATAGGGCTCAGAAGTTCTAGTTTAATATCATGACCTGGTACTTTGACTATAGATTCCTCAGTAGTAACAAAACCTTGATTATTGTAACAAATTTTTAACACAAATATGAAAAAATCCACAATTAAAACCAGTCAATTAGGGTTTTCCACAAAATTCCACTTTTGAGAACTCTGAACCATTTTATAGATATCCACAGTCTCTAAAAATGGTGGATTTTCAAAACCAGTTGATTAGATAATGGTGAATTTGGTTATATTTGATACCCCTATTATCCAACATTTCACTGATTAGGGTTGTGAAAAATAATCCTGATTGAAAGATACCAGCTCTTAATTTATTCTCTCTTGCTTCAGATTTAGAATTAGGGGGAGTCAATGTTATATTAATTTTACATACATGAAATTTATCATTCCATTCAGCTCCAATATCAAAGTATCTATCTTTTGTTTGAAAAATATCAAAACCATACATGCAAAATGTGCCATTTTGTAAGGGTTGTGAATCCCTTCACTGATCTTTGTGAAATGTGGTATGGAAGAGACAGCTTACCAAGCCTTTTGCAATTCTTAAGACAAAACAGGAGCCTTTTATCAATGGCTCAGAGGAGATTTGGGATAAGTTCTCTGCTACAACCTAGAATCACAAAGGGAATTCAAGATGAAGTATGAAATGAAATAAAGGCTCACCTGGCACAGAACGACTGTCAGATGAGTCCTCCCCTGCGCCAGGAAGGTAAAAATGGTACCAAATACTTTGAGCTGAGCTTGGAATGAAATAGAAAGGTTAATAAAAACCAGACAAAGGAGGGGGGGTTGACACATTTCATAATATGAATAATTACAAATGGAATCCTGTGGTACTACAAACTCAATATTCAGCCATAGGGATCCTTCAGAATGAGGGAAGAATTGAAACTAATAAACTTGGCTTTAGGTACTGGTAATAGATCATTTTTCCAGTCTGTTTAATTGATATTTAGGAATTCAGAACTACTACATGAGAAGCAAGCACCAATATCTAAAATCACCTGCAGATATTCATTGTTAGATATTACCATAGAATAGCTGGGTTTTCCCAAAGTATAATTCATACCAGTATCTGGTTTGGTAGTGAGGAATTTGGAATCAGGAACATGTCCAACATTTAATGATTCATTCCACTTCTGAGGAAAATATGACTTGGAATTTATCTCATTGATAGAAAAAGCATATCTTGTATCTGCTTGAATTAATTCAATTCTATGATAGGTTTCCGCATCAGAATCTGGATCATAATAATGATATCTAAATGTGTCTTCTGGAGACTATATTTCAACCTGTCTGGGAATCTGTATCTCCTTGTTAATAAAAGTATATTTGAACATTATTAATTTTCATACATGGTTTAGTTAATTTGGGTTTTTAATGTCCTTTTTTCCTGAAATTATAACAGTCAGAAAGCTGAAAATTTCATTTTTCACCTTCCATCCAACAAACTCAACCCATTTTCTTCTTACAAATTCATCATCAGGCTCTCCAGTTTCATGGTTTCTTCTTCATTTTCTCGGGACAGACCATAAGTTGGGGGAGGAACACCTCAGCTGTCACACCCAGGAAGTTTGAATTATTTTCCCTTATCCCTTCCCATCCTTTTCTCCATCAAATATCCATCCATCCCTCAACACATCAGCCTTTAAACCTTAAATCAACAGGCCTTTTGCTTGGACCAGTACCCTTCACTCTTCCTTGGATCAGTCATTCTTCCTTATCAGTCTTTCAAACTTCAACAAATAAACCTTTTCTTTGGAACATTACTCTTCACTCTTCCTTGGCTCAGTCACCCTTCCTTGGATCAGTCAACCAGTAGTTTTCTTCATCTTTTAAAAACTTCAGTTTCTTTTCCCTGGACCTGTACCCATCATTCTTCCTTGGATCAGCCATAAACCAACTTCTTCATCTTACAAACCAGTTATTCCCTTGTGCCTGGAATGTCCATCTATCTTCCAACAAATATGTTCATCATCATCCAACCAATATTTCCCTGAACCTGGATCATTCAATCTTCTTTGGATCAGTCACCTGCAAATTCCTTCAAAATAAATCACTTGGCCATACTAGATTTCTGGATTCTGGACAGCTTCTTGATACATTCTTCCTCTTATCTTAGTATTTCACCAGTTCACATCACTCTGGACCATCATCAAATTCCACTGGTATTCTTATAGACATCTTCACTTCCTTCTATTCTAAAACTGAACCCTTCATCCCATTTTCCTAGTAGAGTTGTTGCATAATCTCTAAACTTCTAGTTTCACTACTGTTTATAGTACCCCTTCTGGTAAAGATAGTAGTCTTCTGTTCATTTCACCTGACATATTTCTAAACTATCTTGAGTATAGCAAATGTCTTCTCTCATTTAACCCTCATCATTTGCAGTAACCTGTTGTGTCACTGGTGATATGTTATACAAATCCATCAGTTGTAGTTATTAGAAATAGTTTAGTATCAATAAAACTAATAGAGTCTTTTCTAGATATTACATAGTGTTCAAGATCTTTTAAAATCATAAAACATTAGTTAGATTTTATCAACCCTCTGGTCCTAGGACTAGGACCTATTTTCTGGACCTTGGATTTCTTTCTGGACCTTGGATTTCTCCTTCTGGACCTCGGACTCTTTTAGACTTTGGATTATTCTTGTGGACCATGGACTCTCTTGGACTTTGGATTCTTCTTCTGGACCTTGGACTCTGTTTGACATTGGATTTCCCCTTCTGGAATTGGACTCTTTTGAATTTGGTCTTCTTTGGCTTTCTTTCTTTCCCTCTGATTTCTGGGGACAGAAATTTACTTGGAGGATATGGTTACCCTGTTCCCACTCACACCAATCTTTCTATATCACATACACCATCCATATATTCATCATTATTATTTCAAATTCAGATCCTACACCCCATTTTTCCCCCAGTCACTCACTCAAACCACCCTTGATTTCCTTTTGGATCAGAAGTTATTAGCATTCATAGATTTCATTTGTACATTCTTTTCCTTTCTTTTTATTTGGCTTACGTCATCCAAGACAGCATTACTCAGCAAACCCAACATCTTACATAAACTGTATCAATTGCTCATCATTACTGCATACTTTCACTTCACTCTTACAGTTGTACTCTGTTTCTCAGAACTAATACTATTGTAGCCTCTTCCCATCATAATATCTTGTGATACTGTGCTCATAATTGGTACCCCTCTTGAAGGTCCTTTTCACATATATACTCCACTCTGATTTTTGTATCCCCTCATGCATTTTATACCCCATGCAACCTGTATGACCTTTTACACCCAATATTAGATCCATTTTATTCAAAGACACTTTTTACCCAGACAATTTAGATACCCTTGCCATCAAACCTTTTACACAAACCATTTTTCCCTCACAACTCCTCCTCAAACCCCCCATATTGTTGGAATTTCATCACTGTGTTTTCCCTCTCTTCCTCTTTCACACATCTGTCACTCCTTTTTATCCCATTTCCAGATGAATATCCAACTCACCTTCTGTCCCACATCTCAGCCATAACTTGTATGTAGATAAATAACCATGCTGCTGAGTAGATAATGAGATCATCTGTTCTCTGCGCCCTGATCCCTGTGGTCTCTATAAGATACAACCACTTGTAGTGTGTGCACTTTTCTGCCATACAAGCTAGCAGTTATTAGCCCTTTGACCACCTTTTTTTCCATCTTGAGTCTTTTGCCTCAAGATTTTTTCCCGGTCAAAACTCCTCAGTTCACTCTCCTCACCTTAAAAATCCTTCAGATGTAAATGTACACAAGCTCATAATACTAGTCAGCCTAAGCTTAAAGTAGAAATATACACCTTATATTGAAGTTCCCATTAGCTTAGCGGCATCAGATCTACTCTACACTACGCTACATGTTAGCTGTTAGCTGAATTTTTGCCCATTAAATGTTAGCTGTTAGCTGAATTGTTTCCCGCTAAATTTTAGTTTTTAGCTTAGTTTTTTCCCACTATACTATACTCAAATGGTGCATTGTGTTTGTGTCAGCTTGCTACTAGTTCAGAGACAACCTGACTAGAACAATAAATAAGTAATAATTAATTAATAAACAATACATATGAAAGAGAAATTGTTACACAGGTAATAATGTACCATAAATTATCATAAAACATAAGAAAAAGATTAGAATATAAACATTATTACATAGTAATAATGTAATAAAACAAATATAATCAATAAATTAATAATAAAATAAGTAATAACTCATTAACCTTTGAGGTAAGTGAAGATATTATTTCATATTCTGAAAGAGCAAGTACAATAAACTAGGGTACCTCAGCCAAAGTATCCTAGAAAACTTACTCCTTCTAATAATAAAATTAACTTAAAGAATACTCCTACTAAGCGCTAAAGATACTTACTAGTTATAAACATATGTAATATGAGAGTATTCTAGTAAGTAGAATTCCTTAAAACACGGGATAATTACTTAAATAAACCATTTAATTATCCTTTAAACACATAAATAAAATATTAGATAACATTTGACATAAATACCACACTGTTTTATAGTCTTTGTATTATTATTAACTTCTACAAATAAATACTGTATAAATTAATTAATATCATATTAAATGAAAGACACAAAACAGGGGAGAAAGAAAACATTAGAATGCTTCAAAAAAGCCTAAAAGAAATTGTACAATTAAAATAAAATGACAAGCTCCTTTAATCACGGGAAAATAACAAACACTGACACTTTTCCCAGGATGTTAGCTTGTCAGATAGTTGAATGGAGAGCTGTAAAAGCGCCCACAATGCAATTATAACAAGAACTCTCATGGTACAGAACTTTATATATGAAATTACCAAATTAAATACAAATAAGATTCTGTACTATAATTTGATTATTTACTTTAATTATTTGTTGATCAAATGATCAGTACATGCTGTACATCAGACTAAGAGCTCTTTAAGCGCCCTCAGATTATTTCTAAAGATGATTGACAGGCTGTATTAATTATTGACAGCCTGTACATGTAATAATTTGATAAATTACATCATTTATTTCTACTAAGGATAAATCCTTCCTTGTAGTGTTCCCATAGCCAAAAGAACACTTGATGTTTCGCCATCAGGGCTCCATAGAGGCATTTAAGAGGCCCTGTCTTCCCCCTTTATTTTTATTCCCCAGCTTTATCATATTTACAACCAGCATTCCACCAGTCAGCATACTAGTGTCCTGCCCAGTAAATCAGTCTTCAAGACTTCAAAGCATCTTTTACTCAACCCCAAATCTGTCCAGCCTTCCATCCCACCTTTCCAACTGCTTCCAGCTGCTCAGTTTACCATAAGAAAGTCCCCCACCTCCTTCCCTCAAAGCATACTACAGTAAGTCATTTTCTATTAGGAGTTGTGGCCCTTTCTTAGCCACTATATCCACTGGGACTAAACACCCCTGCTTGCAGGCCCCAGTTTTGATGTTTCAGTTCCCCTGCTTTTAGCACAAACACATTTGGAGGGAACTAAACACCCCAGCTTGCTTGCCCCTCCATAAAATATATATCTTTTAATATTAATATCAAAGATTAAAGTCCCCAAAAATACCTATTTTTATCCCATATTGTTGCCTTGAACCTTGTGTAGCTAGAAGGATATCAGTCCTTGGCATCACAGAGCATTACAGTTTGTCTGAAAACTGTTGATTTCACCAGTTAACATGGCTGCTGCATAAAAGCTGTGTTTATGGCTTCAACAGGTAAAGTCCTGCTGCATTAAAGCTTTCAGCAGAGAAATCCAACTTCTTTCTTGTGTTTGAATTGAAAACAGGATCAAACTTCTAAAGCCAGCTGAGTGAACAATCTGAACAGATTTTTTTGGGTGGATTAAATCCCTGCTTGTTATACCAATAGTTGTTGTGATGTGGGTGGGCAAAGAAGAGGATGTGGAAACTCTTAAAGTTTCTCCCTTGCACAAATTGCCCTATTTTTTGGCTTTGATGATTTTAAATTAGTATTTTGATGAATCCTGTTGAAGCATGTCTTTTCCCGCTTTACTTGCTTCCTTTGAGTTAAATAATAACTTCTTCTCATTCTCTCATGGGCATTCTGGTTACTGTTTCATCAATTTCCATATGAGCAAGATGTATTGCTCAAGTTGGAATTGATTAGAAAGCAATCCCAATTCCCAAATAAATGAAAGAAACACATATCCAAACATGGAAAGAGAAAGATGCAAAAGAAAAGCAGAACTGGAGAAGTATTTTTGAATTGTTTCTGGGGATAAATAATGAAATAATCATACTTTTTGAGGCAAAATGCAGCTCCTTCTATAGCCAACATGGGGGGAAATGGCCAAATGGATGTCTCAGAAATCCACTGTAGAAATTTTTATGAGCTTCAAAGCCATGGTGAAAAACATGTTTTTTTGAAAAGAAAAGACAGAAATTAAAAAAAAACAAACAAACAGCAATACACTGTTTGTATTGCTTTAGTTGTGCAAGTAAATGATTTAAAAAAACATTTTGATTGCTTTACTTGTGCAATTAGAGCTTTTTGATTGCTTTACTTGTGCAAATACAGGATCATAATTGAGCAGAGTGGACCAGCTTTGACCTCAGACAAGTGTAGCGCAAAAAGACACTGTGCTAACAGTTAGTGTAGCTGAAAAGAGTGCTACACTAACAGTTAGCGTTGTGGTAATCCATACCTTTTCACATACAAACATCAACAACTTACATTTCCTCTCACATATACTTCATTGTTATTACATAATCAGATTCTACATACAAAACTACCCCTAGTCACTCACTCAAAGTACCCCTGATTTCCCTTTGGTTCAGAAGTTATTGGCATTCTTAGAATATTACCACTTACAACCACATAACTTTACCAATACTACAACCCCATAGGATATTATACAAGGTATTGATTTATAAATATACAGTACATAAATAAAACACAGATATTACATACTTTTCTTCAGTTTATATCTTCTTTGGTATTAAGTTGTACAGCACAGTCATTTATATTAAATAGTTACATCTTCTGCCTTTATCATCCTCTTTGGTTACTAGTCACATTACATTCCTTATATACATAGTTACTAGCTACATTGGCTCATCTTTCTTACACTATCACTACTCTCTTTTGGGTTGTATACCTCTGAACACATTTCCCCTTTCTCTTTACTGCCAGGATCAGCCATCTTGTGCCCTTTTGTATAAGTAGAACTCCCCTTAGTTCTATGGATAAATCATGCATGCACTCCCCTTTTATTAAAGTACAGTTTACATTTACCTTTACCTTGAAACCTTTTACATTTACTTTTGCATCAACCTTTACACAAATAACAATCATAACACATACCCTATACTCTTTCTCAGTGCTTTTCTCACTCCTCTCAAGGTCCCTGCCTCAGATTGATTAAACAACCTAAGTTCCCATTAGTAGCAGCAGTCTAAGGATTAGTAGAAATATAGCCACACCTCTTTTTCTTTCTTTTTCTTAGTGAAACCCTTTCCCCTCAGCATTAGTCAAGAAGGGCAGCCTCATCAGCACCTGTAGCTTCAACATCTTCTACTTACTAGATTTGTTGTCTATTTCCCCTTCAAGCTCTTTCCTGATCCTTTAGGAGTTCCACAAGTGGTGTCCCAACAGTGGCCTTATTTCCTTCAGTTTTAAATCTTTCAGTCTTAGTTTCCTGCTACTACACCAACTTACAATTTCAAATCAATTCTATCATACCTAATCCCTTCATTCCATTTCTAAGTGCATCACCTATAAATAAAACACCTAAAAAAACATATCTTCCTGTTAGTTTCTCTACATATCACTTCCTTATCTCTCCACTTACTTTCCAACATGTCCAGCCCTCAACAATCCCCTGCCCTGAACATCAGCAACAACCTAGGAGAAACCTCTGGCCTCACCCAAGGATCAGCCAACAACAACCAAGGATCAGCCACCAACAACCTGGAACCTAGTATCACCAACAACCCCAATACCTCTAGGCCTGCTGCTTCATTCCAACTGGCCAACCCTGGCTCATTCACCCACTACAGAAATAACCCTGCAAACTCAGAAAGCTCCCATTTGGAAGGATCCAGGCATCAGTCCCCAACCCAGCAAGCCTCAGACAGAATGAACACCCACTTTTTGGAAAGAGAAGCTGTAATGCCCAAGTACCAAGGACCAACCAAGGCTGTCAAGATTAAACCATTGGACAAGGAACTATACTTTGATGGAACCAATATGCCTGTGGAGAAGTTCATTAAAAGGTATGAGAATGCTGGATCAGCTGATGGAGCTTCCTCTAGGGACCTGGCCATGCAAATTATTTCTTTTCTCAAAGGGATGGACTTAAAGGATGAAGTAGAGGAGATGACTGGCCATGAGGACTTGGATTGGGAGGTCTTGAAAAAACAACTCTTGGACAGATATGGATCACCTCTTCCCCTGGTGAAGTATACCAGGCAGGACCTAAAAAAGCTCAACTACTCTACCATCCAAGCTGGAGGAATTAAGACCCTGGAGGAATTCAAAACATTCAGGACTAAGTATGAGGTAATAACTAACTATCTTTTCAGAATGGGACAGACATCACATGTGGAGGAATCTAGGGAAATCTTATTGGACTCACTCAGCCCAGAATTGGAATCTTCAGTCACCAAGGAACTCATCAGGGACAACAAGATGCTAGCCTCAAAGGATGGAGGTGATATTCTTCCAAATACCCAGGTCCTGGTCACCTACATACACAGGGAGGTTCAGTCAGCTTCAGTAATGGAAAGAAGGAAGACATCCAGGAAAGATATCAGTCAGGAACCAGTCAACACACCTTCTATAGCCCCACCAGTCAAACTCCCACCTGTATACAAATCCCCAGCTCCAACCACCTCTAATTCCACAGATCAGAAACTGGACTCCCTCATTAAGCAATTTGCAGCTCTTACTGCTGGAAAATCTGCCCCACCTCATTTTCCTGGAAATCCTTCTGGACAAGCATATGGACCAAGGAACCCAGACTTCAAGTGCTTCTACTGCTTCCAACCAACCCACACAATCACCAGATGCATTCTCTTAACCTATGATGAATCAGTTGGATCAGTTCTCAAGGATGGAAGAGGATTCAAACTTCCAGACAGTTCACCAATTCCCTGGGATTCCAGTAGGCCAATCAAATCAGTTGTGGATAAATTTATCAAGGATTCCTCAGAGGCCACTACATCATTTGGACATATATCTTCTTTTGGCCAACTAGAGGAAATGGACCCAGAAATCCAAGGATTCTATGAAGCAGACCTAGGGAAAAGGACTAGAGGAAAAAAGTACCAAGAGGAAGAATCAGATAAAGGAAAGAGGACCAAGAAAGACCAGGAAACTCTAATGGACATGGATCAACAGGACTTACTCAGAATGGCTACCTCTTCCCCAGGCCCCAGTTCCAGGTCCCCTTCTAATCCTCAGAATACTAAAGTTAGGTTCCAATCCAGTGAAGAATCAGAAAACCCACCCAAGGAAAAGGCCCCAAGGAAGACTTACTTGGAAAAGACTCTGGCCAAAGAGTACCCAGGAATGGAAGAAGAGACAGCAGGAAGGATTATGAAAACTATTGTACCCCTTACAGCAGGAGAAATATGCACCATAGCCCCAGGAGTGGTGGACCACATCAAGAAAAGGATCAGTAACAGAAGAATCCCAGTGGAACCTAATGTATCAGTATACTCAGCAGCAGTGGAAGAAGAGGATGAGGAAGAAAAGGATTCAGTCACACATTATTCCTGCCCACTAGGTTATGTCAAACTCACTATACATGGAAAAACCTTGGAGGCACTTTTGGACACTGGATCAATGGTCAACATCATTCCAGAAAAACTTGCCAACCACCTTGGATTATTTATAACAGAAAAACCAATGAAGCTCAAAGGAATTGGAGGCCATCACACTGAAATAATTGGAATTGCTGAAAAGGTGGAAGTACTGGTGGGTAGAATAACCAAGTTTGTTCATTTCTGGGTGGCCAGAGGTGGAGTCCAGTTCATAGTTGGAAAGCCTTTTTCAATGGACATATCAGCAACCATCAAATACAATGGACCTAGGGAAGAATCACTCTCAATAATGGAAAAAGGACAAGCTTACCTGGTACCAATCCTCCTCCCCACTCATCACAAATGGGAAACATCTCTTCCAGTCAACATTGTCACCAGGGATTATTTGGACCAAGGGCAGAAATTCCATTTCCCATAGGGGAATGGGACCTGCCAAAACAACCATCAGAAAAATTATGCCCCTTCCTTTTCATAATCTCATATCACCTGTGCAGCAAAATATAAATCAACACAAAAAAAAAAAAAAAAAAATTAGTTTTGTTGTCTTTTGTTTTTTTTTTTTTTTTATAGAAAAAAAAAAAAAAAAAAAAAAAAAAAAAAAACTCACTAGATAAAGCATTTACATCTTCCTTATAAATAGGCAATACATCCCTTTCCTTCTTTTCCTTATTACATCAATTTTCTTCGACTTGTTTCGGCAAACGGCTTGGGTTCAGCGAACGGCTTGGTTTCAACGATTGGCTCGTCCAGACGCGGCGTGGCGCGCTACAGGGCAACCATAACACCAGGAATATTGAAGAGGAGGAGGATGTCATTGATAACGGGCGAGTAGGGGACAACATGCGAGGTGAGGAACGACGACGATATCGTCGAAGCCTTTTAAAAAAAAAATCAATCCCTCATTTTTCGACGCCGGTGAACGACCCGGGAATACGTTCTTTCTTTGGCCTACTACATCTATCGATGCCGGTGCACGACCCGGGCTTCATTCTTTTCTTTTTATCTTTCATTTTTACTTTTTACT
Organism: Puccinia hordei; assembly: GCA_007896445.1. Taxonomy (NCBI): domain Eukaryota; kingdom Fungi; phylum Basidiomycota; class Pucciniomycetes; order Pucciniales; family Pucciniaceae; genus Puccinia; species Puccinia hordei. The sequence continues at coordinate 362,980 of RDRW01000012.1, forward strand.
TTTTTTCCTTTTTCCTGGTCTTTCCATGGACCGTTCTTCTTATCAGTAAGAAGAACGGTTTGCTTTTTCATCTCCGAGGTCGTTCTTCAACCCGGAGGGACGTGCCTGCTTTGGAGACGCCGGCGATTCCGCGGATACAGTATCGCCGGGACCCCGCGTCCACTCTCCGCGCGGATTCACCAACTTCATTTCCGGTTGCACCTCTCACCTCGCTGGAAAATCAAGACCATGATTTACCTTTAAAAAAAAAGAGACAAAAAATATATAATAAAAAAAATAAAATAATAAACAAATAAATAATTAAAAGAATAAGTAATTAATTAATTAAAAAAAAAAAAAAAAAAAAAAAAAAAAAAAAAAAATGACCATATTAAAAAAAAAAAAAAAACAGCCAATATTAAATTTTCTTTTTTTTGGATACCAGAAAATACAGGAGGCTGGGAAATCAAATCACCAGGAAGACTTAAAAAGGGACCCAGGAGGACAACTAAAAAAAAAAAAGGGAGAAAGAGAGGAATCCCCCCATCCCCCCATCCATCATCCATCATCCATCATCCCCCCATCCATCCATCCATCATCAATCATCCTCATCCTCTTTTATTTTTCCCTCTTCACTCCACTTCCTGATTTCTGGACCACCTCCTTAATTATTATAACTCTTTACTCTCCTTAACCATTAGAGTTTTTATTGAAACATATATATCTTAAAATTCCCTTTGCATATAACATTACCCCTTTCCATCACTTTCCTTCAGAATCCTTTACCCTTTTGATACATATATAAATCTGTTAAAATCATTACATATTATAGGATACTCATATACATTCATCCTCCTTCTCTTGAATTACCACCCATGACCATTCTACCCTTTCTTTCATCATACATTTAAATACTACATATTATCATTACCCTCTTACCACATCATCAACACCTCTCTTTCTTCTTGCCATTACCCTTACCCTTTCCTCTCTTCCCATATTACCACCACCCCTTTTTCTACATTACCTTCTTACCATTACTATTGCTCCTCACTCTATTTCCATATTACCACTACCTCTTCTTCTACCTTACCCTTACCCCTTATCTTTCATTACTCTTTTAGTCCTCACTCCATTATATCACCACTACCTCTCTTCAACAACTACCCCATAACATTTAAACCATTACCATTAACTTTTTAATCCATTTCCATATTACCACTACCTCTTTTCCCACATCAACAACTACCCCATTACATTTAAACCATTACCATATCACCATTACCTTTTACTCTATTACCATATTACCTCCAATCCTTATTAAATTACCCTTTACATCTTTTATATTATTACATATATTACATCTCACAGTTATAGGATACAAACTCTGGATTAGAAAGCACTGGACTTGGATAAAGGAATAACGGACTCACTTGGATGGTGGCTCTATGAGGATTACCTGGACCTTGACTTGGACCTTTGGACAGCAGAAACTTGGACTAAACCCTGGATCTCTCCTGCATGTTGTTTAGAATGGAATTTATTTTTAGGAGCCTTGGACTTTGGACTTTATTGGACCCTGGATTCATTCTGAGTTGGAATGTAATATAATTCTAGGAGGCCACTGGACCTTGGACTTTATTGAACCCTGGATCATTCTAGCATGTTTTTTTTGGATGGATTTATTCTTTAGGAGCTCTTGGATTATGTTGAATATTGGCTTTTCTGGATATCTTGGACAACTATACTCAGGATTCAGTAATATATGTACACTAGGCCTCTGGATTTGGATCAAGACTTCCTTCTTCAGTATGTGGACCTAGGAATTGGCCACCTTGGATGGATCTGGACTTCCCTCTTTGGCTTTGGACTTTTCACCCTTTCCCCCTTACTCTCTGGACTTCTCTCTGGGAAAAACTAGTGGACTCTTATTTTGGATACAGACATCCTTTTGTGGCAGCACCTCTTTTATTTGGACTGGACCTCCTTGGCTTGGATACAGACTTCCTTCTTTGGCTATGGACTTTTCCTTCCCCTACATACCCCCACTCTCAGTTTTCTCCCTAAAAATTCCCTTTGCATCATCATTATTACTCTGGATCAGGTTCCTCTTTTTTCCCTGCCTGGGGACAGACAGCTTAGTTGGGGGAGGATGTGGTAATCCATACCTTTTCACATACAAACATCAACAACTTACATTTCCTCTCACATATACTTCATTGTTATTACATAATCAGATTCTACATACAAAACTACCCCTATTCACTCACTCAAAGTACCCCTGATTTCCCTTTGGTTCAGAAGTTATTGGCATTCTTAGAACATTACCACTTATAACCACATAACTTTACCAATACTACAACCCCATAGGATATTATACAAGGTATTGATTTATAAATATACAGTACATAAATAAAACACAGATATTACATACTTTTCTTTAGTTTATATCTTCTTTGGTATTAAGTTGTACAGCACAGTCATTTATATTACATAGTTACATCTTCTGCCTTTATCATCCTCTTTGGTTACTAGTCACATTACATTCCTTATATACATAGTTACTAGCTACATTGGCTCATCTTTCTTACACTATCACTACTCTCTTTTGGGTTGTATACCTCTGAACACATTTCCCCTTTCTCTTTACTGCCAGGATCAGCCATCTTGTGCCCTTTTGTATAAGTAGAACTCCCCTTAGTTCTATGGATAAATCATGCATGCACTCCCCTTTTATTAAAGTACAGTTTACATTTACCTTTACCTTGAAACCTTTTACATTTACTTTTGCATCAACCTTTACACAAATAACAATCATAACACATACCCTATACTCTTTCTCAGTGCTTTTCTCACTCCTCTCAAGGTCCCTGCCTCAGATTGATTAAACAACCTAAGTTCCCATTAGTAGCAGCAGTCTAAGGATTAGTAGAAATATAGCCACACCTCTTTTTCTTTCTTTTTCTTAGTGAAACCCTTTCCCCTCAGCATTAGTCAAGAAGGGCAGCCTCATCAGCACCTGTAGCTTCAACATCTTCTACTTACTAGATTTGTTGTCTATTTCCCCTTCAAGCTCTTTCCTGATCCTTTAGGAGTTCCACAGCGTGGCGTTTGTTCCAGCTAACACTGATAAAAATCAGCTCATAGGAGATTTCTGTAGCATTAATTTTTTTTTTCAATGGCACTAACATTACGCTAACGGCTATTTTTTCTGTCAATGATTTTTTTTAGCGTTAGCTTCCCAAATCTCCAGCTAACAGTAATTTTGTAGTGGCATAGCTAAAAAAGCTAACACTATGCTACACTAAAACTAATGTTAGCGTAGCGGGCCCACCATTGGTCTGGCGGCTGGGTCCTGGGGATAAGGAGGACAAAAATGGTGTTTAAGACCTATTAAAATATTGAGATAATGATGATGAAAATGAGAAGGATGATGATGATCATTACACAACAAACAAGATGATGGAACTGGAAGATAAACAACAGATCAGACTGCAGTGTCAGCCTACGTGATGCCAAGGATAAATCCTTCAAGCTACATGTGGTGCAAAGAATAAGGTTAAAGAGTATAAAGACTCTGGGTGATGCATAAATAGTCTAATTCCCAAATAATATGGGGAATTGTGACATAAAAAATACAGAAATAGTAGTAATAATTATACTAAATAAATTTAATATGATTAAAACCAGAGGGGCCTGATAAATCAGGGATGGTTAAGATACCTCTAAGTTATCTTGAAAATAATGCAGAGGGTTCAGATACCTGGAAAATTGGGGCCTTTTGGAACAGGGGTGGTTCCATCCCAGTGGAAAGGAATGGGGGAGTATCTTCAAGGAAAGGGTTATTACTTACTAGTAATAATCCTAAGGAGGACTTGGGGATATTGAGGGTAGAACAAGAAATTTTTGGGCACTTTGATGGGTTGATTGTTGAGCTGACTGGTAAATGTAATGTTGTTGAGTAGAACAGGGCTAAAGAATAACTACTAAGGACATTAGCAGCTATTTATGAAAATTGTATCTAATATAAATGGTGGGTATTTTAAAGCATGAGGAGCCTTCTTTAGGCGGTTGAAGAGCTCCTTTAAATATTCCTGAGATCCCTCTGGGAAGCCTATGGGCTTTAAAGGCCAGCTTGGGGGCGCATTTGGCTAATTACTGGCCCTCCTGGTGACGCTACAGAGGCTTGTGCCTTGGGTATAAGTCACCAAGTTAAATATATATTGTTTTTATTTATTTTAGAATACTAATTTAGTAATTACAGCCATGTATTACATTAGTATTGATTTGTATTATTAGTATCTGTGGCTTGTTTGTATTTTATAATAAGCCACAGTACTTTTTTTTTACTTTTTTTAGTACTTACTGTAATTAATTTTTAGTATAAATTAATATAAATATATTTTCCAGTTCCTAGTAATCTTTACTACATATATATCACATGTAATGAAGATACTGGGGTGCTGTTTTGATACCTCTTGTATTATTTTACTGGCTCTGGTGTCTGAGTACCACACAGTAATGCTTTCCTGGGTCTAATACCCTGCGCAGGGGGCTTGTACTCCAACTTGGGTCAGGCCTTCAGTCACACGGGTAAATCAAGCTGCGCTGACCTCGGTACGCGGGCTTGGATTTATTCACATAGGATTTACACTATCTCCCCCAATTTACACAACACCTCATTTTCATGACTGAAAATTGGGTTGAAGAATATATGTAAATATATACAAGCATAAAAGCATACAAGTACCTTTTATCTCAAAAGGTACTTGCCAAATGTTCAATTTTGAGTTTCATAATCAAGGAGTAAGAATTAGGGGTACCTGTAAGTGAGGTACCCTAGGTTAAATTTAGCGTAGAATGAGAATATCAAATAATTTTCTAGCTTTTACTATTTTATGCTTGTTTTTTTATATGTTTTATTATTATTTTAATGTTTTTAATGCTTGTGACAGGTTGCTCTGCTATAGTAGCAAGCTGACATCCAGGGGAAAGCCAAAGACCTGGAGGCAGCCGTCAATTGGAAGAAGATCAATACTGCCAGTGCAACTAACTTTATTTTCTGCAAAAATTTCATAGACACCCTCAAGAAAATCAATCTCAAATTAGATTCTAAGAAAAATCAACTGGATTCTACCCAAGTTAATCACCAAACGCTATCACTTTCAGCCTGGGTGTAGAGCTGACTGTGTGTCAATAACAAATGAAAAAATTACAAGTTAATATCTTTATTAATATGAATAACAGATCAATCAATACAAAAATCATGATGTGATCCAATACTACTAAGGACTACAGATCAAAGATGTGTCCCATAACACTGCCTTAGTAGAAATCATATAATAGACCTTAACAAATCCTCCCAAAAGGATCTGTCTTCCCTGAAGCTCCGCTGTACCTCCCAGGTCATGGAAGCGCTCAGAGTTCCCCCAAGATGATATCTTAAAATATATTGTAATCATCTCTTTATCCCCCAGAGAAATATTAGAACACCAGTACAGTACATACCTTAGAGTTATTTACCTTTCCAGTTCCTATTCTCCACCAATACCCCAATTCTGGATAATACATAGTGTATTACTGTTATACCATCAAGAATTGGCCACACCTTACCTTCAATAAGGTAAGAACCATGAACCCAAGTGAGTAACTTGCCTCTTAATATTCTGTATTGATTTGGATGCACCCTTTTTAAAGAAAGCCTCACAGACAAGATTTAATTATTTAGGAATAATCCTATTTTACAGGATATTTATCAGCAAAAAAACATTTAAATCATCAACCTGACTTAGTTACAACCACTTACCACGGTTAGTTTCACACCCAGGCTGACAAGAATAGTAGTTTATTGATTAGTAGTAGATAGCATGAGTTAAATGAAAGATTATACAATAGATGAGATTGATGATTTACTTCTCACCAAGTTGAGATGAGACAAGACATCCATGGGTTGAAGTTTTTAGAGATTGTTGAGGTGATGTATATAGTGTGTTATGGTGATCTAGGTGATATGAGTATAAGGCAGTAATGTAGATGATAAAGGGAGAAATAAGATGAAGTAAGTAATGACAGAATAGAAGATAGGAGTGAATTGTATTGAGAGGAGTGAGGTGTATTTTTGGAGGGAAGAGTTTTAATTTGAGGTGAGGAGTGTGAGGAGGAAGAAAGTGAAAATTTAAGATTTAAAAGGAGTAATTAGGGGGTATCAAATATGACCAAATCCACCATTAAAACCCGTTGATTAGAAATTGCCAAATCCACAATTTCTAATCAACGGGTTTTCAAAAAGGGGTAGCTAAAAACCAAACGGATTTTGAAAATGAAAAACCCTGGTTTTCCATCCAAATCCTTCATTTCCAAAATAACCCAATTAAATCACATCTCTCATCAGCTCACGCTGCACCGTTCAATCCATTTCCTCTTTTCAAACCAAGCAAACATCACACCTCACCTCAACCAATCATGCGACAAGCACCCTCTCAACACAAGCAACTATTTCAAGCGGCCAACTCTGCTGCAACAGTATTGATTTTCGACTCAGATAACGAAGACTCAGGTCTTGAAGATTTCTACCGTTATTGTCGATCAAAACTCCAGAAACGATACCTCAATGTATTGGAGAAATGTAAATTGTTGATTTAATAGGGGGTATCAAATATGACCTAATCCACCATTATCTAATCAACTGGCTTTGAAAATTCATCATTTTTACAAACCATGAATATCTATGTAAAAGGTTTCAGAATTCTTAAAAGTGGAATTTTGTGGAAAAACCTAATTCACTGGTTTTAATTGTGGATTTGGTCATATTTGATACCCCCTAATTAAGGATATGTGCCACAGTCATAAATCTCATTGTACATGTCCCGTATAGGATGTTGAGTTTCAACAAGAACTAAATAAAGGACAAACACACCCTATGAAAACAAAAGCAACTAAAAACTGAATTTTATTGAAAGAAGAAGGCCTTACCACCAGGAAAAATCAATTGTCACCTGACATCTGGTGACATCAAGAAACAATGGATGTAGCTTTGTTGTAGCTATGGTTTTACTCCAGCTAGGCTACAATGGCCCCTTTGTGTCCTACAAGGGGCTATACATGAGGCCAACTGTACTACCAATGGGTAGCTCATTGAACCTAGGCTGATGTCACCTGTAGTCTAGTGACAATTTATTTTTCCTGGTGTACTTGAAAGATAAAACACTCTCAAGATAATATGATTAAACAATTATAGCTGACTCTCATAAAACATTCATTTTTTGAATAAAACATGAAGAAGGTATTAATTAAGGAGGAGAAATAGGAAATAATTGGGAGATAAAATATTTTATTTCACATCATTAGTTATTTCGTATTAGAATTAAAATTGAAGTATTATCTTGCATCATTTCTCTTCAGTTTTACTATTCTTTTCAGTTGCTTTTTTATTTATTCCCAAGTGTTCAATTCTGAATTCACCAAGTCTTGGAACTTGAAGTTCAATTTTGGTAATTCAAGTGTCTTTTTTCTGCATCTTTCTATCTCTGATTCTCATTTAATTAATAATTGTGTTTTTCACTGCATACAAAGATGTTCTTTACTGGATTTGTTTTTCTCCAGCTTTTCTCAAAGGGTGACTTGAACCAAGCTTCAATGGACAGTCACTGTGAAAATTACACATTGAATTTATACATTGCACAGTAACTATTCTAAAACAGAAATAAACAGGTGAAGATAAAATTTCAGATTGGTTGGAGCATGCTGCATGCCAACTGCAGGCATTTGAGCCAGTTTTTCTTGCAGTGGTTATTAGTTTTATTTCTCTTATTATTCTATCTGATAATACTGGCTGCTGGAAAAATGTTCAATGAAGAGAAACTAACAAACATGGCATCCTGATTGGCAAACAAATCTAGATGATTATTAACATTCATTTTTAGAGCAAGTGTTCATGAAATTCAATAATAGTTCAAAAAGCTGCAGGTAGTATTTTTAAATAAAGATAGAGTGAACTGAAATGAAACAAGCTTCTATCTGATGGTAGTCTAAAGATGAGATAAAAAATTGTAGGAATTTCACCAGGTATCCTCTCTCTTTCTTCTTTCATTTCCCTATCCTCCAATTTTTGCTTATTTCCTCCCTCCAAATTAATAATTTCCCCACCTTTCCCACAAATTGTCCCCTCTGTGTTAATGGTTTATATATCAGCCTCCCAGATGTAAATAAATACACCAGTTCTTCCCCATCTGGTACCTGAGGCCACTAAGAGAGCCTCATGTAGTGCGTGAGCTGGGTTATGAGTAAGCTGTCTTGTGATATCTTGAAGAAGATAAAACAAGGGGTCCTGGAAATTTAAAGGCAAACTTCACGGAGTACTTAGCACGCTGGGGTAAGTTTAAATTTCATCATCATTGAAACCTCGCCTTGCGACTGCTATCCGCAACAAGTTACGATGAGAACACAACGACAATCAGCTTAGCGTTGGCAAGAAATAGTTGAAAATCGGTGTTTTCCATTGAGACGGCATTTCTACGTACTGCATGCATGATCGTTGGCTGAGATGGACGATATGCCCCAAAATCTGGGGACCATATGACCCGTTAGAAACAGTAGGGATCCGGGCGTTGTCCCTTGAGAGCTCAAGGACCCTGCCTTCGGAAGGTATCAGCAACTCGTGCCACAAATAGGTTTTGGGTTCCTAGAGACCTAGAAGGAAGAAACCAACAATATTAAACAATTAATCAACCCTCAAGATAATGAATGATGTTGATGACGTAGTATGAAGCAACGGGCTAGTGCACATGTTTCCAGTTGAACCATTACTGCGAAAGGCTAGCAGCTACTCATCTACATGAATTTAGCAACGGAGAATGACTCTCATTCGACATGGAAACCACAATCTTCCACTAGCAGGTAAATCACGCTGGAGCCCTCAAATTAATCAAAGATATAAAGAGATGGGAATGAGTTCAATTTGGAATGGAAAAGTTGCTAAACCAATCACAGGGAGATAAAACCTCACCGTGCTACATGCTCATGGCATACTTAACTAAAATTATCTGATTTATTTTTTATTTTCCAGGGGAAAAATTCTTAATACCCCTGACTGGTATAACTTAACCATTATATAATCATCCATAGGGCTTCTCATTGGCGCTGCACAGATAATCATAATAGATTCATAAAAACATGACCTTCAACAACTTCACCAGACTAGTCCTTCTAGCCTTTGTTCTTCAAGTCACTCAAGCTTTGGGTTTTGAGTCTCAGACAGCAAGGTAAGTTATCAAAAATTCCAAGTTGACATCGAAGTGCGTTTAGTGCTGAAAATGATTTTTTTAGGCTGGCTCCTCGCGGGTTAAGATTTCGAAGAAGGGGGCATGATGGTCAGGCTGCCAAGACCTTGAAGCTTAAGGCGGATGACGCCATCCGCCGAGCAGACCAAACTCCACCTAGTCCATCTCAAGATGCCGCTAAAAACGCGACTGAAATCAAACTGGATGTAGGCGGCGTAACCACCGATAAAAAATTTCCCACAATCCCTGGGCAGGACCCTAAGGATACTAAGGCTTCTGGCGCAACTCAGCTGGAAACATCATTGGGCGGAGAGGCTCCGGCCACCATACATTTGGAGGCCCGTCTGCAAAACCAGACAGAGAATGCAAACCAAAAAGTCAGTGTGGAACTTGGGTCAAAGGCCCCAACCCCTGATGCCACATCAAATGCAACCTCAGCGATAGATCCAAAAGCAACAAACACTACGACAGCTGCTAAAGAACCGGTCAAACTTGATTCAGCTTCCAGCGCCGACGTAGGGATCACAAAGGTCAATCCAGCCCCAAACACCCCCATTGACGTCACATCGGAACTGCACAAGGTGGCCGATGCTAAAAACATCACAGTCCCATTAGAGCTAGCCCAAAAATCTAATGCTGATCCAACCGTCGAAAAAACAACAGAAATAAAACTGGATACGGCCAACGAAACCACTGATAAAAATACGCCCAAAATCCTTGCGCAGGATCCTCAGAATGCCACTCAGGCTTCTGGCTCCACTCTGCTGGAAACATCATTGGGCGGAGAGGCTCCGGCCACCATACATTTGGAGGCCCGTCTGCAAAACCAGACAGAGAATGCGAACCAAAAAGTCAGTGTGGAACTTGGGTCAAAGGCCCCAACCCCTGATACCACATCAAATACAACCTCAGCGATAGATCCAAAAGCAACAAACACTACGACAGCTGCTAAAGAACCGGTCAAACTTGATTCAGCTTCCAGCGCCGACGTAGGGACCACAAAGGCCAACCCAGCCGTAACTACTTCCAGCGACGTTACAGCAGAACTACAGAAGGGAGACAATGCTAAAAACATCACAGTTCCACCAGAGCCAGCACAAAATGCTGATGCAAAACTGCAGCCCGAGCCTACCGCGAAACCTGCTACTGATCAGAAATCTCAACCGGATCAGAAACTTCAACTGGATCAGAAACCTCAGCCGGATCAGAAACCTCAGTTGGAAAAGAAGCCCCAGCCAGCAACAGCCACAGAAAAGGTTGAAGTTGATTTAGCTGCCAGCGCCGGCGCAGGCATATCAAAGGTTGACCCAACCCTAACTAACACCAACAACGTCACAGCAGAGCTACAGACGGTGCCCGATAATACAAACACCACACTTTCACCCGAGCTAGTTGAAAAGGCTAATATTGATCCAAAAACCCAGGCTGAGCCTGCTGAAAAGCCTAGCACTGATCAAAAAACACAGCCAGATCAGAAACCTCCCACAGAACAGGTCAAAGTTGATTTAGCTGCCACCACTGATTCAGAGACCCCAAAGGTTAAGCCGGCCCCCACTACCGCCAACAACGTCACAGCAGAATTGCAGATAGCGGCTGATGCTAGAAATACCACATCTTCAGCAGAGCTAGCAGGAACGACTAATGTTGATCCAAAACCACAACCTGAACCTGCTCCCAAACCTGGTTCTGACCCAAAACCTCAGCCGGAACCAAAACCTCAGCCGGAACCAAAACCTCAGCCGGAACCAAAACCTCAGCCGGATCCACCAACTAAGCCTGACACTCCACCTCAGTCGGATCCAAAACCTCAACCGGGTCCGAAACCTGAGCCGGATCCAAAAACTAAGCCTGATACGCAGTCCCAGCCAGGAAGTGAAAACATGCCTGCAGGAAACCAAAAAAAAACAAAAAAGAAGTGCAGTAAGAAGAAATCTAAACCTTAAGCTAAAGAACAAGCAACAGATCCAAATTTTTAAGTTCAACCACTCAAAGATATTTAGATATTCCAAAATCACTCAAACTTTCAGCATCATTTGAAAACTTCTATATACAATCACTCATCATCATATGTCATTTATCTCTTGAAAGCTGCTTTGATATTTCAAAAGGATTGTTTGGATCTAGGGTTTTAAGGTACACTTATCTTGAATCTGTTTTAAATAATTTAATCAAACAATATAAAAAGAATTCATTTGAAGCATGAAATTGAGCTTCAATTTCTTTGTCCTTGAAGTTTCCCAAATTTAATCTAGATGTGTCAAAGATTAATCCAGAATCAATTTGATAAATTCATACTTCATGTGCACCATGCCCTATCAGAGCAACACTATTTCAGAGACAGCTTGGCTAGAAAAATAATAAAAAATCAAAAACACAATTGAATATATGCTAAAAGAAATAAAACAGTAATAAGAGAAGGATTCATTACTAAATAAGTAATAACTAATATCCACAAGATAAACTGATGCATAATTCATGAAAAGTATCATTATTATAAAGTAAGATGATCATAAACAATAAGAATTAATACAATTAATACAATTAAGTGAATACCTCCTCAAACTCAGAGAAAAGCAGAAACATTACACCTTCTGAAAGTAATTTAAATTTAACCTATGTTACTTCAGCCAAATTTATTCAGATAAAAGCTCAAGGTGAAGATGAGATGGACAGGGGAAATCTTGAAGGATCCTGAGATTGGACCAAGGAGCAAGTAACAAAGGATGGCTCCAATTAAAACTGCTCAGACTGGATGATCAATTTCAAACATCAGGAGCGGACTTAAATAGTCACAACTAGAGAGCCCCCTCAGCAAGATCCAAAGGGTGGCCTAGAAAGACATGGACAGGGCAAAGGGACAGGATAGGACTAGGCCACATGGCCAGGAAGGACAGGTCACAGGTCACAAGTCACAGGTGAAAGGTGAAAGGATAGGCCACATGGCCAGACATGACAGGGACAAGGCTACATGGCCAGAAAGGACAGAAACAAGGCCACATGGCCTGAAAGGACAGGAACAAGGCCAAATGGCCAGAAAGGACAGGAACAAGGCCACATAGCCAGGAACAACAGGAACAAGGAGACTTGACCAGATGTGACAGGGACAGGAAAAGGAAAATGAACACAGGAATGTGAGCAGAAAGTCAAGATTCCTGACCAAATTATCCTATAAAATACCCTCCTTCCAGAGGTAAAATTAAGATAAAGAAAATTTGACCACCAAAAATCATGCATAATATCCTAGTTGTCAACCTAGGGAAAAAAATTAATGCTAGCATAGAAAAATAAAAAAAATTAATACACCATGGGGAGTTTGCTCAGCACCTATTTACAAGTGCTTTTGCCCAACTCATGCCAAGTTTTGGTCCAATCATTGTTAGATACTGGTTCAAGGCTGGTTTGATGTTGGTCTGATCTTGGTTCAAAAACCAAGGTGATGTAAGGGCAATGGATAATGATGTTACCTGGAATCATGCCAGATGTTTTGCGTAATGTAAATTTATAATGTATGCCATACCTATGTTGCAACCCCATGCGCTGAGAAATGCAGATCTGCAAGGCTGATACATTGCAGCAGTGGCGCATTGTCACAGCGATGCGCTACAAATTTCAAAAAATATGTACATGAATTTCTTGCCGCTTACAATGCTCTGCAATGGCCATTACACTACATGTATTGTAATGGTTTCACCGTTGCTGCTTGGCGAGCGGCACATCCCTGCACCTTCTTGGCAAGCAGGTACTGGTTCTATATTTTTATCAGTTGATGTCAAACAATTTTAATTTGGTTGTGCCTCCCAGTTTAGCTATGATGAATTCAACTTGGGAAATCATTGATACAGGAGGTTCAGAAGTTATTCTATGGGAGCCAATGAGTAAATAATAATCCTGTACAAATTACTAAAAGCCTGTAAAAATATAAATTTGATAAATCACATCATATTTTCAATTATTCTTAACTCCTTCCTTTTGACATTCACACCACCAAGAATTTTCAAAATACCAAAATTTTTTGTTGAGTTTAATGATTTTTCAGGAATATTTTAGGCTCCTCAGACATCAGAATACATCCAGTAGTATTAGATAGCCTTTTAGTCGTTTGGGCGCACAAGGTCAAACCAAACTACCCATAAGTATCAGCACAGCTTTTTTTTTCTCTTGAGGGGGATTCAGGATACTTAGATGAATATCTGGTAGTCATACCATAGGTTTCAGCTATCACCTTAAGCGATGAGGATCACTATAATGAATAAGGTCACAGGGGTCATAGAATCCTTTCAGGATCTATGAAAGTTCTGGATGAATGTGTTTATTCTTGGGCTTATCCACTCTGCCGATTGTAGGCTAGAATTTAATGTGCCATCGTGTTTTGAGGCGTCGATATATATTTATTGATTATCGTGGAAGTACGCATTCAATTTGCTCTTCCGCGCTGGGAAGCGAGCGCCCGAGTGGATATTTGCGGCTCCTCCGCGCAGGACCAGTAGCCCTAACCATCGGACTTATCAAACTGGCCAAACCAAACCAAACATTGATATAAAAAAAAAAAGGCCGGGCAAACAGTTTGACCATGAACCGGGTCACAGTGTCTTCCAACCCTTCCGCACTTCGGACCCCAGAAGTTTCAGACTATCTACCATACCACTTGAGAAAACCCAAGGAGCCATCGCTTCCCATCCCTGCATCCCGATAATTTCTTGCCCCCTCTTAACCGCACCGAACACCACCACAGACCAATCCATAATGACTGTGACCACTGAACCTCAAGCCGATCATCTCGCGGGCAAAGTTGCCGAGCCGGGGCACCCCATCGGCATCAAACCGCAAGCCGTAGAGGAAGTCGACCAATTAGAAAACACCCTTGCTGCTCATCCCACAAGTCAGAAAGATCTCGATCCGCTTGAACAGGCCGGTCACAGTATCGAGGGCGTGAGTGAAGAGGAGAGGCTTGAAATCATCCGACAAAGTCAGTAATGTGCTCACCTTGTCATCCAACCCATTCTCTGAAACTCGTGCCTCACCGTAAATAGTCAAAATAGGTTTTATGCTTGCGCTCATGCACTACCTATTACAGTCGAGTTTTATTTCTCCGACGCCAATCTGCCATTCGACAAGTTCATGTTCCTCCAAACTAGCCCTCATCTAGATTCAGTTAAAGCCCCTAATCTCTCACCTGAGGCCAAAGAAAAGGCTGAAGCATACGGACCTGGATGCTCACCAGTCCTTCTACAAACGGTGGCTTCCTTCAAACGCATGAGGGCCCATTCATCCAAATTTCCGACCAGCAAATTAGCTAAGATCATCCAAACCTCACCAACTACGCCCAAACTGGTAGACGTGATAACCGAAGAAGTCGATGGAAAACCAACGTTATACGTCCGACGATTGGTGAAACTAGAAGAAACTAGTCGGGCTGGTGCTAGCGACCGTTGTGTGTACGTGAAGGGTTTCATGGGTGAAGAAGACTTGGCCACCGGCGAACCTGCCAACATGCAGGTTCAACTGGAAAAGTGGGCCAAGCAATGGGGACCGGTAGCTGTCCTGCGAATGAGACGCGAAAACGAGAAGGTGAAAGAAAGTAAGGAAGACAAGTTGCGTGGTCCTAAAAAGTGGAAGAACTCAGTTTTCATCGAATATACCGACCCCCAGTCCGCTGAACAGCTCGTTCACCAATTCAAGCAAGATACTGACAAACCTCAGTTTGAGGGACGTGAACTCTCCTCGATCATGTTCAAGTAAGCCTTCCCTCCCCTCTTTCTTCTGTTTTGCAGACACAGAGTGCTTAGAAATCTATTCACAGGATTGATTACGTTACGATGAAAGCCAATGAAAAGGGGCTACCTCCCCCGAAAATGTCCGGAAAACGACAAGCTGGACAGCAAACCTCGGCCACAGTCCAAAGTGGCACGTCGGGACTTATCGGAGGCAACAGCTCGACGTTCAACGCCTTCAAAGAAATCAAGGCAATCGCAGCTGGATCGAAAAAATACGCCGGTGGACCTTATTTATCGAAAGATTCCAAACCAAAGGAAGAAGCAAAAACCATCGAATACGAAGGAAACAAACTACAAGTTAATAATGATGGAAGTCTGAAAAACCCCGAAGAATTAAAGAGTTATCGATCCAACATGGCTCTTGCATTCGAGCTTGAGGGCGAGGCCCCCAAAGACTTCAAAGAAGCTCGAGTTGACTACCGCAGTTTCAAAGTAAGCCTCTCCCTTTCTCCTCAAGTCTATCAATTTTCGCTTCGTGGGAGCAACTCTTGACGTGATATCTGGGTTTTGATTTTTGTCTCCAACTCAATTAGGAAAGCCTCACAGAGGGAGAACTTGTTTGCAACGTCGTTCATGTTACACCAACCGACAAAGCCAAAGGAACAGTTGGTTTTGACAACCCGATCAGTGACGAACAATTTGCGCAGATCCAAGCCAAAGGAGTCCGATCTGGAGGTCGCTCAGTTAAGTTCACGCGTCTGGATGGTAAGTGATACGATCTTTCTTCGAACCGCCCTTTTTCGTTCAATTTTTTCTGTGGCTAGGCTCTCGATAGACTGACACAATTTGATGATCTCCAGGCGAACAGAACAGACAGTTCCATTTGGATTGTGCAGCCCTGAGGGCCAAGGCTACCTTTGCGCCGAAAACAGACAACCAACACAAGAAGGGAGCTGGAGGAGACAGAGGAGGAGGGCGACGGGGTCGAGACGCAGGACGGGGTGGTCGAGACGGAGGGCGGGGTGGTCGGGATGGAGGACGGGGTGGTAGAGGAGGTCGAGGTAATAATCGTTCGGGCGGACGTGATCGGAACGCCGAAAAAGATGCCAATGGACATGCCGATCCTGCTACCACTGGCGAAGAAAACAAGACCAACTCGCCAACCGTCACCGGAAACAAACGGGACGCTGAAGGTAACATCGTCTCCAATGGCGCTCCCAGCACCGCTCCTTCCACTAACTCCGTACCTGAGATCGGTCGGGCTGAAAAGAAACCGAAAGTATCCGCCTAATTTTCTCATCCACTCGTTCAACACCTCCCCCTCCCTGCACTCATCGTTATGCTCAATGTATCACTTGTTAGACCAGCAAAGAAACAAAAACGCATTCCTCTTTAGAACTTGGTTTTGACATCTGTCGTAAGGAATCATTCCTATCAAAGATAAAAATAGAGCAATGCATGATGATAAGCGGCATCTGGGTTCGATAGTTTATTTCGATCTTGAGTATATAATTAATCCCGGACCCGATTCTGAGCTGTCTCCTTTCTAAAATCAGCATCAAGCCATGATAGACAACATGTTTTGGTGACGAAAAATACAAAACTTAGAACCGGGGTCAGATTCATGATGATATCACCGTTGACAGAAAAGTTAATAAAGTTCTTGGTAGGTCATTTGGGGGGCTAATCGGTAAATATCATGTTGCCCACACGCGTACAAATGAAGAATACACTGCCTGAGCCCTGAATGCGCAGATGGCCCAACTTTATGGTTCATACACCAGCTTCACTGCCCCTGAAGCTGTTCTAAACTTATTCGTGTATGATTCCTGAAGAAACTTAAATTTTATTCGAGTGTTCCTTATTTTCCAGCCATGTACATGCCCTCGGTGTTGCTTGTCTTCGGTTAAGCTTTGTTCAACAGTAAGACATCGAACGACGTTTCAGGTCATCTGCTCATTGCATTGGTGTTCGCTTTTACATCCACTCGAGTTCTCATTGTATGTGTCTCAATACTTTGACGAAACAGGACTTGTCTGAAGCAAATTTAACCATTTCCGCCAGTTTTCCATCGAACTTACCGCTCATGTTTCCAAACTCCTATACAAGTTTCATGGAGCCGACCAAGAATCGCAACACACCGCTTGCTATGTATCTTCAAACAGAAAGCGGGGCACGTAAACGTTTGTCTGGTCTGACTATCTGCAAGATATAAGACTTGACATGTCTGGTCTCTCAAGCAGCATCTGATCTACTTCTCAGACAAGACTAAGCAGCAGACCCAGACTATCCCACTTTTCAATCGCGTGCACTCCCTCTCCGCTCGACCTGAATAAACAAAGACGCAGAAGAGAATCCCAAAGTCTTAAGATATTAAGAGTATGGATCGACCAAGCATGACAGGCTGGGCCATAGCAGTCCTTACGATCATTCCTTCACTACTCACTCTCGTGGCCGGTGTCGATATTCTTGCCCCTTCCATCGTGACAAACTCTACTGTGGTCAAGACTTACAGCTTCCAGCGAGAGATATCATGGCTCAAACGGGACTTCCTTGTCCGGGAAGTCAACGGGCCTGATACCTTGCAAGTCCATACTCAGCTCGATGACGCAAAAGCCGAAGGTTTTCGCATGTCCGTCACTACCCCTTCGAGACGTCAATTCACCATTGGTCTTGAGGTAAGCTATATTGGGTACCAAAATTAATTGCCGACGAAAATAATCAAAACTAAGATCAAAGAAAAACGAAGCTCAAGTGATACTGACGAGCCATTGTTTCCTTCACAAAACAGCTTGAACCTACCATAGATGTGAGTTGTATGACAATCATTTATCCTTGGTTCATACAAAGAGAGAGAAATACCGCTGACATCAGATAACGGTGACGGCCAAAATACTATAAATCGGACACATTAAAGACCCATCTGGAATGGTGCGGCTATAGCCAGACCTACCGGACCTCCGATGGGGTCTCGTATGACTTTTCCCCAAGGTTTTGGTTGAGTGACCGTTGGGAGATAAAAAGAGGTGGAGTCCTGCCAGCTGATTATGTCTGGGAAAGAAATCAGATGGGGTTGGCCGGCCCGATTAAAGACCAACACGGCCGTCCTGTCGCCCATTTCCATGGTAAATATACTTGCCTCATTGCTTTCATTTTTTCCTCACATTCTTCTCCTTAAAAAACTCTCATCTATAATACGAGGCTACTTCTTCTGGTCCATCTCCCCTCCATCACAAACGAGGATCAGATCATTTACTTTTGGGTCGAGAAGTAGATATGTATTGACCACACACAATTTTTTTTACTTTTTTTACTTTTTCTTCGGGTTGTGCAAATGAACTAAAACAGCTGAAACATGGGGACACCAGTGGATCGCGATGTCGTGGCACACTAAAAGTCCCCACACGACCACTTACAGTATCGTGACCAACGGCGAGATTCCCATAGTACGTTCTCTCCAACCTGATCTCTTCGACCGTCCATTTCATTTACTAACTCATTCCTCCGGATTCCGTAATCTTCAGGAATATCTTGTCGGTCTTTTCACCGTCGCTATCGGCAGGATGGATCACTGCGGCAGATAGCTTCGACATTCTTTTATAGTCAATTCGTTTTTTAGACCCATAGGTGTCCTTCCCCTCCTTTATCCTTATATATTTTGAGCTATATATATATATGTATTGTCCAGCTTTGATGGCCTGCGTTGCAGGGTGGACTAGAATAGAGGATCACAGTTTTCCATTATTCCTTCGTCAAGATACCCCAATCCTATTATTTTTTATTTAGCTGTCCAGGTCAATCTATCAGCATATCTTTATCCATTTCGACTCCTTATCAAAGTATATAATTCTACCCGGCATCTTGACCATAAAATACTTCCTTGTGTTTTGGCTCACAGATAGAGCTAGTAGGTTCTGTTAGGGGGCAAATGGGCATATCATGATAATTGTTGAATGATGTCATCTGTCAGAGCTGATCAGATCCACCAAAGCTCAATCAGATGTCACAAAAATCTCCAATATACCAATAGGAACATAATTTTCCAGTCCATACAGGACTCCCACCAGCCAAAGTTTGTTTACAAGCATATCCACATGAGACTATCTTAGTAAATGCCCTTGCTGTAGGGGTGGGACAGAGTGGATATACAGCAGTTCCATGCTGCTCCACCTGTGATAGAAATTGTGATGCAATGGGTATAGGGGGTTGATAAGTGCACTCCCCTGGCCGCATGCCCATGCCCATCAAAAAAAGGGTGTGCAGCCCGCACACCCTTTTTTTGACGAGTGTGCGTGCTGCACGCCCTGTTTTGTGCATGGGTAGGCCTGTAGATGGGTGTGCAGTTTGCACACCCATCTACAGGTATGTGACACCCCCAAGGATGGGTGTGCAGTTTGCACGCCCTGCCGGGGAGGTATACAGCCCCCTCCGGCCGGAGGGATTCCCCCAAGTCAAGGAGGTTGTATAACCTCCTTTACTGGAGGAAGTCCCTCCGGTCAAGGAGGTTGTATGGCCTCCTCAACTGGAGGGATCCCCCTGGTCCAGGAGGTTGTATAACCCCTCAACCAGAGGGAATCCCTCCGGTTGAGGAGGTTATTCATGCCTCCGGTCAAGGAGGTCATACAACCTCCTTGACCGGAGGGAATGCCTCTGGTTGAGGAGGTTATACAACCTCCTCAACCAGAGGGAATCCCTCTGGATGAGGAGGTTACACAACCTCCTTGACCGGGGGGAACCCCTCTGGCCAAGTGATGATTTTATAGTCTTAAAATAATATCATTTCAGTAAAAGTGAAGTGAAGAAATAAAGAAACTAAATATGAAATACAAATAAAGAAGTAAAAAGTATCACCTTAAAAGAACAGGCACGCAACAATAATAATAGAGAGAGCCAGGAGCTAGGAGATAATAATAATACCAGACACTGTAGTAAACACTAAAACAAAGAGATGTAAGTAACAGGTTAATGATAAAAGAAAAGAAAAAAGGAGAATAAGAACCTAAGCTTGATGTGTCTGATGTGATGACCTCAACAGAGATTGATGTAATGACCAAATTTTGTGAATAAGAATTGAGATTGAGGATAATGTATCTTGAAGTCAAGATGGGGAAGAAAGGATGGAATGATGTCATGAGATCTTGATAAATACTGATCCATACTTCAAATATGGAGTCTGAGCACAGCAGCTACTTTAATTGAACACCAAGGGGGTTGTATACCTCCCCAGCAGGGCGTGCAAAATGCACGCCCATCCTTGGGGGTGTTGCACACCTAGTTTGCATGCCCATCTACAGGTGTGCCCATGCCCAAAACCGGGTGTGTGGCCAGGGGAGTGAATTTATCAATCCCCATGGGTATGACATGAGATAATCAAAAGAATTGAGAACACTAAGATTTTATTTCAAGTTAGATAACTACTATTTACCTTGAAAATACAAAACAAGAGAGATAACATACTCAAGATAGTGTATATAAATAAGAAAAAGAAAAAGCCCATTACCTAAGAGCAAGACATTGTTGACTCATTTATAACACGTAATGGGTGGCTAGATTCCTATATGATCAATTAGGTGGTTCTGATTGACTGATTCTAATGATTACAGAGCATTTAGCCATCAGCAATTAGCTTAGGAGCAATCCTATGGACTTTACAGTAAGATAACTCATCTTCTCTGATGGGGTGAGTAATTCTTTTACTGATGCTGGTGAAGCCGGGTAGGCCTAATTGTTTGTTGATGCAGGGTTTAACCCTTTAAAATGGTAGAACCATAGTCAGTGATAATATTCTGCATTGATTGAGTGGGCTAGCATTTGAATCAAGCTGAAATTCATCTCCAAAGGCTCCTCAGGCTCAAGCATGCTGCCACAAAAAACTGGTTTGAGGAAAACACACCACAAGCCAGACACCACACTCAGAAAGAATAATAATAAATCATTGTCTAGTGCTTTAATGCTTCTAATTTTAAAGAAAACAATATAAGATGTGATGATACAAAAAAAACCTCAAGGACCCCTCCCAAAATACCCAACCTCACTCTCCTGCACCTCTCCACAATACTTCCACCTAGATCTCCACTAAGGTATAGTTTAAAAGGAAAATGTTCTCTAATATCCATAAGGCAATAAAGGTACTCCACTTCACATCACCATTCTCCATCATATAATAAACTAACACACAAAAATTCTCTAAACTAAAGAATCAAAATCTCACTCTGGTCTGCAGAATATCCTATAAAACACCATGCTGACATAACCACAAATGAATTAATTCTTCACCATAAACATTATTGTACTAAAAGCTCTGATACTACATCCCCCCCCCCCCACTTTCCATAGGTCCTTATCATTTGAATTAAATTAAAGCCAGACTCATTGTCAGCTGGCTACTATAGCAGAGCCAACTTGCCACAATAATAAAAATGAAAATAAATAAAGAAAGAGACATTATTACAAAAAGGATTAATAGGGGGTATCAAATATAACCCAATCCACAATTACAACCAGTGAATTAGGTTTTTCCACAACATTCCACTTTTGAGAATTGTTGAATATTGTGATCCACAGTGTTCCAAATATCAGCACATTGGATAATGACTTGGTAGCCTAGTTGGTAAAGGCAGAACTTCTAGTATAGTGTCTTAGCTTCTGCTAAGGTTGCTGGTTCAAATCCTGCCCAAGTCAATCATTTTCTGCTAAATGTCTGAAAAATGCTTTGTTAATCCTAACAAGAATTCTGAACCATTTTATATAGATATCCATGGTTTTAAACAACAGTGTATTTTCAAAACCAGTTGATTGGATAATGGTGGATTTGATCATATAAGATACCCCCTAAGGTAAAATAAAATACAATAAAGAGACTTTATTACAAACTAATAATGTAAAATTAATAAAGAGACATTATGAAAAAATAACAACGGTGGGCCCGCTACGCTAACAATAGCTGTAAGCGTAATGTAGCTTTTGTCGCTAAACACAAAGTACTAGCGGTTTTTTTTTTCAGCTACGCTACAAAAATTCTGTCAAAGAAAAAATAGCTGTACGTATTAGCGACTTCAAAAAAAAAAGTTAACGCTAAGGAATTACCTGTTAGCTAAGCGGTGTTAGCTGGAACAAACGCTACGCTACTGTTAGCGTACGCTCTTGTCAGCTACGCTAACTGTTAGCGTAGCGCTCTTGTCAGCTAGCTAACTGTTAGCGTAGCGCTCTTTTCAGCTACGCTAACTGTTAGCGTACGCTTTTGTCAGCTACACTAGTGTTAGTGTAGTGCTCTTTTCAGCACGCTATGTTAGTGTAGCACTTTTTTCAGCACCCTAACCGTTAGCATAGTGCCCTTTTGCGGTGAGCTAACTTTAGTTTCAACTATACTTGTGGGAGTATAGCTGTCTTTTCTTGAGGATTTGATGCTTTCAAATTAGTAATTCAATGACTCTGAACTTAAAATGAGGTCCCCAGAACAGTATTGTCCCGAGATCCATCATTTAACATCAAAGGCATTTCAATAAAAATAAATTAGACACAACATAAGGACATAATCCTGACTTTTGAGGCCAAATAAGTTCATTTTATAGCTAACAGGGGGGGATGGCCAAATGGGGATTGTTTTTTTATGAGCCAAAAGCCACACAGAAAAAAACATTGTTTTTAAAAAAAAAAAAAAAACTTGGAGATAGAAATTAAAAATAAATAAATCAGAAATACTGTTTTGATTGCTGTGCTTGCTCAAGTACAGGAGTTGTAAAACCTTTTTGATCGCTTTGCCTGTGCAAGTACAGGATCCTAATTGAGCTGAAGACCCAAGACAGGGGAATACCCATATTAAAAGTGAGTGCAAAATACCTAGAACACTGATGAGGTATGTTGCAGTTACTTATAGAAGCAGGAGTGATAAATTCCCTTTTCTGAGGTCAAAGCTGGTCCAAATTAGACTTGAGAATCAAAAAGCTGTACTTGCAGTGCAACTCCTGTACTCAAGTACAGCAATTTTTGGTTCTCTCTCCAAGTGTTGTTTTTTTTTTTTTTTTTTTTTTTTTTTTTTTTTTTTTTTTTCAAAAACAAATTGTTTTTCCAAACAATATTTGGCCAAATAAAATGAACTTTATTTGGCCTCAAAAGTCAGGTTTCCTTATGTTGATGTCTAGGCCTTTGATTATATTCTTGGGACAATACTGTTCACCTCATAAAAGAGTAACTGAAATACCAATTTATTATTGAGACAACTTCAAGAATTTACTATAATGCATCAACCAAAATTCTTTTCTCTGGATCTAAAAGTTTGGTCCTGGTTTGAATTAAAACACAAGAAAGAAGTATTTCTCTTCAAAGAGCTTTAATGCAGCAGGATTTTACCTGCTGAAGCCATACAGCCTTTATGCAGCAGCCATTTTAACTTGTGAAACTAAAAAAGAAAAAGAAACACTATTTAAGCTTAGTGTAATGGGAAAAACTTCAGCTAACAGCTAACATTTAGTGGGAAATATATCAGCTAGATGAAAATATCAGCTAACAGCAACATTTAGCGTAGCTTAACCGCTACGCTACTGAGAACTGATTAGCGCCAGAAAAATTACGCTACGTGTTAGCGTAGCGGTGAATTTTCTCCGCTAACGCTACATCTTGGAAAATTTGTCGCTACGCTCTGTTAGTGTAGCAAAGTACACTTTTCTGGGAAAAATAAACCCCGCTACGAATTGTGGTCAAATAGCGTAGCGGCCCACCGTTGCTATTTACCCACAATCCAGTTATTAAAATATAAAGAAACAATAAAAGCAGATACAGCCAAAATAAAACTGGCCAATCACCAGAAGAAGTAAAGACTTTAGAAAAGTGCGCTCTTTTTGGTTCTGAAACAATATAAAAGGTTTCAGGGTTATATTACATAAAAAATATTCCAGAAACTCCAAGAATTTACTATACCTCTGTGTATCATGACACATGAAAAAAAATGCAAAATATGCTAGATGAACCATGCAAACATTTGATGAAACATGAAAAATCTCAAATTACACTGAATTGTGGTTATTTACCCACAATCCAGTCAGATACAGCCAAAATACAACTGGAAAATCAGCTTGATAACCCACAGATTGCCCATTATCTTCAGCATTGGGTGCTCCCTGGTACCAAAAGGTATTTAAGGAGCTCCATCTGCCCCAAGAAAGGATTCCACAGATTATTACACATTAAATTACCTAGTTTACCCGCTTTCAACAAAAGCCTTGTCACCAGCTTCTTGCCTGGTAAGTATCTAAGTAGTTATTATATGTAAATCCCATTGGACAATTATGCTAAAAATCTTCAAAACATTAATTGAATAATTGAATAATATTAAGTTATTACCTTTCCTCTGTTTGTGGCGCTTTTCCCCCTTCCTTTCCATATATCTGGGATTTAAACAACCCCTGATTTATCAGGACCCAGTTTTCACAAGGTAACTAAGAATCCTCTGCTCCTTGAAAGATACCTTAGAGGGATCTAAACAACCCCTGATGTATCAGGCCCCTCTGCTTATTTCTACATTCATTAATTTTAATTAAAATACTAATAAAATAAACAAAATAACTCATAAATTGTATGCACCAATTCTATGGAATTGTTTCAAAATCTTTACTCAATCATATTTCACATTGTATTATATCCTTGCACCATGTCATCCACCAAGATATTACATATAACATGTAACACTTGAAACTGCAAGCTGAATAAATAATAATTCTTTATTATTTATTTTATTGTATTTTATTATTTATTTTATTTTACTTGAACATTCTGATCAAAACAGAAATTAGACTCAACTGTTCCAAAAAATGGTATCATAGTCTAACAGTTAAGAACTCGATTATGAATATCTGAAATGTACAGAGGTTTCTGGGTTCAAGCCACACCATGACCACATTCAGAAAATAGCAATAAAATTTATAAATTGTATTTATTTTTTATCAAAAAATAAAGGAAAATTAATTAAAGAAAATCCTTTGCAAATCAATTTTCAAAGATGCAATAAATGGATAAAGAACCACCTACTGGTATAGTTTTTTCCATGAAAATCCTGGAAAATCCCAGCATAACCCATAGTAATCTATATTATAAGATTACCACTATATTTAAGTAAATACTTTATGTATTATGTATTATATAATCAATACATGCAATCTCAGCTCAATTATCCTTCAGGGCAAGCGCTTTTCCAAGCACAAACCCTTAGAGAATTCATTCACAAGTATATCTTAGTGACATACATAAATTAAAAAGCTGAAATATACATTACATTATTTTAATAAATGTGAAATATGTATGGTATCATTTCAATGACACCATGTTTTCACACCTGATCACAAACAGGGTTATCATTCCTCCTTGGTGATATTGCCCTGATCACTGCTGTTGAAATAATTTAACAGTAATATCATTTTTTATTATTTAAGGAGAGGTTTTCTTCACTAAATTGAAGATAACCTCCCCCATCAATTTTACCCCCCACTTAGATAACTTATTATAAGCTACCAAGGCGCTCACCTTCTCCTGCAAGTAAGGAGGACTGGCCTTTTCTCTTATAACTATCTTATTAGTTAAAATTCCTCAAAAGAAAAAATCCCCCCAATTAAATTAATATTAATTCATTTCATTGGAAGAACCGTGTTCAATTCTGGTTAACCCTTAGAACTGTTATTACACAAGTAATAATGAACTTTATAATAAACCATTTTAGAATATAAACCATAGTAATAATGTAATAAACCACTCAGAAGTGAGGATTTATTTCATATTCTGGAGCAAGTAAAATAACCTAGGGTACAGGCAAAGTATCCTAGAAAACCTCCTTCTAATAATAAAGTTTTAAAGATTTTAAGCGCTATTACTTATAAACATATGTAATATGTTTTTAAGTAGAAGTCAAAATACGGGATATACTTAAATAAACTATGTAAATATCTTAAACACATAAAAATATTGTATAACTTATAATCCACACTTTTATTTTTGTATTATTATTAACTTCTACTTTTAAAGTTAACTAAAATCATAATACATGGACACGAAACAGGGGAGAAGGAAAACATAAATACTTCAAGAAAGCCTAAAGGAACTTCTTAAAATAAATGACATTTTAATCCGGGAAAATAACAAATCTGACACTTTCCCAGGATGTTTGCGCAAATAATTGAATGGAGAGATGTAAAAGCCACAATTATTACAAGTCTCATGGAAGAACTATATATGAAATAACCTAATTAAACAGAAATACAGACACAATTTGTTGAAATATTGATTGATCAGTTGATCAATACATGTGTAACAGGCCAACAGCCCTGGAGCGCCCTCAAGATTTTAGATGATTGACAGGCTGTATCTTCACATGTAATAATTTGATAAATTACAAATAGGATAACTCCCTCCTTGACCCATGCCAAAATAACACTTGATGATTCGCCATCAGGGCTACAGAAATGATTTAAGAGGCCCTTTCTTCCCCCTGTATTTTTATTCCCCAGCTTATCATATTTACAACCAGCATTCCACCAGCAATACTAGTCCTGCCCAGTAAATCAGCCTCAAGCTCAAAGTCTTTCTCTCAACTCCCACTCTGCACTTCAAAACTTTCAACCGCTTCAAGCTCAGTTTTCCTCTTAAATCCCCACTACTCCCTTTAAAGCCTAAAAGTCTTTTTCTTTCAAGTTGTGGCCCTTTTCAGCCACTATTACACTGGGATCTAAACAACCCCTGTTGCAGGCCCCAGTTTATTAAGCTTAAATAACTTGAGGGAACTAAACCACCCCTGCTGAGGCCCCTCCTAAAAAATTCTAATATATTTTATTCTTCAAAGATATTAAAAATCCCAAAAACTCTTCTTTATATTGTTTTTTGCTGCACCTTGTGTAGCTAGAAGGATCAATCCTTGGCCCAGAACGTGAAAAATTCTGGTTACCCTCTGTGGAAATTTTCCCCCACTAGAAGTTTGGTAGCAGGCATAGAACCTGTTTTATTTTCATTACTTAAGTGTTTTTACACTATAGTAAATATCTTATAAGCTTATAATCTTTTATTTACACTTTTAAAGGGTAAAGTCTCTTATATTCCTATCTGTACACACCACAATTAGTGGAATAGGGGCGTGATAAACAGCCAACACCAACCCGACACACTTTTTTTTGGCGTGCGGGGCCTAGAAAAAAAATTGGGGAGGGTCCACGCCAAAATAAATTGGCGTGTGAACCCACACGCCAAAAATGGTTGTGGTTCCCACACGCCAAAAATTGTGTGGTTCCCACACGCCAAAAATGGTGTGTGGTTCCCACACGTGGTGTGTGGTTCCCAGCCAAAATAGTGGTGTGTGGTTCCCAGTGGTGTGTGGTTCCCAACGCCAAAAATGGCGTGTGGTTCCCAACGCCAAAAATGGCGTGTGGTTCCCATAATTTGTTTTGGCGTGTGGGCCCCGCACGCCAATTTTTTTGGCGTGCGGGTCCCCCCTCGCTCACGTAATCGAATGGGAGGGCCCATTCAGAGCGGGCCGGCTGAAGAGGTTATACAACCTTGTCAGCCGGGAATTCCTCCCGGCACGAGGCTGTATAACTGGGCCAGAGGAAGTCTCCTGCTGACAGCTGAGGGTTCCTCCTGGCCGAGAGGCTGTATAACCTCTCGGCTAGGAGGACTTCCTCCTGGCCGACGAGGTTGTATAACCTCGTCGGCCGGGAGGAAGTCCTCCTGGCCGACAAGGTTGTATAGCCTTGCCGGCCGGGAGGACTTCCTCCTGGCCGACGAGGTTGTATAGCCTCGGCCGGGAGGACTTCCTCCTGGCCAACGAGGTTATACAACCTCGTCGGCCAGGAGGAAGTCCTCCCGGCCGGCAAGGCTATACAACCTCGTTGGCCAGGAGGAAGTCCTCCCGGCCGGCAAGGCTATACAACCTTGTCGGCCAGGAGGACTTCCTCCCGGCCGACGAGGTTATACAACCTCGTCGGCCAGGAGGAAGTCCTCCTAATCAGCCTCGTCGGCCAGGAGGAAGTCCTCCTGGCTGACAAGGTTGTATAACCTCGTCAGCCGGCCCGCTCACGTTTGGTGATTACGTGAGCGGGATCCCCCCACACGCCAAACAATTGAAAGACAACAACTCAACCCTACACGCCACTTTTTTTTGGCGTGTAGGCCCCGCACACCAAAAACAATTCGTGCGCGCTTGGCGTGCGTTTATCAACGCCCATAGATACAGTTGACAAACCATGGAACTTTTTACATCTTCACATCAAATAGGCTGACTGTTGACACTTATCATAGAGCAATGTCAGTGCGCTGTGCACTTCAAAACTCAAGCCCTCAGAAATCTGAAACCATATCAATCCAGTATTGCTCTTGACCTTGACTCCTCCTCCCCATCTTCTCTCTCAATCAATCCTTCCCCTCTTTACTCATCTCAACTGTGAGCCTGTGTCTCTTATGTGACTGATAAAATAATTTATTACTTAGTAGAAAAATAGTAGTAAACTAAAAGATAATAAGAAAAGAAAGATCTTAAATGATATGGGGAGCTGCCACAGGGTCAGCCTCTTTTTCAACAACAGAAACTGGGTGAAGGATTCTGGTCAATGCAAGGGGAAAGGATTCTTAGAATGATCCCTGAACAATCAACAAAAATGCAAGGGGAAAGGATCTTAGAATGATTCTGGGTTATGCTTTGTCTAGCAGGATTTAATCCTCTTGGGTCTATGCCACTGATTGGGAACTGAGGATGTAGTAGAAAGAGGGGAAAAGGGGAGTATAAGGTAGAACAGACAGACTGGGGAAAGAAGGATGGTTGAAGGAGTTGAAAAGGTAGCAGAAGAAGGGACTCACTAATTGATTAAATGAAAGTGGAACTGGGAAATAATCAGAGAAGTGAGGGCCTTACTTAATATTCCAAAGCCTTGGTGAGGAAGCTGCTTGAGGTCAACTGATAAAAGTCATTTTTTCTGAAGTTTGTGGTTGTTGTGTGTTATTCTGGAGTCTGTGTATCTTCTGGGGTGTAGAGGATACTCAGACTCAAAAAATTTCATAGTTTGCTGACATAATCAGTGCTTGCTTGTGGTCAGCTTGCATCTGAAACACTGCGCAGCAGTTTTTATAATAAAATCACTAATAATTCACTAACTATGTGAAGGAGTAAGATATGGAATGCTCAGTTGTGAATAGGGTTAAAATATGATGAAGAAACTGAATCTTAAGTCAAAAAAACATTAAAACCTTATTCTGAAAAGATATGAGACAGTTGTGACTTAAAGAAGAAGATAAGACAGAATTTAGGTCAGCTGTGCTGGCTCTAAGGCTGACATCAACCACAATCCTTGACTCCTCTCTCCACATCTTCTATCTCAATTTATCTTTCTTCTCTCCTCTCTCCCCATCTTCTATCTCAATCTACCCTTCTTCTCTTTTCACATCTCAACCTCAATGCTCACATCATCACATCCTAAATCCTGCGGTCAATCATTGACCCACTTCTCAATCAAGTGCAGTCAATCAATAGGCCTACTTCATCTCAATCTAACTTGACTTGTTGTTGCAACTTGGTGAGAAATGAATCAACAAATCTCATTATCATGGGACCTGAATGCTCAAATATCCAGTCACCAACTAACTCTCTTCTTTATCAGTCCTGTGTTCTCTTGTCCTGTCCTTTCCTATTCTAGTCCAGTAGTTGTTCTCAATTATTAAAATCTCACTTGTGTATGCTTTATAAATCATTCTTTTTTCTAACCTTGTTTTTATCAGTTTAATGGTCTTAGTTTTTTTGCAATAAAATCTTAGGTTCTTTACTGACCCTCTTTCCTTCTGCTTCTCCCACTCTTTTCACTCTCACCCCTCTTTTCCAAACACACTTCTCTCACACTGCCATTCCCAATCTCTGCTCTCACATTGCCATTTTGAAGCTCCACTCTCAAACTTCCATTTCAAAGCTCCAATCTCACTCTCCCCCCCCTTTTCATCACTTTTCTCTGACTTTAATATGATGTGCTCTCTCTACCAGGTGTACCTTTTATCTAACACCTCTTTCCAAAAATCTTTATGCCTGCATCCTGCAGTTCACAATGTGGCAACCTTGTGGATGTCCATCCCTGCTTTTACTACCATATCAGAGGTGTTTAGAAATCAGCTAGTGATTTAGACAGAGGACAGTTGTTTGATGGGTACAATACCTGGCACCTGAACCAAGTGGAATCAGTAGGGGTTTCCCAATTTATTTCTCCGCAAAACCTGCCTCTGCTCCATAGCACATCAATTCCCAGGATACACCTTTCTCTTGGCCCAATACCCATGCCCTCTCTGTTATCCTCAACCAACTCAAGCTCTCACCACTATCTATGGCTCTGTACCCCAGTGTACCTGTTTTGGCCACCCAGTGCACTCAATTGTGCCTGCCCTTGTTTACCCTCCTCAATCAATATCTTACTTCTCTACACATCTGTCTGCCGAAGTACCAATTGCCTTACCCAGAGGGACTAACCTTGATACCACTTACTCCCAAGTGTTCTGTTCAATTTTTGGCAAGGAGAAAAGAGGAGTGGAGAATTTTTGAACAGACTCAAGGGTGACTCAATAATGGGGACTAGTTTATTATGAGGAGAACTGATGATTTTGTTATTGCTCATACTAGGCTATGTATTCATAGTCTAGATAAAAATGTGACAAATTGTGGCTGAGAAATAAAACTGAATAAAAAACTAATTGAATAATAAAATAAACTGAGAGACAAAACAATAAGTTCTTAGAAAAAACAAACTAGACAAGACTTCTCATTCTCTTTTAGTCAGGCTAGATGAGTTAGTTAAGAAAAAATATTATATGAGTCACAAATAGAAAGAGTTGTTAATTCTCACTAATCAGATTTATTAAATCAACAAATGACTAAGGAAAAAGGAAAAAAAAAACAGCCATAAGAACTTGAGTTGTAATTACAAAAAACAAGTATAATATGAGGTGTAGTCTAATCCAGCCAAGTTGATTTGAAGAAAAGATAAGAAAGGAATTTTTGGGAGGAACAGAACAGGGAAAACTCAACATGTTCTGCCTGGATATCTAAGTTTTTTTGTATGCTTCTATCACCTATATTTGCTAAGCCTTTCCCCAGCCTTCCTTAAACCTGTAGATACTTCAGTTGTATACATATGATAGTGGATTTGTGTTTGTAGATGTTACCATATGCGCACATGGATTGCTCAATCAGCTTGCATCTGTGGTGCTATATAAGCCACCACAGAGTCCTGGTCAAAAACAAAAGAGGTTGGTTGGAAAGTCAGGCAAATATGCCTTTGGTGTCATGCCTTAAAACAACCTTTCAATAGGCCAGAAGTCTCCCTTCCCCCACACCCTCAACCTAGTCAGTTATGCAGTGAGTTTGTCTTTTTTATTTTTCATTTATAATAAGCTTGGAAAATCCAAAAGTGTGGTAATTTCAAAGAAAATAATAGATGGGAATACTTTGTCTTTTTTTCTTTTTCTTTTTGAGGTTAACAGCGTGTTGATGGCTGTGGTTTAGAAATTCTTGTTGAGGTAAAGATTTATCCTTGAAGGGTTTAAAAATTATAAGGAGTTATTCTAAAAATTTAAATGAAATCAGCTAAATAGAATTTTGAAAGTTTCCCATTAATTTCCTGCGAATAAATTGATACATTTGGTGTGTGTATGCGCCCTAAAGCTACCAACCATCAACGGAGACGATGACCATTATCAACCTAGAAGACCACCGAATAGCTATCCCGATCCCATCGATCCATCTGGTCCAAGACTACATCAGTAGGGAGGAGGAGAACTATCTGATCGAACGGGTGAGTCTATATCGTACCTACTTATACTGCCCAGCTTCCAAACTATCACTGTTTGTAAGAAGAACGAGAAAAAATCACAGTCGTTTCCTTTTTATTTTGGCTGATCGAAGGAATGGAGCCAAGTTTTGTTTTAGGTCAACCATGTAGGAAACTCTAACGTCGTGGTCAGGCCTGATCTTTCGATTTCTGTTCGAGCGGGAGGTTGGCAACGGGTCAATGGACGAAGGTCGTAGCTCAATTCTATCTCATTATGACAGTCAAGATCCATACACAGATGGGACAACTTACTTTATATGTGATCAAGGTCGATGTATTGGGGAGGGACGATGACGCCCAAGGGAAAGTTGGTACCACAAACTCCACCGAGCTTTATGATAGACGAATGGCCACAGGTGTTCAACCGACTCGAGGAACTGAAGATCTTTAGTCCCAGAAAAGTCGATCCAACCTCTAGCAGCTCGTTCCTTCCGCCTAACCATTGTCTGGTGAACGAGTACAGTCCTGGAGATGGGATCCTTCCTCATCTCGAGTAAGTAGACACCGATCATCAAGTTTCACCCACCATTGCAGTAAATGGTCAATGATTGATGAGTCGGATTATCATGGATAGTGGACCTGCATACCTATCCACGGTGGCTACGCTCTCCTTGGAGTCGGACACAGTATACGAGTTCTACTGTTACTCGGACCGATACGAGCACTTTTTGAGCCGACTTGGTGGGATTCAACGGGCATCTGAGACCGTCGACAGAGCAGGGGCAGAAGCAGAGACGACAGACGATCAGCTTTGGATGACGAGCGAAGGTGGAAGGGCCATCGAAGCCAAGCCACTCTTCTCCCTCTTCGTTCCTCGTCGCTCGTTGA
Organism: Puccinia hordei; assembly: GCA_007896445.1. Lineage (NCBI taxonomy): Eukaryota > Fungi > Basidiomycota > Pucciniomycetes > Pucciniales > Pucciniaceae > Puccinia > Puccinia hordei. The sequence goes on from RDRW01000012.1 coordinate 395,611, forward strand.
TTATCATCAGCGGAGAATGCTACGACCACCTACTCCACTCCATCCCTGCCCGCCCAGTCGACCTCCTCTCATCTCACCTCGAACCCTGTCTCAATTGGCACGATTTCTCTCACCATCATCCTCTGGATCCCCAACAGCTCCCTGGTCAAGCCTTGGCTCGAGGTCGTAGGATCAGTCTGACGTGTAGAAGAGTTGAGAGGGTTGTTAGAGGCTTGGAACGATTCTTGAAATAATCATCCTATCGAGCATCCCTTTTAAATATACCAATCTTTGATATCTATTGTTCATAGAAATGTCATCTCCAATATCTCTGATACCATTCAAGCTGCCTTTTTATCATTTTTTTTGAGCCAATCAGACTCCCTAGTGTGGGTGTTTAGTAAGTGCTTCCTCTCTAGATATGTGTTGGGTTCCATCAAGATTATGTGTCAAGGGCTTTTCAGTTCATAATAGTTTATCTGGGCTAACACAGTGTTAAGCTATATTAGTCCAGCTTTAGCCCACTCAGCTCCCAACTTGGCCGACCCACTCTCACTCTCACTCTCTCCGGGATGAAGAAGACCATCACGCGACACTTGCTGACCACCAACCCCCTCAAACAATACCATCACCACTCTTTCTGTCTAGCCCGACCAGGCCTGAGCTCAGCAGCCTACCGATCTCTGACTAGCACGACCACTTCTTGGACCAAGATGTCCACTCCGATCAGTCTCACTACTATCAACAGTACCCCCGGTGCTCCCGAAGCCATTGGCCCGTATTGTAAGCATGTTGTTTCCCCCTCCTCCTTGGTTGATCCCGGAAAAAGACTTATACATATCTTCCATCGACCCTCCCCCCTCCCCGGTCTATTATTTTTTCATTTTTTTCAAAAAAAAGCCCAGGCCGTGGTTACCTCGAATGGACTTATTTATTCTAGTGGATCGATCCCTTTGGATCCCAGTACTATGAAAGTCATCCATCCTACCGATGTCGAATTACAGACCGTGAGTTAACCATAACCTTTTTCATCCATCGATCGATTTCATCCTTTTTGATTTCAACCATAAGTCCAGGAGCTTACTCGGGCCCAACTCATTCACAGGAACAATGCCTCAAAAACCTTTCCAAGGTTTTAGTACAAGCCGGTGGCTCGCTCGAATCAGTTATCAAGACCACCGTGTTCATTAAAGATATGTCCCAGTTCGCCAAGATCAACCAAGTCTATTCGACGTATTTTAAGGACCACAAGCCCGCTCGAAGCTGTGTCGAAGTCAGTACCCCCTCTATCGTGCATAATAGCAGCCTTATCTCCTCTGACCCCTCTTGAAACTTGAAACCTCGAAACTCACTACCATACCACAGGTCGCGCGATTGCCTCTAGACGTCTTGGTCGAGATCGAGGCAATTGCTACTAAACTCTAATCCCCATTGATTGGATACCCCTTCTTTGTCCAAAAAAATGCTCTCTCTTCCTAGTAGTCGTATGTATTTACAAGATGATGCTCTGATTTCAAATCATTTTGTTCTCTTGAAATACATCCATCACTTGCAACCTCGTCTCCCACACACACAACACTCCAAAAGACAAGCCAAGGGAGGAATAGTACTTGTACCCCAAACACAGTCCCAAAGTACTGAAAAAAACCCCGACTGATGAAGTAACTTATGTAAAGTTCTCTTATGTTCTTTTCAACGGCCATCTTGGTGGTGGTGGAGGTCACACAGGTTAAAACTGCTTGGGATGCCTAGTGATGTTAAATGGTTGGTGTCTTCCGACGTTGGTGCTGGCCTAATGTTGCTGCAGAACGTCCTTCAATGGTTCACAATGTTACGAGGTGGGCTATAAACTAAAGCGGGACTTGATGATATAAGCTGTGAAAGCTTAGAGTTTAGATTTAATATTCAAAAAAGAGTTCGATGACGATGTATCGAAATAGATTGCTTGGAGAAGAGAAAACAACGAGCATGGCAGGGTTGTATATACCCTGCCGCCATGATAACAGACAGGAACGGAACAACCCGGAGGCATCTGCAGGGAGAGCCCTGGGGCATGGGTCGTAACAGAAGCAGGAGGAGGAAGTAGCGGATGCGGCCTATCGGTCCACAACAACAAACGGGGGCGAGGGTCGGTAGAACTTGGAGCCGGTTTCCGGGTCTCACGGCCGCGGCTACAACATCAAGCCTTACGGATGATAAATAACAACAAATAGCACCAGTCAGTCTGTCTGTCCTTTTCGCTCCAGAATAGAAATCTGTGAACGAAAAAAAAACCCCTTACTTACATTTAGGTATCATCAACAACATTCGCCAGGGGAGTGGTGATATTTACATGTACCACATGATAAATCAAGCCTCGCTGGTAGCTTCTTCGACTCGTCAAAGTTTCTCACCATCTTGATCGGTACACTGTTAACTACCATGGTATTCACCACCATCATCAAACCGAATGCTATCATCATTGAATTCATCGATGCGGGTTGTCCAAATAGAAAGAGGGCCGACCTGAATAATGATAACGATATTGATGGTAGTGATATTTTTGAAGGAATGGCCGTTTGTTCACCCACATCCTCCACCCACCCACCGCTTTAAGGCGTCTTGGGAACCAAAATGGTTTGCAAGTCGTCCCAGGAACCACTTGCCGTTCCCGTGACGGCTTCAAAGTTTGTTTTTTTTTAGCTCAAAACCTTGTTTGATTATGAAGTCGTCTTCAAAACGACTTGTTTTCTCATGGCGTTTCGAGGACGGCCTGAGACTCAAATTTGTGCACCCGTGGTTTACTGATTCTGTTCGTGGGTTTACATCATTTCCAGTTATGCAGGAATTGTTAAATTTGGGGGTAGGCGTTCATAATCCCCCACTCTGATTACAGCTTTAAGAGGAGTACTCCAATGCTAAAACCCGATGATAGCTCAAGCTGCGCTCGTTCAATGTGAAGTTATGTGTTCACAACGATGACATTCCTTGCTGGTGTCTTCCAAACATTTAAATGACACGGACCAAGAGGTAAGGAAAACAAGTGTGACTCCAAAACTATTGAAGGATGTTGACGAGGTACAAATGGATCGGAACAAGGGCTACGATTCGGAAGGTAGCAAATCGAATCGCGTATTTCAGCCAGGGTCGGTCATCAGTTGTCCACGACAAGCCCTAGATATCAAAAAAAAGGATAGATCCACCAGTCGGTCTGTTTTGTTAGTTTGACCACTATGATATACTACAAAAACGTGTGGACGAAAACTTACACCAAAATAGATCAGGTAATATATTCAATCTGATATCAAAAACAACACGGAACAGAACTAGTCGGGGGACATGACTCCGGCGGCAAACATTTGTCTTTTTTCAGACTAATTGGAATGGTGGTGCCAATGACTGCTTGGACTAGCGTGCAAACCAATACTATCGCTGACAGCAACCTGGTGTACATTTTCGGAGTACTTGATGATGATGATGTTTGTGGGTGAAGCAGTCAATTTTGGTGATATGATTGGGTGCGGTTTGTAAATATACGAAGGGGACAAGGAAGGGGAAACCACTCGATCGCCTGGTCTCTTTATGTCTCTCTTGTCCCTGCATATTGTTGTAACTTAATCAATAGGTCGATAGGATTAGAACATCGTATTTCAAAAGTGCGCAATGTCAAATCAAAACTGCACTTTAAAAATAAAAGTAAAAATCGTATGTCACAGTCTTGCAACTTACGATAAGCTATCACACAAATGACATTCGTCTCTATTCAGACTTATCCTTTTGTTTCCTTTTTAAAGGATCCTAAGTATGAGAATATTTAGGATAAACTAGATATCATAGATTGCATGAGAAGGAAGAACATAATACGCTGTAAATACATGGATATTTATAGTCTGTATTATGTATCATGAGAATAATTATTATGTAATAATATTATGTGAAATGTGAAAGAGAAAGAGAGCGAGAGAAAATAGAGAGGAAGTTGACGTCGAGTGTGTTACGTATTACGTAACTGTAGTGAGAGGTGATCCTTTATGTAAGGGTTACGTCTCTCAGCTACAACACCCCCCCCACTCGACGAGACGCCCATAATTACCGGTCGTTGGATAAGGTGAGCAGGAGGAGATAAGTTCTTAGTGAATATGTCCGCGAATTGCTTGGCTGTAGGGACCCAGGTAAGGCTGATTTTTTCTTCAAAGAGAGCCTGATTAGAGATATAGAATTCTCGGTCGGTGTGGCGGGTCCGTTTATTAGAAGCACCATTAGTACAGATAGTTACCGCAGCCTGGTTGTCGCAGTGGATTTGTCCAACGAACCAGGAACCGCAGAGATCAAACAGAAGATTTCGGATCCATAGGACCTGTTTGGTGCAATGACCAAGGGCCATGTATTCCGCGTGGGCAGTGGAAGACGCGACGGTCGCGAGACGCCGAGAGATCCAGAGGATGGGGCATCCATGAAAGAAAAGGATAACACCATAGGTCGAACGGGAGAACTCACCCCCCCCAGTTTGGGTCCACATAGCTACTGAGGGGAGGTTTTTGGAGATCGGGAAAGATGTTAAGGCACTGGTCCCGTGTTGCCGCCAGATAATTGAGGAGATGTCGAAGGCAGGCCCAGTGAGCCGGAGAAGGGTTACTAGAGAAACGGGCAAGGAAGTTGACAGAGAAAGAAATATCAGGGCGAGTACCCACCGCCAGGTAACTGAGAGCACCCAAGATGGCAAGATAGCTGGAGTCAGATATAGCGGGGATAGGGACGTCGTTGGTAGGGGGAAGGTTGCCAGGAGGCAAGGGGGTTTTTGCCGTGGAGGTACCGTCCCAATGTTCAGCCAGGAGTTTGGAGACCAACTTGGGCTGGCTGAGAACAAATCCGCTGGATGTCCGTGAGACTGATAGGCCGACAATACTGGATAAGTTATCCTCCCATTTGATTTTTATGGAGGCTGACAGAGACTGTTCCAGGCGTCGAAGAACTTTGTCGGAGGGGCCAGTGATGATTCCATCGTCGACATGAATCCAGACGACTGTGCTATCAAGTTTCGAGCGCAAGACATAAAGGCTAGAATCATATTGGGAGGCAACGTACCCCAGGCTTTCAAGAGTCGAACTGAGGAACTTCCACCAACACCGAGCAGCCTGTTTGGTACCGTACAAGGCCTTTTTCAGGTGACAGGCGAATCCAGGGGGGCAAACTAGACCTTCAGGGGGAGCAACCCAGAGGTCTTCATCAATTGGGGAGTTTAAATAGGCCGCTACGAAGTCGAAAGAATGGACAGGCCATTTCCGCCCAGCAGCCAGGGAGAGGAGAATCCTCATAGAGACGAAGGACGCAGTTGGCGCAAAGGTCTCATTGAATTGGATCCCAGCGATCTGACTATAACCTCTAGCCACATAGCGGGCTTTATAATGGGTAAGCACGCCATCATCATTTGTCTTCTTGGCAAAGACCCACTTAGCAGACATAACTTTCACCCCGTTTGGGACTCTTTTAACATCCCATACGTCCAAAAGGCGAAGATTTTCCAGTTCTGCAGATATAGCGACCTCCCAGGCAGGTTTCTCGGGAGTCTTCATTGCCTGTTTATAAGTAGACGGGATATCTGCAGCATGGATTTCGGGTGTATGAGAAAGGACAAGATCAACCATGGACTCTTGCTGGTTGATGATTAACTCATCGGAGAAATCGCCGAGTTTTAACTCAAGCATATTGGCGAGGCAAGGGGTAGGGAGAGAGGAGGGAAGGGGTGATTTATGATTTTGGAAAGAAGCTACGGCCAAGGAAATAAAAGAGTTGGAAGAGGGGATCCAAAAAAGCCAACCCTTGGAACCGTCGAGAAAACCAACCACCCGGCCTTCAATAGACCGATCGTCAAGTTTGCGACGTTTTTCCACAGGAACGTGGACGTATGCGGTATCACCGAAGATTCGAGCTAAGTCAAGGTTGGGCTTGGAGTTGAAAATCCGTTCGTACGGGGTGACCTCTCCACTGACCTTGGTGGGGATCCTATTGAGGAGGTAGCAGGACCAGACAAAGGCAAATGCCCAGAAGTGTTTGGGTAACCCACTTCCTGACAGAATCGTCCGGCCCATGTTTTGTAAAGTACGGTTGAATCGTTCCACAGAGCCGTTTTGATAGTGATGATAGGCAATCGCCCGTTCGGTCTTGATGCCTTTACCAGTGAGGAAATTGGTAAGGAACTTATTGTTGAACTCACCTCCGTTATCCGACCGGAGACATTTGAGAGGTCGGTTAGTCTGCTTCTCAAGAAAGTTGATACAATCAATTAAGACTTTGGGCGCTTCAGATTTCAAAACGAGTATCTTGACCTCGCTGTAACTACTCCCTAGATCCCTGATAGTCAACACATATTTCCCTCCCCCAAAGGAAGGTACCTCAAATGGACCAATGAGGTCTACATTCCATACATCCATAGGGAGGAAAGAGCGCTGGTCAGAGGAGAGAGTATTGCTTAATATACTCTTGGAGGTGATACATGTGGGGCAGTGTATATGTCCATGAGGAAGGTGTTTAGGGAGTCCTAGGGTTACCTGACTTTTAATCATTCGACGAATGACTCTAAGGCTCGTATGTCCTAGTCGCTCGTGGATGTTGAGTAACTCTTGTTCATTGGCAGTCAAATGTGAGGGGACAGAGGTAATGGGGGCAGTATTGGCAACAGGACAAGGAAACAAGTATACATCGTTTAGTTTGGTAAAATCGGTAGTGACAGTATTATAATCGGTAGGTACATGATTTATGGTAGCATTGAGACAGGATGTTTTAATGAGAGTAGGAAACAATTGCGATGAGGAAGGTAAAAGCCATTTCCGGCTAGAAAAATCGAGGAATGTCGTCGCCCAAATGGTGGATTTGAAACTGAGATTGAAGGAATCATCTGAGTTGTAAGAGATGGAATGCCCGGCTAGACGAAGAGCAGCAGCAGAGATGAGGGTATGACCGGCGTTATCGCAGTAAAAGACATCGTTAAGCTCGATGACCATTGAATTCATTCCACGAAAAGTCATTGTACCTGTGGCTGTGATAAAATTAGGGGAACCATTAGTTGCTACTTTTAGAGGTAATCGTTGCGGCAGTAGTTTAAAGTTTGACAGTGCTGACTTATCACCGGTTATGTGATGAGTAGCGCCTGTATCGAAAAGGATCTCGGGAGAGCCACGGGAGACGAGATTGGCATGGCTGGCCTCGGGTAGTTGAAACTCTTCAGGGTCTTGATCCATTGCATCTTTGCCCGGGGTTTCTTCAGAAGCTTCAGCAGCAGCAGCTCGAGGGTAAGGTCGTGTTTTCCCATCATTCCGATACTTTGGTCGATAGGTGTCAGCGGGGCGTTGGTTGCTAGCAGGGTACTGTCGAACGTTGTTTGTGGGGCGGTAATTGATAGGCGGGGTGATGATAGGATAGTGCGCCTGAAAAGTATTGGGGTTACTTGATACAATGTGTGGAAATTGTTTCGTTGGAGGAGGGGGCTCGGTGCAGTCGGCAATCTGATTTGTAGTTGATTGGCACCGGAAACACATGCGAGAGCGGTTGTCAAGGCGTCTTTCAGGTCGTCCGGCCAGAGCATAGGCGTTTCCGGGATGACTCTCAATGGAAGCTGACCGAGGTACGCCGGATTGGGCAGCGAAACCGTTGGGATGATCACGTTGATGAGACCGGTTCTTTGAATTGAGTCGAGATTGGGAATCAGATAACAAATCAATCATACGATTAAAAGACGGGAGCCGATTGTTATGCCATGACAGCTCCATGTCCATACGTTGATCAAAATCGTTGCGAAGATCAGTACCTAGTGGAATGGCGGATTGAAGGATGAGGCCAAGAATGTCGTCCTTTGATAAAGAGATCCCAGCCGCCAAGAGATCCTCAAATTTAGAACGAAGTGTGACCGATAGTTCACTGGCGTTTGAATCGGATGAAACGGTGGGATCAAAAAGGTCAGTCCACCGTGATAATTGGGAAGTCCTACTGATGGAGCCAAAGCGACCCTTGATAGCCGACAGAATCTCGTGGCTTAGGGAAAAATCATACAGATCAAATTGTATCGAGGAATCCACGGAACCAAGGAGGATACTTCTTGCGGCGCGCTCCAAAGGATGGCCTCGTTGGTCCACAAGAAAAAACCGTTCGTCTCGAAGGTAGGAAAATGCTACTTCCACCAGCTCGCGGTGCCAAATACGAAAGTTAGTTCCGTCCGGTTTTAAAAAACAAGAGGAGAAACAAGCCGTGGCATCCCGAACCAATGACGACTCGGCCCGATGGTCAGAAGCCGTCGCAAATGTCCTACCCCCCGAGGTTGCGTTGAGGTGGGGTGGACCTGAAAAAGGTTGGACAGGTTGTACAAAAAACATCGCGTCACCTTCTTCGTCTGATGCAGGGTGAGAACCGGCATTTCGTCGGCTGGTAGATCTGGTGGTAATACGGGTAGGGGAGCGTTGGACGGACATGATGAAAAAAATTTGGTACAGAAGAAAAGTAATGGATAGGAATGTAGAGTTGGTTTTAAACAGGAAAGTATGGTTTGTAATGTGAAGGAAAAGATGAGGGAACTGGATTGGAAAGGAAAGAAAAGAGAGTATATATATGTACTTGAAGATTACCACACAGGTAGACGGAAAGACTGATTTGGAATTGATTTGCACACAGCACGCGAACGGACCACACAGGTCACTTTGGGAACCACACAGGTTTTCTAACTTTGGAATAATAACACCCCCACACAGGAGAAAAAACTAAAAAAATGATGCTGAACGAGTAACTATGAGTTTCTAGTATAATTAGTTCGAGAGGCTCATAACCTAAAGGATCCTAAGTATGAGAATATTTAGGATAAACTAGATATCATAGATTGCATGAGAAGGAAGAACATAATACGCTGTAAATACATGGATATTTATAGTCTGTATTATGTATAATGAGAATAATTATTATGTAATAATATTATGTGAAATGTGAAAGAGAAAGAGAGCGAGAGAAAAGAGTGAGAGAGAAAATAGAGAGGAAGTTGACGTCGAGTGTGTTACGTATTACGTAACTGTAGTGAGAGGTGATCCTTTATGTAAGGGTTACGTCTCTCAGCTACAACACTTTTCCCTGATGAAATCTATCGAATATTCAATTGTGTCACTTTACGTATCAAGGGGAATTTCAGAAGTCAACTTCGGCTGACGACAGGCTTGGACGCAAGCTTTCCCAGTCGTGTACAGCAGAAGCATAAAAGGATGGCAGGCCGAATAAAAATTCGACCTCCTCCAAATTTTTTTTCCTCGGTGCGCCCTCATCCAAAAATTCTGGCCTGCAGGCCGTGCATGATGCAGGTTATGAACTAAGCAGGCCGCAGGTCTCCCGCGTGCTCGCCAGTGTTATTTGCAAAAGTCAAATCCAGTTTCTGATGGATTTTCCAAGGATTTGCAATCCTGAAAATCTCTCCCATAAGCAATATTCAGCCTTGTCCGGCACGGGCTGTGTTGCCCTTTGCCCATCCCCCATCCTCCCATCCCCCTCCAGCACTCATCCTTCCCTTTTGCCCACCATCAACCATTCCCCCCCCCCCCTTTCCGCTACCGCCACCGTCCACCCCCCGCCACCTAACTATCATCATAGCCACCACCACCATCCAGCAACCAACCAACCTGTATTCAACCAACCCCACATGGGATTTGTCGCCTACGCACCAGAAGTCAAGGCGATTTGTGTACGTCTTCTCATGAAAGGTGACACCCCATCCGCTATCAATCACTGTCTTGGCTACGAAATATCTCCCCGATCCTATGCGCGTTGGAAGTCATTGTTCATCTCAACTCAAGCAGTCGTCCGGGATCCTTCAGAATATCTTGCGCGAGGTCGACCACTACGTCTGACAGCTGAACAGAGCGAGTTTGTCTGGGAGATGTTACAAGGAGATCCAACCATGTACATTGACGAAATTCAAATCACATTAGGGCTTGTAGGTATATCAGTCTGTCAGTCAACCATTCAAAACAAGCTCACGACCCGACTCGGCCTTACGCGGGTGGTAGCACGCACGGTTAACCCAAATCAGTGCCCGGTCAAGCGGGCTCAGTTTACCATAGATGTGGCCCAATTACCTCCAAACTTCCTAGTGTTCACTGGTAAGCCTTTAATTCTAGTTCCACCACTGATCGCAGCTTTGTTGACTCATAGGTGTACTTGAAAGACAAAAGTGCGGTGTGTTTGGAGGTCCAACAGCGGTGATACGCCTGGACAAAGAAAGGGTTCCAATCTAAACAAATTGGCAAAGTCCGCAATGGTATCTGATATAGTCTTCTCCCAGCAGTTTCCTTGGACGATGGATTGCTAGGCTGCATCATCCAGGAAGGCTCAATCAACCGGCTTGATTTCGAGTTTTTCCTCACAGAAATACTGGTAGGTTTTCTATTATGTTGCACATAAGATGATATACTGACTAAATGCATCTTTTTGGGTTATCACAGATACCAAACATGAACCCAATTCCAGCAAAAAACAGTGTCCTCATCCTTGATAATGCCAAAATACACCATGGGACAATTGAGCAAATCTGCTCCGACCATCAAGTTGCTATCATTTATCTTCCACCTTACTCGCCGGATTTCAACCCAATTGAGAAGCTATTTGCCGTCTTGAAGATGCACCTCAAGCAAGCCCGCTGTTTAACCGGTAAGGGGTCTGATGCAGACATTATTACCAACTACTTGGAACAATTGGCAACCCCACACTTAATGCACAGCCTTTACCATGACTGTGGCTACTTACCATCACCCTTGTAGATATATCCCCCCCATGCCAAGCTATTCCACCACGTTTAGGTGCCTGTCTATACATCTACGCCTGTCTCACTCTTCTAGTATAGTAAACAATTGTCATTTACTAAATATTTAACCTACAGCTACTTCTGAACTAGCAATACATGAATGTACTATTTCCGACTGATCATCGTTGCCGACTAATGCTCGTCAAAGACTGATCAAAATTGATCAATGCGATCATTGATCACTTTGCGAGTGTCTTAAATTTAATCGGTGACATATTTATACACCGTTGAGAAAATGTAAGACTGATCTAAAGTGATCATCGAGGGCAATCCAAGTCTGTTTTATCAGTTTGGATCTCATGGAATGGTCTAGTCAACATAAAAGCTGGGATGCGGTCACCCCAGCTTATAGCTGAACATCATTAAATTTTGACTCATCATGTCTATCGACTCGTGGTTGCCCTCACCAATTTTTGAAGATGAAGATGGCAATGTTCACACGTCTGTAAGTAGTGAGTATTGTCGCTCATGTGTGTGAATGTGATTGGCTCACATTCATGTGTGTATACAGGTTCACATGGTTAGAATTATCATCTCGGTCAACTTGTACATTCCATGTACAACCAGCCCAACCAACTGGACCTGGACCCATGTAGTCAGGGAAGACGCCGCAACAGTTATTGCGGTCGTTGATGAGACTACCTTTGAAGACTTCATGACAATAGTGGCGACAGCATGCGACGAAGTGAGACCGGGATGGAGTAGCGTTATACGTGGTTCACTGGAAGGTCCCACATGGGAACAGCAAGTCTTCTGGAATGTCATCATACCAGGATGTGAAGGGTACGACTACGACGACGAGTATCTGATCCACTTTGACGAATGTTACCGACGTTGGCTAACCACGGCTGTCATAGTTGACACCCGCGAGGTGGAATTGCATCTGAAAATGGATCCGCCGTCCCCAAGGGACGGCCGAAATGTATGATGTGTTTTTATATTTATTTTTAGTAGATTGCATGATGATTGAAGATCTCAGATAATCCAACCCCATGACGGGCTGGCTACTTACATAAGACATTTGATGTCGTAACACATAACATGAATGACTAGAGGCAGACTAGCAACTAGAGGAAGACTAGCAAGCGTACACGTACTGATAAGTTATTAGAAATAATGATAGTCCGGATTTAACGGTTGGACGCAAAATCTATCTTGGATTTGATTTGAGGCTTGTTTCGGCGAAGGTTGGCTATGAAGATTGGGAGGCCGTCACACAACTGATGAGCTGGTCCATCTGCAAACATCATGCCGAGTAGTTTATCTGGATGGGCCCGGCGAAAGTATGTCCAATGCGTTATCTTGTGATGCTCGAGTTGAACCCGAGTGTGATGATCATCAATGGCGATATGACACGTTGCTAGGTACTCCTCCATGGACCCCAAGTGCTCAATGCCTAGGGTGGGGAGCAGAGGGAGGGGATCATGACACCACAGGCAGGTCTCTCGGCATTTCTTCCGAGCCGGACTAGTGCTGCTTACGCAGGATCCAACCGACGTAGCTGGGCCAACGGGAGTCCCCGGGCTCAGGCTGTTTGCCAAGTGTAATATTGTTGGGTTAGGATCGCTGGCGTTGGAGCCTCTGTATTGGACTTGATGCTTGACCAAAGGTGTGTCGTAGATACTAGGAACCCGGCTCGTACGCCTATGGCGACTTGGTGTATCACTGAAGCGGCCGTTATTGCTGGCGGGTGAGTCATGAGAGTCCAGAGTGCTTATGGAGTTGCCCGATTTTGACCTAAGCCATTTGAATCCCCCCCCGGATGGGGGATGAGTCAAGTCGACGCCGGATTGACCAGATTGAATGGCATTGGCCCAGGCCCAGGTCTCACTGTGGCTGACGTGCAGATACAGATGCGGATCATCTTGGTTGACAAAAGTCAGCCCCTTGGCACCGGCTTGTGGATGCTTAAGACAACTCTTGCGGACTAGCATGATCAGCTTCTGAAGCGGAGTTGACATGGCGGCCTTTGGCTGGGTGGGTATTAAAAATGGTCAGCACACGACCTTTGCTCTGGGGATGGTAGGAGCACCTACATTCTTCTCCTTACAAAGCATGGCATGCCCCGCTGTTTTTCGTTCTTGAGCCGAACCAAACTGCATTAGTAGAATCTCGTCGCCCTGAGTAATCTGAAAGCAGGCGGCATGCATGATGAGCGATGATGACCCATCACATAGTAATGGATAAAAAAACTCACTTCCTTATTGTGTTTCTTGCGCTTCTCGGGATTGGCCATGGTGATATCAACGCAACAACAACTCTTGAATACCCTCTCAGCTCGCGCAGCAAATTCAGCAAACTTTGTTTCGCAATTTAGTACCACGGCGCGGGTCTTAGGGTAAACCGAGTTGCCCTTGATGTACGCGGTCCATGTGAGTTTTTTATCCTTCTCCGCCTGAAGCATCCAGTCGAGAAGCTTGGGTCGGGAGTTGAGATGGCAGGAGAGCCCATGCTTGAAGTCGACTAAGTTCCACCCGGTGATATTGGTCTTCCAGGCGGTCAGTGATTGGTGGGTGGATAATTTGAAAAACGTAGATGGCACCTGCGGATCGGTGAATGCCTTCTCGAGGTATACAGCATACGTGATGTGAATTGGAGTCACAACCCTTTTGTCCTCTTCATCATCAGGATCCACACTATCTTCGTCGGAGGGATAGGCCGAATCATGGTTGCTGTCGCCATCGATATGTTGAGCCCAGCCTGATGAGCCAAAAGTGCTACCAGAATTATTGCGAGAGGTGACCTGGGTTGAGACAGGTGAATAGCAAGGCGATTGTGCGGCTGAACGTAAATCCCCTATGGGAGCCTGGTAATTTGGAAGCCCAGGATTTGCAATTGGATGAAGTCCGCCGGCTAGGTTGGTTGGGAATCCTGATTGCCCACGCAGAGAGATAATGTTGATTAGTTAGGTTGCTACAGTAGGCCGTGGGGAATAACCGCTGGGAGAGAATGAGAGTAAAAGAGATTAGGCGCACCATTATGATTTTGGAATTGAGTGTCATCAGGCAAGACAGATAGTGCTGCCCGATGATTGGTTGCAGGAACGTAGACCGTTGGGCTGGCAAAGTCTGGGGTGGGTCCAAATTGACGTGGGGGAGGAAGATATCTGGTGGGACCATAGAAAGTAGGATGCTCGGCGCCGGATAACTGGTAGTGTTGGCTGGGACCGGTCCCGGTAGCTGGAGAAGCGGTCATGTACCAGTTCATGTCTGGCCAATGGGAGTTGATCGGGCCTGGGTCAGAGGCCAACGTTATGGGTGATTGCGGGTCCGACGGATTGGATAATTGGATTGTGTTCAACATTGAACGCGGATTGGTTGGTTGGTTGCTGGATGGTGGTGGTGGCTATGATGATAGTTAGGTGGCGGGGGGTGGACGGCGGCGGTAGCGGAAAGGGGGGGGGAATGGTTGATGGTGGGCAAAAGGGAAGGATGAGTGCTGGAGGGGGATGGGGGGATGGGGGATGGGCAAAGGGCAACACAGCCCGTGCCGGACAAGGCTGAATATTGCTTATGGGAGAGATTTTCAGGATTGCAAATCCTTGGAAAATCCATCAGAAACTGGATTTGACTTTTGCAAATAACACTGGCGAGCACGCGGGAGACCTGAGGCCTGCTTAGTTCATAACCTGCATCATGCACGGCCTGCAGGCCAGCATTTTTGGATGAGGGCAAAGAAAAAAAATTTGGAGGAGGTCGAATTTTTATTTGGCCTGCCATCCTTTTATGCTTCTGCTGTAAATATTTACAGCAGAAACATATGTACATTAAGCTCTTGCCTCTGGTCATGATGACCAATTATCGGGCCCTGCAACACAGATATGTTACCCCCCAAAATTCCCACATCATTTTTTTCTCGTCGGACGTTAAAAGGCATGTGTGGATATTGTAATTGTTGTACTACACCACGGCCACACCTCGATGACAGGTGAGTCGTCTTCAGGACGATTACAAGGAAAAAGCCGCCTTCAAGACGAAAATTGGTCTTGAGGGCGGCTTCAAGACCAATTTAAGGTTCGGCCTGGGAAACCTGTGAAAATGCGGTCTTCAAGTCGACTTGAGAACCAAATGAGGTTCTCAAGTCGACTTGAAGACCGCGTTGGGGCTTTCAAGTCGACTTGAGAACCTCATGTGGTTCCTAAGTCGACTTGAGAACCAGTGAAGGTTCTCAAGTCGACTTGAAGACCGCATTGGGGTTCTCAAGTCGACTTGAGAACCTCATTTGGTTCTCAAGTCGACTGGAAGACCGCATTTGGTTCCCAAGTCGACTTGAGAACCAGTGAAGGTTCTCAAGTCGACTTGAGAACCTCATTTGGTTCTCAAGTCGACTTGAAGACCGCATGAGGTTCTCAAGTGACTTGAGAACCAGTGAAATGTGGTTCTCAAGTGACTTGAGAACCAGTGAAATGTGGTTCTCAAGTCGACTTGAGAACCTTCACTGGTTCTCAAGTCGACTTGAGGACCTCATGCGGTCTTCAAGTTGACTTGGGAACCTTCACTGGTTCTCAAGTCGACTTGAGAACCAGTGAAATGTGGTTCTCAAGTTGACTTGAGAACCAAATGAGGTTCTCAAGTCGACTTGAGATCCTCCTTTGGTTTTCTGCATTATCTTCTTTTAAAAAAAACAAAAAAGAGTGTGAGGAAAATAACAATCTCATTACACACACTGATTTTTGGAAGTAAAAATGTGCAAATTTTTTTTTTTCCATTCACATGATTGGCCATAAATTATAAAAAAAAATGAAGTTACACCAAAACATGGTTACATTTGTTTTCCTTTTTTTCATTCACACAATTGGCCATAAATTATAAGAACAAATGAGGTTAAACCAAAACATGGGTGAATGTAGATTGTTAATCATGTAATTAGCCATAAATCAGCATACATAACAAAGAATTCTTACACATATTTTACAAATAATATTGACCATATCATGACATGAAGAAGATCACATGGAGTACCTTGAGTTTGATGCAGCACTAGGGCCATAATTTGGGTATTGAGGATTATTGGATTCCCTTGGAGCTATATGAGGGCTAAAATAGGGTTGCTGAGATGGGTTTGATGTTGACTGATATGGTGACCTTGAAGCTAAATGGGGGAGGGGGGGTTGATATGTCAGTGGAGTTGAATGTGGGCTAAAATTAGGGTAATTTGATCCAACTCTAGGACTATAATTTGGGTATTGGGGATTATTGGAAGCCCTTGGAGCTATATGAGGGCTAAAATAGGGTTGCTGAGATAGATTTGATGTTGACTGATATGGTGACCTTGAAGCCAAATGGGGGAGGGGGGGGTGATATGTCATTGGAGTTGCATGTGGGCTAAAATTGGGGTAATTTGATCCAGCACTAGGACTATAATTTGGGTCATACAATGATCTAGATTCAACCTGGGGGCTGAATTGAGTGTGGTTGGATCTGTTTGTTGATTCCACATTCTTTCCCTTCTTTTTGCTCTGACTATTATTCCATATTTTCTGACCACAAGAAGCAGCTGTCTGCATGTCATGCTCTGTAATAAAGTCAGCTTGTAATTGGGAAATGCTTCTGTTCATTTCAGAGTGACAATGTGAGAATGCATTCAACAGATAGCTGTTATACGGTTTGTGATGCACTTCACGTGAAACAGTGGTTCCCTCCTGCCTGTGTCTCCTGGATCTGTTTGATATCCCTGCGTGACACCCACCATCAAAGCAGTTGTGTTGGGCATTTACGCAACAGATAATTTTCTGATAAAAATTAATACAGATTCATCAGTTTGTGTTGGAAGGGGATCACATCTGCTAAGAAAGACTGGCCCACAGATGCAGGAATGTAAGTCAATTTTACATCTTTTTCTACTATCCTCAATAAGTCGGTGTTCTTGGTGGGGGTGACTCTCGCAGTGCAATCCGGGGTCGTGATTGGAATGTTTGCTGAATGAGTACAAACCATAAAATATGTATGATACAAGTTAAGGTTTTATTGACGAGATATCTATCAGAGATAAGATTTAAATAGTATCTAGTGACGACGGGGACAGTATAAAGGATATCAAGATTATGCCTTGAAAGATCCTACTATGTAAGGTCAATAGATGTCAGTTGAATGCTGAAAGATCTAAACCCAAGATAAACTATATGTGGTGTTGTTTGTGAGATACGCTGGTAACAGCGCAGGCTCATAACCTGTAGAACTGTGCACCAAAAATATAGTTTGTAGTGGCAGAAAACTCCCCCAAGGGGAAATATATTTTGAAATAAGTAAAGTATTTATAGTATTTACAAATATGTACTATGTATTTGGGTTGATGAGAAATAGTATTGATGTATATAGTGAAAATATATGTATGTATATAAATATATGGGTTATGTTTATGTACTAATGATGTAAAAATATGTACTAATATATAAAACCATAATTGTGTAACAACAGTGCGCAGGTGTAACGACTATGAGATAATTCTACAGCATCTTTCTAAGTTTTGATAGTAGGACTGGTAATCCAATAATTCTAGAAGGTTCTGCGAAGGAAAATAGGAGTAATTTGCAATGTTAAGGTTGTAGATAGGATGGGGTTTTCACAATCGTTCTACAATTTGTTGGGGAGAGTTGTAGAATATATAAAGAGCAATGTTGTAGTCTCAGGAGTCTCTTTTCTCCTGAGGCAAAATCTTTGTCTTGATACTTCCAATAACCCTCATCGAAATTCCTGAAATACCAAACCTATCATTACAATAAATCTCATACCCTCACTTGTGTCAATAATCCGGTGGATATTGATCACCTTAGCGCGTCTGAGACCTACTAGCTTGTCTGATCGGTCTGTTAGCTCATCTACCCGCCCTCCATTTATCAACTAATAAATCCTAGGGCTTACAGCAGGGGCTTTGTCTCTGTAAAGTTGGCTTACCGAGCCACTTTACAGAGACGAGGGTGGATGCTCTTACAGAGATGGTGGTGGATGCTCTTATACACCATAACAACTAAAAAAATATGTATAAAGTTTGTAAACTTGATGAACTCTAACTCTAAAAAAGGGCAATAAGTATAGAAATCTTAATCTTAAGAGTCAACATGTCAGAGGCCACATCAAGTTGTTAATTTACAACTCTAAATTCTAAAAATCTCATCTCATCAAAAAAAAAAAGTCCAAGCTTTGTTGAAAAAACACATTAGTTAAAGAAAAAAAATTGATTTCAAAGTTCACCAACCAATCTCTTCTTTTTTTTTTCTCAAGAGAAAAAGCAAAGGAGCCTATTGATGTATTTAAATAAATATAAAAAAATGAAAAAGATGACGGGGGAAAAAAAAAAGTGGGCAGATGAACGAGATCAGATGGACACAATACATGAATATTAAAGAAGAAAAGAAAATCAAAACTCATGGGCAGGGATCTTTCTTTTGGATGAGGGAGGGCCCTTGAACATATCATTTGTACCGAAGAACAAAAAAGTAAAAAGAAACACAAACAAGGCACAGTATAGAAAGTTCACATTGACTGTAAAAAAAAACAATCACTTCCGTCTAATCTTATGTAACAAGGCTGTTTTTGTTTTGCATCTCTCGTTTTGCTTACAGGATGTTGATAAGGAGATCATTACTTTTTGTTTTTTCCCATCAAATTCAAGGCAGATCCAGCCTTGAACCATTCGATCTGACCTTGGTTAAAAGTATGAGTCAATGGGATTTTGTCCACTGATCCATCCTTATGTTTAGCGATCATCGTCACTTTACTACCTTCTTTCAATTCGGTGATTCCTTTCAAATCGATCCTATCATCCGGTTTGACCTTCTCGTAATCAGCCGGGTTTTCAAAGTTCAAAGGCAGCATACCTTGCTTCTTCAAGTTCGTCTCGTCTACAGAAAGTCATAGGTATAACCGATCAATTCTTCCAATCCAGTCAAACGCGCCCAAGTAATCGAATACTCACGGATACGGGCAAATGACCGTGTAATAACAGCTACACCGCCCATGAATCTGGGCTCAAGGGCAGCATGTTCTCTGGATGATCCTTCACCATAGTTTTGGTCACCGACGACACCTGAAAGAAAGGTGAAAAGGTGATCAATAATTGCCAAGTCACCAGAGTTTGCTGGTTAGATACTAACACCAAGAGATCCCATGGTCACGGTAGTAGGCAGCAACTTCGGGTACTCCACCCCACTTGCCGGTTTCTTGGTTCAACACTTCGTTGGGCTTGCCATTAGCCTCATTGATGGCCCCGATCAACATGTTCTGAGAGATGTTCTCGAGGTGACCTCGGTATTTCAACCATGGGCCACCAGCTGAAACTGCAGTCATGATGGCGAAAAGATTGGACCGTCAACGAAATGACTCCACTGCTGAAGAATGGAGGTGAAGATACGCAACTGTGATCGGTAGTGCATTTGCCAGATGCTTTGATCAAGACTGGCAGGTTGGCCGGGTCCTTACCGTCCCATGCCTTGAACGGTTTGAGGACCTGAAGTCGATCACTCGAGGGTGAAACCGCAACCTGAACTGATTGTCGGTCTGCTGGTGGGGATTGATAGGTGTCCTGGCCTGGGTCGTAGCCGTTGGGAGGCAGTTCCTTTCCAGATGGGTCGGAGAATCGGAATTCCTTACCATCCTTGCCTTTCAAAGTATCTTTCATCGGGTTGAAGGTCAAGTCGCCAGCGAATGCCATAGCAGTCACGAGGTCAGGTGAAGCCACAAAAGCGTGGGTTGATGGATTCGCATCGTTACGACCGGTGAAGTTTCGGTTATACGAGGTGATGATAGAGTTAACCTGGTGAGGTGTAAATTGATGAGCGTCAGCCTAATACGACATTTGCAGATCCCAGAATCGGTAACGGAAACCTACGTCGCCCTTCTTGATATCCTGTCTATCCCATTGACCAATACAAGGACCACAGGCATTTGCCAGTACCAAACCGCCCACGTTTTCTAAAACCTTCATTTGGCCGTCACGAGCAATCGTGGCACGGATTTGTTCAGAGCCAGGAGTGATCGTGAATTTCGACTTAACATTCAAACCGTGGTCATGTGCTTCCTTGGCAATCGAGGCTGCTCGTGACATGTCCTCATATGAGGAATTTGTGCAAGATCCGATTAGGGCAACCTTCAATTCCTTAGGCCAGCCCTTTTCTTCAACCGTCTTGGCAAAGGCGGATAGAGGTGTGGCAAGATCCGGTGTATACTACGGATATAGAATTAACCAAAGATGTGTATAACTCAGTTCAGAAAAGTGACGGATTCTTGACAAGCGGAAATTGGTGGGAACATACCGGTCCATTGATGTGAGGTTCCAATTCATTCAAGTTAATTTCAATCGTTTCGTCGTATTCTGCTCCCTCGTCACTCTGCAAGTTGTGCTTGAACTGGTCCGCGTATTTGGCGATGTTGCCACGTTTGGTGGCATTCAGGTAATCGGCCATTCGGCGGTTGTAGGGAAACATCGAAGTGGTGGCGCCAATCTCAGCACCCATGTTGCAAATCGTGCCCATTCCGGTGGCTGACAACGATTCAACACCAGGTCCAAAATATTCAACGATCGCCCCCGTGCCGCCCTTGACGGTAAGGATACCGGCAACCTTCAGAATGACATCTGTATGTAGTGAAAAGGCCATGAAGTAAGAATTTTGCAACCGGCTGAAATCTTGAAGGGGATGATCGTCTACCCTTAGAGTCAGACTGATCAAACGCGCGATTACTAACCTTTAGGGCTTGTCCAACCAGATATTTTGCCAGTCAACTTGACACCGATCACTTTGGGACATTTTAACTCCCAAGGCAAGTTAGCCATTACATCAACGGCATCAGCTCCACCAACGCCCACGGCAATCATACCCAATCCACCGGCGTTAGGGGTGTGGGAATCGGTACCGATCATCAATCCACCGGGGAAAGCATAGTTTTCAAAGATGATCTGATGGATGATACCCGAGCCGGGTCGCCAGAAGCCGATACCATACTTGGCCGAGCAAGATGCAAGGAAGTCGTACACCTCTTTGTTCGTCGCTACCGCTCGCGCCAAATCTTTCGCTCCACCAATCTGCGCTTCAATCAAGTGGTCACAATGGACTGTTGTGGGCACTGCGACCTCGGGTAAGCCGGCCGTCATGAATTGCAGGAGGGCCATCTGTGCTGTGGCATCTTGACAAGCAACTCGCTAATAATTTGAACGGGGGTCAGTTAGAATTGATGCTTTTGTTGCACTGGAAGAAGAAGAAAAACGGCACTTACGTCTGGTCTCAACTTAAGGTAAGAGGCGCCTCGACGAATGTCTGCCTCTTGGGGATTATCAAGATGTCCGTAGAGGACTTTTTCGGATAGAGTCAAGGGGCGATTGAGACTGTGGTGATGAAAGGATGAAAGCAATCAGATGGTTTAGAATGGTTGAACGAGTGATTGAGAGATGATCGAGAATACAGATGTCATTATGTAAAGCTTGGCATCACGCGGGGATTACGTATTTAGATAGAGGGAGAATGACTTACCGTTGACGAACGACTTGCAAGTTATCCTCGATGCGTTGGTAGTTGATATATTTCTCTTTTTCGAGGTTTGACATCGAAACCTTTGTGTCGCCGATCTTGGATGCATGCTATCAAGTTGGAAAGATGGATAGGATAAGTGATGACGGAAAGAAATTGAGGGTCCGAGCAGATGGATTCCAAAGTTTAAGAGCTCAGTGTGTGACTTACACTAGCGTAAGACCTGGTAAGTGATTGCAAGATCGGTTTGCAGGGCAATCGATGAACTTGTCGACAGGTGATCATCTTTGCTAAGGTTTCTGTTGGATGAAGACAGATAGATGGGTTGATAAGGGTAAGATGAAGGTAAGAGGATGGAAAGAAGTTATAGACCAACGGTGCTGATGGTGACGTGGAGGTGGTCGGAGTGAACAGGGATGATAAGGGAATGGGGATTTATTGATTGATTTATTTAGGCTGGATTTAATTGGTCAACAAACAACCAGCGCTCAGCTGTCACTTGTTACAGAGTCACACCAAAAGTTTAATCAGTCCAACTTCAGTTTCACTTGGGGTTCTTGGAAGTAGTAGGTTTTCAGTTGATGATGATGAGGTTGGCGAGCTGGTGGTGGTGGTGGTGGTCAAGTGCGCTAAGACTACCAGGGGGAGATAGAAATTAAATTTATAGCCACTACACCAGCATCTCGATTGTTGATCACGGCCATGTGAAAAACACCCGGGACCAACCGGGTGAGCCAGATGACGTCATCCCCCCAGTCGGACCAAGCTCAGAGAAGAGAGATTTTTATGTTAAGGCCAAGGAAGAAAGATTCTAAAAATATGCCACGAGCTGAATTATTTAGCTGTCTCCAATCCACATTAAGAATTTAAAGGAGAGTTCAGTTGTTAAGAAGTCATGATCAAGAATCTTTCACTCAAGATTGATTCAAACCAGATCTTGATCAGTTCTCCTGGTCTCTGAGACTTGGTCAGTGGAACTTTATGTTGTACCAGACTTTTGCTTGCCTCCAGCACACCCTATTTCATTTGGTCATACTCCCCCCCTCAAAAAAAAAGAAAAAAAAATCAAATCCCTTCACTGAGCATTTGATGAATATAATATAATATCAATTACAAGCCCAGTAACCTTTCTGTGACATTCAACCCACTTGGTACCAAAGTGTGGTAGTCTTTTCCTGCACCCAAAGTCATGCATTTTGTAGCCCCATACACACTTCTAGGCAAAATCTAAAGATGAATGCCTCTCAGAATCCCACTTGAAGAGCAGAAAGGTAAAACCAAGACATCTATCTGGTTTTCCACTCCACTTATACACCTTGTTGGGCTCCAAATTTATTAACAAAAATTCAAATTTCCCTGCCAACCTCATCACATGCCAAAATTTTGTTTTTTCACTGTTTCATAGTAGGTCTTCTACTTTGCCAGTACTTGTGCCCATGAAAAGACTTAGCTAAGCTGGAGTTTGAGCCATACTTCTCAGCCATCAAATCACTCACTTTGAACCAAAACCATGTCAAACAAAATTCAATTCTTATGACATCTTGAGAAACTGGTCAGCAGGTTTTCCTACTTATACTAACTTCTAGTATAATCTCAGAGGTTGAGGGTATCTCAGTTAAACTGGGATGTGCTAAAAAAATTGAAAATGAATGGGTTGATCTAAACCAAAACCAAGGGTGATACCTTGGATTTCTATTCCATTGGTTGAGATCAACAAAGCTCAAATTGGTTGATTAAATCTCAGTTTGACTGGTAAGAAATTAACCTTACCAATTATGATCGCAGAATATAGATTCCCAAATCATGGAAGCTTCATTGGTCTTTTATGAATACTTGAGAATTCTGCTAGTTGCTTATTTGTCTCTTCTGAAAAAAAGTTTGGTGAATCATTCCAAACCTGCGTGCCAATATCAATGAAGTCTGAATCAAATCCAAGTGATATCAACATACTTACATACATACTTAACACAGCATGTAAATATATATAATCACTTTTCTGTCCGCAACCAAAAAATTCACCACCCCACGTGTCAACACTTCACAAATCATCCCCCCCCCCAACTAACCAGAAAAGTTCTTTTCCCCCCTTCCCTTGGGTAGCTTATGCCTCCCACTCACTGTCCCCCCGACCCCAATCAACCGCCCGAGGCACTTCACGCGGGCGACGCGACCATGATGGAAGGTATGGAGGACCACCCCCCTCCTCGCCCAACCACGAAACCCCCATCGTCCAGCCTCCACATCTTACTCACCAAGATGCTTGGTGAAGAAGCAAACCACGACGCGAATGGCGCTGTTATCCTGGACGCTAAATTTGTGAATCTTGTACTTGACCTCTCGGCCCATAACGAGAGAATGATGCAACGTCTAGAATCAACGGTTGACCAACTCAACGCAAAGATGGACCCGATGATCAAACGGATGGCCAAGTTTGAAGCCTTAGTGATGTCAGGGTCTATAATGGACGAGGAGCTGGAGGATCACACCTGAAAACAGTAATGATACTGTGAGCAATAGCGAACAGTCTGATGGATGGATCAGGTGGAGGCACACCTGAAAACAGTAATGATACTGTGAGCAATAGCGAACAGTCTGATGGATGGATCAGGTGGAGGCACACCTGCGAACCGAGTGAAGATTGTGAAATGAGTTGATTGATGAATTGAAAGATAATGAGATGAATGAGGAACAACGAGTGTGAAAACAAAGTTGAACTAAATTAATCTATATTAGGTTTCAGGTCTCATCAACTAGCCGCAGTTCTCAACCGGTTCTTGATCACAGCACGGTACATGAGAGTATGACTCTTGTAGGTGTCTCAATACCCCCCCTCTCTCATTGCCGTGTAATGTTGAGATCCTTGATTACTTCTTGATGTTTTTGTCGTCCCAGAGCTTTCGTGCACATGTCTGCTTTCATTCTTGCTGTTGAGATGTAATTGATGTGAATCAGGCCCGTGTCATGTATTTCTTGTAGCCAGTGATAGATGATGTCAATGTGTTTGGAGCGTTGTTGAAAAATTGGATTTGTTGCTAGTGCTATAGTGTTGTAGCTGAGTGACGTAATCCTTACATAAAGGATTACCTCTCACTACAGTTACGTAATACGTAACTTGCTCGATGTCGGAGTCTTTTCTCTTTTCTCTCTTTCTCTGTCACTCTTTCTATTTCTCATAATATTATTACATAATATCTATTTCGACTTTGTACATAAATACATACTATAAATATCTTAGTATTTACAGTGTATTTTGTTCCTTTTTCTTATGCAATCTATGAGTTTCTAGTTTTATCCTAAATATTCACATATTAGGATCCTTTAGGTTATGAGCCTCTCGAATTTACTTCTAGACTAGAAATTCACTATTATAGTTTTTTTTTTGTCACTTTCATAGTTTTCTCCTGTGTGGGGTAGTCTCTCTTTATATACATATACCTGTGTGGTTCCATAAGCGACCTGTGTGGTCTGTCATCGACCTGTGTGGTCCGTCGTGTGCTGTGTGTATCAATCACCCGAAGTGATTAAGTTTCCAAGTTTCTACCTGTGTGGTACTATCTGCCTATATAAGCCGTCTTTCCCTCCCGTTTTCTTTCGATTCCCTATCCATCTCTCACCTACCTCCTGTTATATACTACATTCCCAATTTTTCCTACCCGCCCAATTCTTTCCCTTTAAACCCTGTACCATATTTTCCTAAAAACATGTCTGTCCAACGCTCCCCGGTTTGAGTTTCAACCCGATCAACCAGTTGCCGCATGGCGGGTTCCCGCCCGGTCTCCGATGAAGAAGCCGAGACGACTTTCATCGTCCAACCAGTTCCCCATTTCTCTGGCCCTTCTGCTCCACATTTGGATCCGACCTCTGGAGGACTTCCTTTCGGGACGGCCTCCGACCACCGGGCCAAATCTTCGTTGATCAGGGATGCGACGGCTCGTTTTTCTTCCTGTTTTTTAAAACCAGATGGCACTAATTTTCGTGTGTGGTATCGTGAACTAGTTGAAGTGGCCTTCTCCTATCTTCGAAACGAACGGTTTTTTCTTGATGATCAAAGAGGGCACCCTTTGGAACGAGCAGGGCGCAGCATCTTGCTGGGATCGGTGGACTCTTCTATATGTTTCGACCTTTATGATTTCACGAAGAGCCACGAAATGTTGGCTGCCATCAAGGGACGTTTTGGATCAATCAGTAGGACATCCCAACTGTTGAGGTGGATTGATCTCTTTCAGCCTACAGTCACAACAGATTCCAACTCGAGCGAGCTGTCTATGGCCTTCCGTTCAAAATTTGAGGATTTATTGGCTGCTGGAATATCTTTGTGCAAAGATGATATTTTAGGTCTCATTTTACAGTCTGCAATCCCTTTAGGAACTGATCTCCGCAACAATTTTGACCAAAGAATCGATATGGAACTTTCCTGGCACAACAACAAGCTCCCCTCCTTCAATCGCATGATTGATCTACTTTCGGACTCCCAATCACGGCTGAATTCAAAAAATCGGTCCCAACAACGAGATCATCCAAGCGGTTTTGCTGGACAACCTGAACTGCGGAGATCGGTTTCAATTGAGAGCCATCCTGGTAATGCGTACGCATTGGCTGGCCGCCCAGAATGACGTCCTGACAATCGGTCTCGGATGTGTTTCCGCTGCCAGTCAACTTCCCACCAAATCGCCGATTGTACCGAACCCCCCCCTCCCTCCAAGAACATTCCCCATGTTGTGTCAGGTAATCCCAACCTATTCCAAGCCCACTACCCAATTATCACTCCTCCCATCAATTACAGACCCCATGCTACTCAGCGCTACTACCCCAGTGCCCCTCAACGACCTGCAGACTCTTACCGTCCCAAATATCGACATGAAGGTAAAACCAGGTCCTATCCCAGAGCTGCAGCTGCCGAAGCGACTACTGAACCTGCCAAAGACGACGGAATGGAGCAAGATCCCCTTCCCCTGCCTGAAGCGAGCCACACGAACCTTATGTCCACTGGGGCCCCTGAAATCCTTTTCGACACTGGTGCCACACACCATATTACTGGCGATAAGTCAGCATTATCCGATTTTAGATTACTGTCGAAGAAAATTCCCCTCAGAGTAGCCACTAACGGTAATGCTAATTTCATTACAGCCACGGGTACGATGACTTTTCATGGTCTGAATTCAACGGTTATCGCGCTTAAGGATGTCCTGTACTGCGAAAACGCCGGTCACACTCTAATCTCTGCCGCGGCGCTCCGATTGGCTGGCCACTCCATCTCATATAGCAATTCGGACGATTCCTTCAGTCTCATGTTCCTGTCTGGGCGACGACTTTCCTCGATATCCCATCACGAAAATGGCTCCTTCCTTCTTTTTCTCAAATGTATCCTGCCCTCCTCAAACCTTCTTTTCCCACTACTATTCCGCACGTTGTTCCACCCGTTTGTAATACTGTCGTTACCGAACCCGCTGAAAGAAATCATTCGTTAAGCTTTCCTTACCCTGTTGCCACTGCCGTGCCCCAATCCTCCATCCCGGTACGTTTGACTGCCGACGAGCAGGAGCTGCTAAGCATCCACGAAAGGCTAGGGCATACTAGCCTCCGGGTGATTAGACGCGTGATCAAATCCGAAGCAGTGTTAGGACTTCCAAAATCTCTGCCCGCGGGCCAGATTCATTGTCCTACTTGCATCATTTCCAAAAGCGTGCTTAAGAATAACCTGACATCTGACCAACGTTCCTTTTTGCCCATGGATGTATGGAACGTGGACCTTATTGGACCTTTCGAGGTACCGTCTTTTGGGGGTGGAAGATATGTCCTCACCATTCGAGATTTAGGATCCAGCTACAGTGAAGTTAAAATCTTGGTCCAAAAATCTGAGGCTTCCAAAACGCTAAATGACCGTATCACCTTCTTGGAGAAACAAACCGGCCGTCCACTGAAATGTCTCCGCTCCGATAATGGTGGGGAATTCAATAACAAATTCCTGCTCTCTTTTCTGCTCGGCAAAGGTATCAAAACTGAACGTGCCATTGCCTATCATCATTACCAGAACGGCTCCATTGAACGGTTCAATCGAACTTTGCAAGACATGGGACGGACGGTACTGGCTGGAAGTGGTCTTCCACGACAATTCTGGGCGTTCGCTTTTCTTTGGTCCTGCAACATCCTCAACCGAATCCCCAACAAAACTAGCGGGGATGTGACCCCATTCAAACGAATGTTTAAATTGAAGCCTAACTTAGACCTTGCACGTGTTTTCGGTGACACTGCCTACGTTCATGTCCCAGCTGAAAAGCGGCGTAAGCTCGATGACCGCTCTATCCAGGCTAGGGTCGTTGGTTTCCTTGATGAATCCAAGGGATGGCTATTCTGGATCCCTTCCTCCAACTCCTTCATATCGTCGGCTGTAGCATCCTTTATGAAACACAAACAGCCTGTCCCACTCACCGTCCCTTCCCCCTGTTTGGCTAACATGCTCAAATTGACGCTCGGTGATTTTTCCGATGAACTTACTGTCAACGAACAAGAAGGCATGGTTGACTTTGTTCTCTCGTGTGTGCCTGAATTCTCCGCCGCGGGTGTTCCCAATACTTACAAGCAGGCCATGAAAACTCCTGAAAAAGCAGCCTGGGAGGTTGCCATTTCTGAAGAACTTGACAATTTACGATCTCTGGATGTTTGGGACGTCAAGAAAGTCCCGGAAGGTACCAAGGTCATGACTGCCAAGTGGGTTTTCGCCAAGAAAACCAACAACGATGGTGTTCTCATGCGGTTCAAAGCCCGATACATTGCCAGGGGGTATAGTCAAGTCGCCGGTTTACAATTCAATGAAACTTTTGCCCCAACAGCTTCTTTTGTCTCCATGCGGATCCTCCTCACTTTGGCAGCGGTAAGGAACTGGCCTGTCCATTCTTTCGATTTCGTCGCAGCCTACTTAAACTCGCCCATCGATGAAGATCTCTGGGTGTCTCCACCCGAAGGACTAGACTGTCCCCCAGGTTTTGCTTGCCATCTGAAGAAAGCCTTATACGGTACCAAGCAGGCCGCCCGCTGCTGGTGGAAATTTCTCAGCTCTACTCTAGGCGACCTTGGTTACATCGCTTCCCGATACAACTCTAGCCTCTATATTCTCAAATCCAACCATGATGGCACCATCATATGGGTACATGTCGACGATGGAATTATCATGGGTCCCTCCGTGGCCATACTCAGAAAACTAGAGGCTTGTCTCTCCTCTTCCATCAAGATCAAGTGGCAAGATGATTTATCCAGTATTGTGGGCGTCTCAGTTTCTCGTACTCCTGAGGGATTTACTCTCAGCCAGCCCAAATTAATCTCCAAGATACTACGTGACCACTGGGACGGCGCTTCCGCCGCGAAAACCCCCTTGCCTACTGGCAATCTTCCCCCGACCAACCCCATTTCCGCCACTAGAAAAACAGATACCAGTTACCTCTCGATTCTAGGAGCTCTCAGCTATGTCGCCGTTGGCTCCCGCCCAGACATTTCCTTCTCAGTCAACTTTCTCGCCCGTTTCTCCAATAACCCTTCTGCGGCCCACTGGAACTGTCTCCGACACCTGATTAATTATGTCGCTTCCACAAGAGACCGATGTCTCCATATCTCCCCTCATAGCGGTTTCGTGGATGGAAACTGGGGGGGTGAATTCTCACGCTCCAACTACGGCCTAATTTTATTTTTCTATGGTTGCCCTATTTTGTGGATCTCTCGCCGCCTAGCTACTGTGGCGTCGTCCACAGCTCATGCTGGATATATGGCCCTAGGACATTGTACCAAACAGGTCCTTTGGATCAGGAAC
Source organism: Puccinia hordei (assembly GCA_007896445.1). Classification (NCBI taxonomy): domain Eukaryota; kingdom Fungi; phylum Basidiomycota; class Pucciniomycetes; order Pucciniales; family Pucciniaceae; genus Puccinia; species Puccinia hordei. Next base: position 424,657 of record RDRW01000012.1, read on the forward strand.
CTTCTTTATGATCTTTGCAACTCCTGGTTTACCGGCCATATCTACTGCGACAACCAGGCCACTGTGACCATCTGTACCAACGAAGCTTCCAACAAACGCACCCGACACACCGACCGAGAATTCTACATCTCAAATCAAGCGCTTTTTGAAAAGAAGATCGATCTCACCTGGGTGCCTACCACCAAACAATTTGCCGACATCTTGACAAAAAATCTACCCCATCCGGTTCACCTTCTCCAGCAACAAGTGGTTACAGGAGCCTCGTCGAGTGGGGGGGTGTTGTAGCTGAGTGACGTAATCCTTACATAAAGGATTACCTCTCACTACAGTTACGTAATACATAACTTGCTCGACGTCGGAGTCTTTTCTCTTTTCTCTCTTTCTCTGTCACTCTTTCTATTTCTCATAATATTATTACATAATATCTATTTCGACTTTGTACATAAATACATACTATAAATATCTTAGTATTTACAGTGTATTTTGTTCCTTTTTCTTATGCAATCTATGAGTTTCTAGTTTTATCCTAAATATTCACATATTAGGATCCTTTATATAGCACTCTGATTATCGACAAATATTTGAAATTTGTCTGTGATTTGAATTGCTAGACTTGAGAATAGATATTTTAGCCATACCGACTCCTGTACACCTTCGAACAACGCTCGATACTCAGCTTCAGTTGTTGATGTTGAGGTTGCTTTTTCGACCTCCATGATAATAGGTTGCCGCCCAGAAGAGTGACGTAACCAGAGTACAAACGCCTATCATCGGTGCAGTTTGCGAAGTCAGCATCTGTATATACAGCCACCTTGTCGATATTGTTGGTGCCTTTGAGGAGAATACCGTGATCTTTTGTACCTGCCAGATATCGCAAGAGATGTCGACTGCCTTCCAGTGATTGATCCCCGGCTTCTCTAGATGTTGCGATAATTGGGAGACTGTGAACGAGATGTCAGGTCGAGTGGATACTGATAGGTAGTTGAGGAGCCCAAGTGCTTCCCGATAGTTTACCTTCAACTGGAGAAATGATTCATGGTCCTCATCTGAGCACTTAGTCAGACGTGAGTTTGCCACCATAGGGGTCGAGGTCATGCGACATTCTGAGTAACCATAGTTATCAAGAATAGATTGGGTGTATACTTGTTGACTCAGAAGAATGCTGTTTGTCGATTGGCGAGTCAGCTTGATTCCTAGAATGTGTTTAGCTTCACCAAGGTCTTCCATGCGGAATTTCTTTGAGATGAGCTCTTTGAAACGTTGGACATCGTGGCTGATAATGATCATGTCATCAACGTATACGTGGACAAAACATTCCCAACCATTGACTTTTGAAGTGAACAGACAGGGGTCGGCGGGGCTTGGACAAAAGTCGATGGAGTCAAAGAAACTTTTGAGTTCGGAGTACCAGACACGTGGCGCCTGCTTAAGACCGTAGATTGCCTTGTGGAGCTTAAGACAGAACCCTTTTGGTACATCAAGTCCCGGAGGTGGGTGCAGGTAAACTGAGTCTTTCAGTTTTCCATTAAGAAATGCGTTTTTTGCATCCATCTGATGAATGTCGTAGCCTCGTGATAGACCAACTATGATTGCTGCCCGAAGACTGGTGGAGCGACCTGTTGGAGCATATGTGAACCCGTAGCCTTCATGTTGTTGAGATCCTTGAGCACACAATCTGGCTTTGAATTTGACAACAATTCCCTCCGAGTTTTTCTTCTTGCGAAATACCCATACGGTACCCAGAAGAGATTTGTCTCCAGGAACGATTTTGATTGACCACACTTTTAGCTCTTTCATCGCTGCTAGTTCGGATTCAACTGCCTGTGTCCACGACGAAGCCTCCAATGACAACATTGCCTCTCTGTGCGTCCTTGGAATGTCTGAGGCTGAAAGTGCCCTTGCCAAGTTGGCTCTTCTTTTAGTGTGAAGTATATGGGAAGAGTCGATATTGGAGTTGATGTTTTTTGGTGCGATATTAGAGGTTAGAAGAATGTCATAACCCGGGCGAGGGCGATGATGTGGAAGATTTGGGGATGTTGCCAAATTCTCAATGGATTCAAGATGATCCCCGTTCTCAAAAAAGCTATTGACATCAATCGTTGGTGCGTCCAAGTCAAGCTCGTCCTCTGCAGATCTCCAATCGAGGACGTCAGAAATTGATTGTTTGATTGGAGATTCTGCGGTGTACAGTATCTCGTCAAATTTGATTGGCGTAAGTGGATCGAATTGATACGAAGGGTCAGCTGGAGAGAAGATGGAGACTCCTGGGAAGTCTGTCTCAACAAAGGTAACATCGTGACAGCGCTCCACCTTCCCCCCTGGTAGGAGGACACGCCAGTTGTGTGTCCCCAGCTGATACCCGACAAGAAGGCCTTTTTTGGAGGTGTCGCCAAATTTTCCGTCGCGAAGCTGTTTTGGAATGTTAACGTACGCTAGACAACCGAATGGTTTTAGCCGGCGTACATCAAAATGAGAGTTGAACCACCGATTGTGCGGAGTATCCCATTTCAATTTTCTCATTGGTGTAACGTTTTCAAGTAAAACCGCCGTGCAAACTGCTTCTGCCCAATACTCTGAGGGTAGGTTGGCCTGCTTCAGCATGCATCGAGCCTTCTCAGATGTTGATCGGTTACCCCGCTCAGCAACAGAGTTCTGTTGAGGCGTATATGGAGCTGTTACTTGGACGGTTATACCTTTGCTTTTCAAAAAGTTGAGGAATTCAGACGAGTTGAATTTGCCTCCCCCGTCGAAAATGATAGTCTTTATGTTGGAAGAGTGATGATTTGTTACTTCTTTGTAGTATTGCATGAAGAAAGAAAAAGTCTCGGACTTTTTAGACAGTAGGTACACGTGTTTGTATCGAGTATAGTAATCCGTTATTTTAAAGTAATACTCCTTCCCTCCAAATGACTTGGGATTGATTCGCCCGCTGAGATCCATGTAGACATATTCTAGCGGCCTTGTTGCCTCCGGAAGTGATCCTGGAAATGGGAGCCGATGTGATTTTGATAAAGAGCAAGCATCACAATCGATTTTGGATGCCCAAATTCCGCTGAACATCTTTTTCAACGCCTTGATGTTTGGGTGTCCTGCGGATCTGTGGAGCGAGTTGATGTCAGTGTGTTGAGCAACTTTAGCCACGCTGATATGAGACTGACCTTGAGGAAATCCTTGAGCGAGCTTGATGTTACAAACGCTGTTGATAATAGCGGTTGATAGAATCACTGATTGATTCCTGACCATGTTGAACGTAGAAGTACCAGTGCGTACGACATCACAACCACGTTCATACAAGCGACCAAAGCTTATGAGCGTTCCGGCTAGATCAGGAACGTGGAGCGCTTTCAGCTTTAGGGTTGTGTTATTGTTCGCTATTATTCAAACAAATCCCTCTCCAATTGATTCGAGACTGTTTCCGTCAGCAAGAGCGATGAATGTCAATCGTTTTTGATAATCCGTGAACCGGGATATGTCGCTGAACATATGGTGACTAGCTCCACTGTTGAGGAAGCACATTTCGCCGGATTTTACCGCTGCTAGAGCTTGACGGATGCATATCAACCCGCTGCTGGTAGTTCTTATGGAAGAAGCTTTGTCGTGAATTTGTGACGAAGTAATATTGGATGAAGTTGCCGTTTTCGCTGTGGGTTTCTTCTTTTTGAGTTGTCGACATTCTGCTGCGGAGTGTTTCGTAGCAGGATTGTGTTCGCCTTGAGTACAGACGGGCCAGCTGTTGGTTTTTCCAGTGGCTGCTAGAGCCGATTTGGTTTTGATTGTGGTCATGTGTTGACTCGTTGTCGATGTGTTTTGAACCATGTCTCGACGTTTTCCTTCAAGTAGGTCTTTGAAGATTTGGATTGACAGAGGACGTTTGATTATCAATATGTCCCTGATGTTGAGCGAGGAAGGTACCCGAGATAGTAGAAATTCTGAGATGAATGTCTTGTGAAGAGTGAACTCGGGAGTTTTGATGATCTTGATTCCGATCGCAGCAATTTTGCTTAAGTGGCTGTTGAGGTCGGTAAGGAATGTAGCCACGTCTTCCCCTTTGAATGAGATCGAGAAGAAGTCTTGAACAACTTTTGCCTGATTATCGCCGGTTTTTGATTCAAAGTGTTCTTCAATCATTTCCCAGATTGCCCGAGGATCGTTCTCATTTTCAGGAGTTACAAACTGCGTTCGAAACTGATGGCCAAGGTAAAGAGATAGTATACCGGCTGTTTTGCTCATTTCTCTGTTGAAGGTGGTGAGTTCAGAGGGATCAATCGGTACTGCCACTTTAGAGTCGATGTACGTTTTTAGACCTTGCACTTGGAGGTATCCTTTCATTTGACCTTTCCAAGTTGAGAATGGTATGTGGTCGAGTGACTGAAGAACTGATTTATGATCCGACATGTTTTTGATTCGATCAGATTATAATGCTCGAGAGGTGGAACCTGTTACGCCGCTGGGCTCATAACCTAATGGACGAGGAGCTGGAGGATCACACCTGAAAACAGTAATGATACTGTGAGCAATAGCGAACAGTCTGATGGATGGATCAGGTGGAGGCACACCTGAAAACAGTAATGATACTGTGAGCAATAGCGAACAGTCTGATGGATGGATCAGGTGGAGGCACACCTGCGAACCGAGTGAAGATTGTGAAATGAGTTGATTGATGAATTGAAAGATAATGAGATGAATGAGGAACAACGAGTGATACTAACCTGAAAACAGTAATGATACTGTGAGCAATAGCGAACAGTCTGATGGATGGATCAGGTGGAGGCACACCTGAGAGAAGACATGATAGAAGGTGAGACTAGATGAAGGATGAACTGAAAGAGGTGAGAAATACAAGCCATACCTGCGAACCGAGTGAAGATTGTGAAATGAGTTGATTGATGAATTGAAAGATAATGAGATGAATGAGGAACAACGAGTGTGAAAACAAAGTTGAACTAAATTAATCTATATTAGGTTTCAGGTCTCATCAACTAGCCGCAGTTCTCAACCGGTTCTTGATCGCAGCACGGTACATGAGAGTATGACTCTTGTAGGTGTCTCAATAGTCTAGGCTAGCCCCGTCCGTAATCTCAAGAAATGGTGCAAAGTCCGGCAAAACATTCACGTCGGTCGCGTCTGCAACTCTCCAGGGTTCCATCCACGCGCCAAGCTCCCATCAGGCGCCAATCACGCTCCCACCCCCTGCTCAAACCATCGCCTTGTTAAAGCCTAAACGCGTCATCATTCATTCTAACCCGGCGAACACGACTCTTAAAGATGTCCCGAGCAGTGCTCTTGTCCAGAAAGCCAATGAAACACTCCTCAAACTCGACGCTAAGGTGGACGGAGAAGCGATAGCAATTAGGGGAGCCAGTATGATGCCATCCGGAGATGTGTCATTTTATACAAAGAATCAAGCGCATCAAAATGGTTGATGGACAATAAACATGTCTGGTTGAAAGCAGTTCATCCGGATCTTGAATCTACTCCAAGCATGTTTTCAGTTATGGCTCACAGTGTTCCCAAAACCTTTGACATCAACAAGCCGTCCAATCTTTCAATCTTAGCTTCTGAGAATAGTTTTCAAGCCTTCGATCTGACGCGTGTTAGGTGGATGGGCTCAAATGAACCAACAGCAAAGAGAGCCGGCTCCATTGTCATGTCTTTCACCAGAAAAGATCTTGCCTTCCGCGTGGAGAAATCCGGCGTATTCCTGAACTCTGATTTTCACCGCACTGAACGCTTCAAGCCCCACCCCCCTCAGTGTTTCAAATTTCTGAAAATGGGACACTTTGGAAAGTGGTGTTGAGAAATTGCTTGATGCGCCAAGTGTGCAGCCAGTCACTCTACTAAATGAATGCCCTGAAGGCATTGGTGGTGTCAAGACCTGTGTGTTATGCAAGGATGGACTCAAGCATAAGGTGGAAGGCATTGATTCTATCAATCACACTCTGTTTAACCTTGTCTGTCCTTACAAGGAGGCTTGGTTTGAGAAGATCAAACGCTTTCCTGCTCAATGATAGTTACACCAAACGCAACCAACGATCAGTTCCCTCAAAACCAATCAAATCACATTCTTAACTCACTTCCAACCACCCTTTCCCCCCTTGAAGATTCAAGTTCATTCCATCAAGACATAGTAGCCTCATCATCTCACACTCTTGACCCTGACTTGTTATCACTTTGCAGCTGAACTGCCATGTATCTAAGGCGGTCACGCTAAGTATTCTTAATACATCTTTCTCTTTTGACCTCCTTTTACTCCAAGAACCTTGGATTAACCCATTCAATCTCTGTCCCCCCCAGCACCCAGCGTGGTGCACTCTAGTGACATACAAACACTCCCCGACTTGTTGGCGCGAACATCATAAGGCTGTCATCTACGTGCAACGGTCCATCCCTTCTGAATCAATCAGACTACTCGAAGGAGGGTCTCAAACCCTGGTTGGAGCTGAAATACTCCGCGCTGGGAAGTCCTTTTGTTTACTCAATGTCTACAACCCACCACCTAACTTTGCTGCCGTAGAGGAGCTTAAAATGTGGCTGACTAAATATTATACTTGGCAGGTCCCAACACTCTTATTCATGGATGCAAATTTGCATCACAAACATTGGAACCCCCCTGGTGTTTGAAAGACAGAGCCGGAGGCCAAGCTCCTGCTAAGTTTCCTATCTCTTTTTGGCTTTTGTTTATCCTCCCCAAAACATGTCCCCACTTTTTACTCAGCTAAATGACAAGGCTCTACCATTGACCTCACATGGTCAAATTTCCTAGGATCAAAGCTGGTCAAGAAGATCTTGGTTTCAAGCAATAACTGTGGCTCGGATCACCAAGCGCTTCAAACTCAACTCTCCATCAAACGACCTGAACCCACGTATCACTGGCGAATGCCCAGTTGGCCGGAACTGGATCAGATTGAAGTCAACAGGATATTGGCTGAGTTATCCTCTATGGCTTTTCATACCACCTCAGAACCTAGTGCACACTTGGATCAACTGACTGATTTTCTTAAACATGCACAGGAACAATTAGGACTTTGAATCCGTTCCAATCAGGCCAAATCTAAACCGTGGTGGTGTCACCAGACACTGGATCCAGTCCTGAAGACCCGAAACCGTGCACGTTGATGGATGCTTTTAGCTAAGTCCCCTGAATCTATTGATTGTGATTGCCAATGGAATGCATAATTTTTATCCTTGGTTAAATTCTTGAAGCAACGCAGCTGGAAAAAACTCCTGGAAAACCCGTCAGAAGGCGACCTTTTCTGTGTCCTCCGCTTTTCATCAAGGTCGGCTGGTGGGGAGGTCCTCCCCCTCAAAAGCCCCGATGGTCGAATTGTACACAACAAAAACCAGCAAGCTGAGTTACTGTATCATGGAACATCAGTTAAAAACATCCCTATTGATCTCTCAGATGCTCAGGTCGATTCATCTTGCAGATTCGTCAGCTACCCAATGGTGACAAAGGAAGAGGTCATGTCAGCAATCCGACACATTAGCCCCAAGAAGGCACCAGGAATCAATGGTTTGGCAAATGAGATCCTTAAGTCATTTTCTGTGCCTCTTGCAGGAAAATTAACAATACTGTATAACAACATACTAACAAGTAGCAAGTTCCCAGCCTCTTGGAAGGTCGCGACTACTGCCATCATCCAGAAGCAAGGGAAGCCCAATTACACCAACCCCTCGGCCTACCGCCCAATTGCACTGCTCATCACCATGGGAAAGCTGTTTGAGCTTATCTTGTCAAGATGCCTCACGGCTTGGGCTGAGGAGTCAGGAGTGCTTGCAGAAGATCATTTTGGGGGAAGGAAGGGATCCGGTACCAAGGACACCCTATTTGCACTTGATCATTGGGTCAAGGCTAAGTGGAGGGAGGGCAAGGTGGTAGCGGCCCTTTTCTTAGATGTGAAATTGGCCTACCCCTTGGTTCACCCCACCAGATTAATTCACTACCTTTTCTGCTTAAAGTGCCCAACTTACTTGATACTAATCATCGCTGATTTTTTGAGGGACAGGCTGACAACTATCCGACTTGACAAATTTTTCTCTAAAGCTTTTCCAATCCAAATTGGTCTTCTGCAAGGATCACCTTTATCCGTTATATTATACATCCTGTATAACAATTTGTTACTAAAACAAACTTTTTCCCCATCCTTAGACACGGTTTCAATAGGCTATGTGGACAAAGTTGTTCACTTGGCTGCAGATGTTTTGGCGGAGATGGCTAAAGCAAGACTTGCCGAGGAAGGTCAAAGTTCTATAAGGTGGGGTGATACCCATGGGGCAATCTTTGACCAGGCCAAGGCGCAGTTCCTCTGGCTAACTAAGAGGAAAACTCCCATTGGGGATTTTCCTTTTGGGGACCAACATCTGGCCCTGGTCACCAAGGCCAAATGGTTAGGAGTTTGGCTTGATAGCAAGCTTCTGTTCAATCGTAATTTCAGGGCTTTAGAGGAGACAGCCCACAAAACTGCTAATCAACTAAAACAATTTGGAAATACTTGCTGGGGGTCAAAGGAGGCTGACAGAGTAAAATTGATATGTTGTGTACTCTACCCTAGGATCCTCTATGGTTCCCCTTTGTGGGCCACTCAACCCAACAGGGGAAAAGGTGCCGCATTATTGTCAAAGCTCAATCAATTAGCTGGAATTTTCACACTTGGAATTTTCAGGCTTAACCCCAACAACTTCATTCAGTCAAGATCTACGGTACCGAACTTTGTCAACGAAGTCATCAAGAATAGCTTTCCCTTTGTTTTTAGAAAACTGATCACAATCAAATCTAACAATATCATTTGCTCTTTTATCCTATCCAGCATGGCCGATTCAACTGCTCACTTCCCTGATTCAGCAAGGAATGGACTGGCTGCTGATCTGGTCGACAAAGCATTGAAAATGGACCCAGAAAACATCAAGCTATTGTTCAATTTTGGGTCGACCATGTCACGGCCACTGGAATTTCAAAACATGGAGTTTCCTAAAGAGGCAGCAATTACTTCTGTTAAGTCAATTGTTTCAACTCATGAGGCAGACTTGGGTACTTTAATGATCTTCAGTGATGTGTCCTTCCACCCGGAGAAGGGGGGAGCAGGTGCGGCTATATGCCCAATCTTGAACAGTTACAGCTTGTACTTGCTAGGGGGTAACACACTGGTGTTAAATCATGAGAGCAAAGCAGCGGGAATTTTGGCAGCACTTGGATTGGCTAAAAGATTATGCATTGATGCGATCAGAACGCAAATCATAATATTTTTTGACAACCAAGGAGTTATCAGGAGAACCAATGATCCCTCAGCCCCCAAGCCTGGACAGTGGCTGTTCTTGGAAATTGATAAAGCATTGGCAATCCTACCGGATTATGTGAAGGTGATTTTTGTGTGGTGCCCCGGTCACAGGGATATCCTAGGCAATGAGCTGGCAGATCAGCTAGCAAAGGAGGCTTTGGACTCTCCAGCCGTGAAAATCCTGGCGGCCAAAGGCAACTACAAGAAAATTCACCAACAAGCTACATCCGGTCTCTCCCCCAAAAAATCGAACGTTTTGAATTTACCCTTTGCTTTAAGCTTGGTTTTGAACCAGTTAGCTTTGGGTTATTGTGCACTCAATTACCATCTCTTTCACATACACAGGATCCTTCATCCTCTCTGTCCCCATTGTGGGGCAAGAGAGACAGTCATTCACTTCATGAATTTCTGCCCACGGTTCAAGAAAAACAGAGTGTCTCTTAGGAGGCAACTCTGTGCACTACGAATACGATTTAGAGCCAAACGTTTGGATCAAGTTCTCAACAATTGGAAAGCTGAACTAGCAGTTGCAAGATTCATTCAGGAATCAGAGCGTTTCCCCTACCTTACTTCAAATTAAACTCATACAACTTTTATCCACACCCCGTTTTCATTTACTTTTCTGTTTTCTTTCCTCTTTTTTTTCCTCCTTAGTTGTTCTTTTCTCTTTTTCTCTCTAGTTCAATTGTGTCCTTGATTATCCTGCATGAGTCTCTGAGTTCACTAAGCCCTCATAAGTGTGTTTGATTATTCAATTGTTTTTTTCATATCTCAAAATGTTGTTACTTACATTCATAGTGTGCAATGCCATAGGCCAAATTACACTTAAAAAAAAAAAAAAAGGATATATAAGACAACATTTCCTTATACCTTTTCCTATTCATTTCCACTGGAATTATCACTCTTAGTCATTTTCCCAGAGCTCGGTCACAATAGTCCCAGGAACCACTTGCCGTTCCCGTGACGGCTTAAAAGTTTGTTTTTTTAGCTCAAAACCTTGTTTGGTTATGAAGTCGTCTTCAAAAGGACTTGTTTTCTCATGGCGTTTTGAGGACGGCCTGAAACTCAAATTGGTGCACCCGTGGTTTACTGATTCTGTTCGTGGGTTTACATCATTTCCAGTTATGCAGGAATTGTTAAATTTGGGGGTAGGCGTTCATAATCCCTCACTCTGATTACAGGGTTAAGAGGAGTACATGCTTTGTTAAGCATGTATGTAAGTATGTTGTTAAGGTCGAGTCTAGTTTAGTCAGGGAAAGTCTTTATTATGGCATTTATGTCGTATGTCAAAAAGAGTAGCGTATGAAGTATGTAATAGTACAATACGTGATATGAGCTACAACAGGGACGACTTGCAAACCATTTTGGTTCCCAAGACGCCTTAAAGCGGTGGGTGGGTGGAGGATGTGGGTGAAAAACCGTTCATTCCTTCAAAAATATCACTACCATCAATATCATTATCATTATTCAAGTCGGCCCTCTTTCTATTTGGACAACCCGCATCGATGAATTCAATGATGATAATAGCATTCGGTTTGATAATGGTGATGAATACCATAGTAGTTAACAGTGTACCGATCAAGATGGTGAGAAACTTTGACGAGTCAAAGAAGCTACCAGCGAGGCTTGATTTATCATGTGGTACATGTAAATATCACCACTCCCCTGGCGAATGTTGTTAATGATACCTAAATGTAAGTAAGGGGTTTTTTTCGTTCACAGATTTCTATTCTGGAGCGAAAAGGACAGACAGACTGACTGGTGCTATTTGTTGTTATATTTTTATCATCCGTAAGGCTTGATGTTGTAGCCGCGGCCGTGACACCCAGAAACCGGCTCCAACCCACCCTCGCCCCCGTTTGTTGTTGTGGACCGATAGGCCGCATCCGCTACTTCCTCCTCCTGCTTCTGTTACGACCCATGCCCCAGGGCTCTCCCTGCAGATGCCTCCAGGTTGTTCCGTTCCTGTCTGTTATCATGGCGGCAGGGTATATACAGCTACCACAGAAAAGCTTGCCGCTTCCCCGTTTTTTTTTTTTTTTTTCCCTCTCCCCCCCTCCCCGAATTTTTTTTTCACCCACCGAAAACCCGGCGGGGAATAGGAATTCCCCCCCCCCGCTGACTATTTCCGATCGGCCCCAGTCAGTGGCCGATCGGAAATAGCCATCAACCACCATCTCGTCAGGAAATCATCGCACGACTCGTCTACCAAGGAACACTGGTCAGAAAATGGAGCAAGGTATTGTATCAAACTCTCTTGAATAATACTCCCTGAAAGCTATTACTAATCAATTAATGTTGAAAATTTTTTAGACCAGTTTTACGAACCTGGCTACAGTGTGGACTGGATTGAGGCGGCATTCCTCGAACAAAACGGCACCAAAAATCCCATGGAATCCTTTGAATGCGAGGACCCAGTACAACCTCTCTCGTCAGCCAATTGTGTAACGCCTGCTGCCACCCCAGCTCCCTCACGCAACACTAGGTTTCCTTCTCTCCCCAACAGCCCGTCAGATCTGGATTTAAATAAATCACCTCTCCTGTCGGCAACCCCTGCTTCAGTTAATCCCAAACCAAGGAATTCAACCAAAAAAAACCGAAAATCCGATCAGCGGATCCTCAACGCAGATGGGGAAACCAAAATCTCACTCGACTACTCCTTATATATAGCTGCCGAAGAAGAGATAACCTCGACTCGTGGGTCTCACAAACGAAAGGTCCCCCCCAGTGATCGAAAGGTGAAGTATACCCAGATCAAGTCTCGAGGTGGTGACATCTTTTTTTTCTGGGATCTTGGCTACAATAACCTCACCGCTTTCAAGCAAGCCGCTTTAGGCGCCATACGCGAGCACGACACTGGTGTATTTGCCGACCATGCTGAATTGCAAGATGCTGCACGGCGAGTTGTATGGAATGCCACTGTTCCGCATGGAGGCGCATTCCAGAGCAACAACCGGGCTAATATCAACACCAACCAACGATTCACCCAGTTTCTTGACGAATCGGCCAATCCTTTGGCCTACAAAATCAGCATATCAATCAACGAGATCAACCCCAAATTGGTTGCCGAGGTGGGTCACTTTATCTGACTTAAAAAGTTGGGTAATGCGCTGATGATATGATGACTCATCAGAGGGAGGCGGCTAAAGAGAAGTTAGAAGCTTCTCAGACCAAGAAGAAGAGATATGGCAACGATTGGGAGCCCTCGTCCGGTGCAACTCATTCATCCAATATGTTCGACCTGATTGCTCTCATCAAAGCAACTCACCCCCCCCAAGGAAAACTCACCGGCTTCCATGAGGTGAATGTTTATATAAACCCGAAAGATCCCAAACAGTATATGATACTCAACGTCAATCGACTAACCGTCTGGGCTAAAGCAATAGTTAGTAGTTTCTTATTCATTTCCATACACTAATTGAGTTTGCTGATGATTTTGGCCGGTTCCAGATGAAAAGCGATTCAATTGATGTGTACAATCCGCCAAACGTCCCAGGATTTGATTGGGAAAAAAGCCGACCAACTCCACCGCTTCCATCTTTGCCCCCCATCCCCCCTCCTGTTCAATCAGACCCGATTCCTGTACAAAATACACCGGTTCAACCCGCGGCGGCACCGGCTACCTTTCCAATTGGTAATGGGCCACAGGTCTATGTGGCCTGGAACCCCGTAGTTGGCCAGATGATGGCCTATACTGTGCAGCCAAACAGCCCAGCTCAGTTCCAATCAACACAGCTTCCTCAGCCGGCTCAACTCCTATCAAATCATATGTCTCAGCCACCTCAGCTCCTAACGACTCAGGTCCCTCAGCCCCCTTCGTCCCCAGCACCAGTAGATGAAAATCTACTGCTAGATGATTATCTGCGATTTGCCCATGTGAATCCAAGCTGTGCAAAACTACAAGAAGACTTGGATTCTCTTGGCATCAATCACTACTCCAAACTGTCCAATTTTACGCCGGACGAGCTCGTAACGGAAGGCTTCAAGAAGGGAGATGCCCGCGCACTCATTTCTAATCTTAAGAAGTACGAGCACTATCTGAAGAAACAGCGGGTAAATGTTGGGTAAAATTTCATTCAATTCCTTCGTTCTTATCACCTAGTCATCTCATCTCATCACCTAGTCGTTCTTATCACCTAGTCATCTCATCACCTAGTCTAGTCATCTTGTCTCCGAGTCATCTCACCTGGTCGTTCTTATCACCTAGTCATCTCATCACCTAGTCTAGTCATCTTGTCTCCGAGTCATCTTGTTGTATCAAGAACTACTCATTGTGTCACCTAGTTGGTTGTTATAGTACCTGTTCATCTCTCTATGCCCATGTGCTCTTGAAATATACACACACAAAATCTTATGTCAAAATGTTCTCAGATGTGCCAACTCAATTTGATCTCAATTTCTCATTAATTTTGCCCACTTTGATCACATCTCTCTGAGTCAAGTCCTTGACTCAGAGAGATGTGATTTTCATCAAATTCTTGAGATCCACCCTCAACGAGGCAATTAATTCATCAGGGCGCTTGCCATCTGTAGGAGCCGAATGAGCTCCTTGATCAAAACCCTTGGTCACTTTCTGTTCAACAACGGCTGAATCGACAGCTTGATAAATTTATGGTCATACCAAACGTAAAATAATATTTGCGCAAGCCACTTGGTTTGCACCAGACTCACAAGATGAAGTTAAAAGACATGGAAGAGTTGAACAATGTTATCAATTTTGCATTGGGAGGAAAGGGGTGCTAGCATGTTAATCTACTGTAACAGTGTATCCAGACGCACGGAACAATTTATGACTAAGTTCAGAAGTGAAAACAAGAGGAATGAATCCATCAATAACATCAAAGTCCCCCGCGCCACCGGTTAGGAGATCTTCATGTCGCTTCAAAGTTGATTTGAAGACGCTGAACACCTTTTCGATGGGGTTCAGGTCAGGCGAGTATGGTGGTAAGTAAAGCAAAAGACAGCCACTCGATTCGATAATGTCAGCCACTGTCCCGTTGTGATGGATCTGTGCATTGTCCATCACAAGGACACTATTGTGCTGGGGAAATGGGTTCATAGAAGGGATCTGTTTGAACTTATCAGTGTGATGATTTGCATTAACTGAACAAGATTGAATTGAAACTTACAAGAATGTTCTCCAGGAAGTACTGGAATGACTCTCGGTCCATCGATTCCTGTTGGACCATGTGAGCTACTAATCCAGACAAGGAAATCGCCGGCACGATGTTGTATTGATGGGTGCTTCTCTCGCGGGACACTCTTGGGGTTCGTTCACCAACCGGGGCCCATCCTTGAGTCCTTTGGACTGCCTCGAGGCACACACCCGACTCGTCTGAAAAGAAAGAGAAAGAATTAAGCTAATCATACTAGTAAGTAAGCAACTTGAGACTTACCAGTAAACACAAGACAGTTTGTTGGTACTGCTCCAACCTGATAGATGTAATGTGCCCGTTCGCTTTCGTCTTGGTTAGGATGGACGGTCCGCATGGTCTTCTTTGACAACTTTAAGCGATCATGTAACGTGTTTAAGATAGTTGATACAGATACTGTGATACTGTGATCTTCGGCCAAGCTGCGCTGGATTTCGTCGGCGTAAACGGATGGTTTGTCGGTCACAAGGTTTTTGATGAAGGTCAAGTCTTCATCGCCCAGATCAAATGGACGTCCCCTCTGAAGATAGGTTGTAGGGTCGCAAACCACGGCACGGGTCCTCTCGTACAAGCTGGTCCATCGATAAAGGGAATCACAGCTGATAGAAGCCCCCAGTGATTCATTGATACTAGCCAGATTGGTCCCCTCGCTTGCTTGACTCACAGCCTTGTATTTGAGATTGGGTGAGTATTTCCGGAAGACCATCATTCATGTGCGCGGTTTCTGGTTTCTATCAGATATTTTATTAATAATAAGTTATTAAGTCAGTTTTGGTTCAAAAAGGAGTGATTCGGAAGGGAAAAAGAACTGATTCTACCTAACTTGGATCCAGATTGAGCTCGAAAGGTTGGTAGACGAGTCGTGCGATGATTTCCTGACGAGATGGTGGTTGATGGCTATTTCCGATCGGCCACTGACTGGGGCCGATCGGAAATAGTCAGCGGGGGGGGAATTCCTATTCCCCGCCGGGTTTTCGGTGGGTGAAAACAAAATTCGGGGAGGGGGGGAGAGGGGAAAAAAAAAAAAAACCGGGGAAGCGGCAAGCTTCTCTGTGGTAGCTGTACAACCCTGCCATGCTCGTTGTTTTCTCTTCTCCAAGCAATCTAGATAGTCATCGAACTATTTTTTGAATATTGCATCTGAACTCGAGCTTTCACAGCTTATATCATCAAGTCCCGCTTTAGTTTATAGCCCACCTCGCTACATTGTGAACCATTGAAGGACGTTCTGCAGCAACATTAGGCCAGCACCAACGTCGGAAGACACCAACCATTTAACATCACTAGGCATCCCAAGCAGTTTTAACCTGTGTGACCTCCACCACCACCAAGATGGCCGTTGAAAAGAACATAAGAGAACTTTACATAAGTTACTTCATCAGTCGGGGTTTTTTTCAGTACTTTGGGACTGTGTTTGGGGTACAAGTACTATTCCTCCCTTGGCTTGTCTTTTGGAGTGTTGTGTGTGTGGGAGACGAGGTTGCGAGTGATGGATATATTTCAAGAGAACAAAACGATATGAAATCAGTGCATCATCTTGTTCATACATACAACTACTAGGAAGAGAGAGCATTTTTTTGGAGAAAGAAGGGGTATCCAATTGATGGGGATTAGAGTTTAGTAGCAATTGCCTCGATCTCGACCAAGACGTCTAGAGGCAATCGCGCGACCTATGGTATGGTAGTGAATTTCGAGGTTTAAAGAGGGGTCAGAGAGGGGGAGATAAGGCTGCTATTATGCACGATAGAGGGGGTACTGACTTCGACACAGCTCCGAGCGGGCTTGTGGTCCTTAAAATACGTCGAATAGACTTGGTTGATCTTGGCGAACTGGGACATATCTTTAATGAACACGGTGGTCTTGATAACTGATTTGAGCGAGCCACCGGCTTGTACTAAAACCTTGGAAAGGTTTTTGAGGCATTGTTCCTGTGAATGAGTTGGGCCCGAGTAAGCTCCTGGACTTACGGTTAAAATCAAAAAGGATGAAATCGATCGATGGATGAAAAAGGTTATGGTTAACTCACGGTCTGTAATTCGACATCGGTAGGATGGATGACTTTCATAGTACTGGGATCCAAAGGGATCGATCCACTAGAATAAATAAGTCCATTCGAGGTAACCACGGCCTGGGCTTTTTTTTGAAAAAAATGAAAAAATAATAGGGTCGATTGAAGATATGTATAAGTCTTTTTCCGGGATCAACCAAGGAGGAGGGGGAAACAACATGCTTACAATACGGGCCAATGGCTTCGGGAGCACCGGGGGTACTGTTGATAGTGGTGAGACTGATCGGAGTAGACATCTTGGTCCAAGAAGTGGTCGTGCTAGTCAGAGATCGGTAGGCTGCTGAGCTCAGGCCTGGTCGGGCTAGACAGAAAGAGTGGTGATGGTATTGTTTGAGGGGGTTGGTGGTCAGCAAGTGTCGCGTGATGGTCTTCTTCATCCCGGAGAGAGTGAGAGTGAGAGTGAGTGCGTGTGTGGGTCGGCCAAGTTGGGAGCTGAGTGGGCTAAAGCTGGACTAATATAGCTTAACACTGTGTTAGCCCAGATAAACTATTATGAACTGAAAAGCCCTATGACACATAATCTTGATGGAACCCAACACATATCTACAGAGGAAGCAGTTACTAAACACCCACACTAGGGAGTTTGATTGGCTCAAAAAAAAATGATATAAAAAGGCAGCTTGAATGGTATCAGAGATATTGGAGATGACATTTCTATGAACAATAGATATCAAAGATTGGTATATTTAAAAGGGATGCTCGATAGGATGATTATTTCAAGAATCGTTCCAAGCCTCTAACGACCCTCTCAACTCTTCTACACGTCAGACTGATCCTACGACCACGAGCCAAGGCTTGATCGGGGAGCTGTTGGGGATCCAGAGGATGATGGTGAGAGAAATCGTGCCAATTGAGACAGGGTTCGAGGTGAGATGAGAGGAGGTCGACTGGGCGGGCAGGGATGGAGTGGAGTAGGTGGTCGTAGCATTCTCCGCTGATGATAATCAACGAGCGACGAGGAACGAAGAGGGAGAAGAGTGGCTTGGCTTCGATGGCCCTTCCACCTTCGCTCGTCATCCAAAGCTGATCGTCTGTCGTCTCTGCTTCTGCCCCTGCTCTGTCGACGGTCTCAGATGCCCGTTGATTCCCACCAAGTCGGCTCAAAAAGTGCTCGTATCGGTCCGAGTAACAGTAGAACTCGTAGACTGTGTCCGACTCCAAGGAGAGCGTAGCCACCGTGGATAGGTATGCAGGTCCACTATCCATGATAATCCGACTCATCAATCATTGACCATTTACTGCAATGGTGGGTGAAACTTGATGATCGGTGTCTACTTACTCGAGATGAGGAAGGATCCCATCTCCAGGACTGTACTCGTTCACCAGACAATGGTTAGGCGGAAGGAACGAGCTGCTAGAGGTTGGATCGACTTTTCTGGGACTAAAGATCTTCAGTTCCTCGAGTCGGTTGAACACCTGTGGCCATTCGTCTATCATAAAGCTCGGTGGAGTTTGTGGTACCAACTTTCCCTTGGGCGTCATCGTCCCTCCCCAATACATCGACCTTGATCACATATAAAGTAAGTTGTCCCATCTGTGTATGGATCTTGACTGTCATAATGAGATAGAATTGAGCTACGACCTTCGTCCATTGACCCGTTGCCAACCTCCCGCTCGAACACAAATCGAAAGATCAGGCCTGACCACGACGTTAGAGTTTCCTACATGGTTGACCTAAAACAAAACTTGGCTCCATTCCTTCGATCAGCCAAAATAAAAAGGAAACGACTGTGATTTTTTCTCGTTCTTCTTACAAACAGTGATAGTTTGGAAGCTGGGCAGTATAAGTAGGTACGATATAGACTCACCCGTTCGATCAGATAGTTCTCCTCCTCCCTACTGATATAGTCTTGGACCAGATGGATCGATGGGATAGGGATAGCTATTCGGTGGTCTTCTAGGTTGATAATGGTCATCGTCTCCGTTGATGGTTGGTAGCTTTAGGGCGCATACACACACCAAATGTATCAATTTATTCGCAGGAAATTAATGGGAAACTTTCAAAATTCCATTTAGCTGATTTCATTTAAATTTTTAGAATAACTCCTTATAATTTTTAAACCCTTCAAGGATAAATCTTTACCTCAACAAGAATTTCTAAACCACAGCCATCAACATATTAACCTCAAAAAGAAAAAGAACAAAAGACAAAGTATTCCCATCTATTATTTTCTTTGAAATTACCACACTTTTGGATTTTCCAAGCTTATTATAAATGAAAAATAAAAAAGACAAACTCACTGCATAACTGACTAGGTTGAGGGTGTGGGGGAAGGGAGACTTCTGGCCTATTGAAAGATTGTTTTAAGGCATGACACCAAAGGCATATTTGCCTGACTTTCCAACCAACCTCTTTTGTTTTTGACCAGGACTCTGTTGTGGTTTATATAGCACCACAGATGCAAGCTGATTGAGCAATCCATGTGCGCATATGGTAACATCTACAAACACAAATCCACTATCATATGCATACAACTGAAGTATCTACAGGTTTACGGAAGGCTGAGGAAAGGCTTACCAAATATAGGTGACAGAAGCATACAAAAAAACTTAGATATCCAGGCAGAACACTTGGGAGTAAGTGGTATCAAGGTTGGTCCCTCTGGGTAAGGCAATTGGTACTTCAACAGACAGATGTGTAGAGAAGTAAGATATTGATTGAGGAGGGTAAACAAGGGCAGGCACAATTGAGTGCACTGGGTGGCCAAAACAGGTACACTGAGGTACAGAGCCATAGATAGTGGTGAGAGCTTGAGTTGGTTGAGGATAACAGAGAGGGCATGGGTATTGGGCCAAGAGAGAGGTGTATACTGGGAAATGATGTGCTATGGAGCAGAGGCAGGTTTTGCGGAGAAATAAATTGGGAAACCCCTACTGATTCCACTTGGTTCAGGTGCCAGGTATTGTGCCCATCAAACAACTGTCCTCTGTCTAAATCACTAGCTGATTTCTAAACACCTCTGATATGGTAGTAAAAGCAGGGATGGGCATCCACAAGGTTGCCACATTGTGAACTGCAGGATGCAGGCATAAAGATTTTTGGAAAGAGGTGTTAGATAAAAGGTACACCTGGTAGAGAGAGCACATCATATTAAAGTCAGAGGAAAGTGATGAAAAGGGGGGGGAGAGTGAGATTGGAGCTTTGAAATGGAAGTTTGAGAGTGGAGCTTCAAAATGGCAATGTGAGAGCAGAGATTTGGAATGGCAGTGTGAGAGAAGTGTGCTTGGAAAAGAGGGGTGAGAGTGAAAAGAGTGGGAGAAGCAGAAAGAAAGAGGGTCAGTAAAGAACCTAAGATTTTATTGCAAAAAAACTAACACCAGTAAACTGATAAAAACAAGGTTAGATAAAAGAATAACATGAAAGATGAGAAGGATTTATAAAGCATACACAAGAGATATTTTAATAATTGAGAACAACTACTGGAATAGAATAGGAAAGAACAGGACAAGAGAACACAGGACTGATAAAGAAGAGAGTTAGTTGGTGACTGGATATTTGAGCATTCAGGTCCCATGATAACAAGAGTTGTTGTTTCATTTCTCACCAAGTTGCAACAACAAGTCAAGTTAGATTGAGATGAAGTAGGCCTATTGATTGACTGCACTTGATTGAGAAGTGGGTCAATGATTGACCACAGGATTTAGGATGTGATGATGTGAGGATTGAGGTTGAGATGTGAAAAGAGAAGAAGGGTAGATTGAGATAGAAGATGGGGAGAGAGGAGAGAAGAAAGATAAATTGAGATAGCAGATGTGGAGAGAGGAGTCAAGGATTGTGGTTGATGTCAGCCTTAGAGCCAGCACAGCTGACCTAAATTCTGTCTTATCTTCTTCTTTAAGTCACAACTGTCTCATATCTTTTCAGAATCAGGTTTTAATGTATTTTTGACTTCAAATTCAGTTTCCTCATCATATTTTAACCCTAATCACCACTGAGCATTGTCTCCATATCTTACTCCTTCACATAGTTAGTGAATTATTAGTGATTTTATTATAAAAACTGCTGCAAAGTGTTTCAGATGGAAGCTGACCACAAGCAAGCACTGATTATGTCAGAAAACTATGAAATTTTTTGAGTCTGAGTATCCTCTACACCCCAGAAGATACACAGACCCCAGAATAACAATCACATGTCAAATTTGTTTGTTGTCACTGTTTCATAGTACGTCTTCTACTTTTCCAGGACTTATGCTCAGGAAAAGACTTGGCTAAGTTGGAGTTTGACTCTGAGCCTTACTTCTCAGCCATTAAATCACACACTTTGAACCAAAACCATGTCAAACAAAATCCAATTCTTATGACATCTTGAGAAACTGGTCAGCAGTGTTAGAATTAACAAAGCATTTTTCAGACATTTAGCAGAAATTGATTGATTTGGGCAGGATTTGAACCAGCGACCTTAGCAGAAGCTAAGACACTATACTAGAAGTGCTGCCTTTACCAACTAGGCTACCAAGTCCATACCTAATGTGTTGCTGAGAGAGTACTGTGGATTAAAGCATTCCAACAAGCAGGTTCTCCTACTTCTTCTAAATTCTAGTATAATCTCATAGGTTGAGGGTATCTCAGTTAAACTGGGCTGAGCTCAAAAAATTGAAAATGATTGGGTTGATCTAAACCAAAACCAAGGGTGATACCTTGGATGTCTATTCCATTGGTTGAGATCAACAAAGCTCAAATTGGTTGATTAAATCTCAGTTTGACTGGTAAGAAATTAACCTTACCAATTATGATGGCAGAATACAGATTCCCAAATTGTGGAATCTTCATTGGTCTTTTATGAATACTTGAGGATTCTGCTAGTTGCTTATTTGTCTCTTCTGAAAAAAAGTTTTATTTCCTAGGTTGAAGTCATCACAGTCAAATTGGGTTGATGCACTCAACCAATTTAACCTTGGTTGGTATCAACTGATGAACAATAGATCCAAGGGACCCCATCTTGATATTATATTTCATTTGTTGATATCAACTTATTTTAAATTGGTTGGTTGAATTCTAGTTTAAGTGGGAGTCATTTAACCTAGTTAATTATTGTCACGCTCTGTGATGCCAAGGACTGATAACCCTCTAGCTACACAAGGTGCAAGACTCAAAATAATATGCAACAAATTATTTTAGAGGATTTTAATCTTTTTATTAATATTGAAAGATTACAAATTTAATTGGGAGGGGCCTGCAAGCAGGGGTGTTTTGGGTGCCCTCCAAAGGTGTTCGTGATAATGCACAGAAACTTTGTAACCTTTTACACTGGGGCCTGCAAGCAGGGGTGTTTAAGTGCCCAGTAAAAATAGTGGCTAAGAAAGGGCCACAACTCCTAGTGAAACAAGACTTACTGTAGGCTTTAAGAGGAGGAGGGGAGGCTTTCTTAAGGTAAACTGGAAAGCTGGAAGCGGTTGGAAAGGTGGGCTTTATGGCTGGACAGAGTTGGGGTTGAGGAAAAGAGGCTTGGAAGTCTTGAAGACTGATTTACTGGGCAGGACACTAGTAAGCTGGACTGGTGGAATGCTGGTTGTAAATATGATAAAGCTGGGGAATCAAAATACAGGGGGAAGAAAGGGCCTCTTAAACGCCTTTCTGGAGCCCTGACGGCGAAACAACAAGTGTTATTTTGGCTATGGGAACACTACAAGGAAGGATTTATCCTTAGTAGAAATAAATGATGTAATTTATCAAATTATTACATGTACAGGCTGTCACTAATTAATACAGTCTGTCAGTCATCTGTAGAAATCATCTGAGGGTGCTTCAAGAGCTCTTAGTTTGATGTACAAAATGTATTGATCACTTGATCAATAGAATAAAAAAGAAATAATCAAATTATAGTACAGAATCTTATTTCTGTTTAATTCGGTTATTTCATATGTAAGGTTCTGTACCATGAGAGTTCTTGTCATACTTGCATGGAGGGCGCTTCTACAGCTCTCCATTCAATTATTTGACATGCAAACCTCCTGGGAAAAGTGTCAACATTTATTATTTTCCCGTGATTAAAGGAGCTTGTCATTTATTTTAATTGTACAAGTTCTTTTAGACTTTTTTGAAGTATTCTGATGTTTTCTTTATCCCCTGTTTTGTTTTTTCAATGTGCTATGATATTATTTAACTTATACTGTATGTATTTGTATAAGTTAATAATAATACAAACACTATGAAACAGTGTGATTTTTTATGTCAAATGTTATTTAATATTTTATTTATGTGTTTCAAGGATAATTACATAGTTTATTTAAGTAATTATCCATTATTTTGAGGACTTCTACTTATTATAATACTCTCATATTACATATGTTTATACCTAGTAAGTATTTTAGCGCTTAGTAGGAGTATGCTTTAAGTTAATTTTATTATTAGAAGTAGTAAGTTTTCTAGGGGACTTTGGCTGAGGTACCCTAGGTTATTTTACTTGTTCTTTCAGAATATGAAATAATATTCTCACTTATCTCAAAGGTTAATGATTTATTATTCATTTTATTATTAATTTATTTATTATATTTGTTTATTGCATTATTACTACGTAATAATGTTTATATTTTAAAATGTTATTTTTTCTTATGTTTATTATAATTTATGTTAAATTATTACTTATGTAATAATGTCTCTTTCATATGTATTCTATTAATTACTTATTACTTTATTTATTGTTCTAGTCAGGTTGTCTCTGAACTAGTAGCAAGCTGACAATTATGTTCTTGTTGAGTTGCCTGTTAGTCTGCTACCATGATGTATCACCAGCTGAACCATGAGCACTACCAACCAACACCCTGGCAGTCACAAGCGTCTGTAGCCTAGTTGGTAAAGGCAGCACTCTAGCATGTGTCTCAGCTTAGCTGAGGTCGTGAGTTCGAATCTCACCAGACACATCTCCATTTTACAGTCTCAACAGGTTATGAGCCCAGATTCTACCTAAGCGCTACTCGCTTACATAAGAGACTGCATGAAGATGTGAATGCTTCATGTAAGACCAAAAACCCCTCTAAGCCTACATCAAGGTCCCGGGTTCAACTCCCACAGTGGCCACACCTACATGGGTCCAAATCCCCATACTTCCTTGGGTCAAATCCCCACACTTACGGGGTCTAATCCCCACACTTAATGGGTCTAATCCCCATATCTCTTGGGTTCAATCCCCACTCTCCACATCATGTAGCAAGGGGGGGTGTTGAGTTGCCTGTTAGTCTGCTACCATGATGTATCACCAGCTGAACCATGAGCACTACCAACCAACACCCTGGCAGTCACAAGCGTCTGTAGCCTAGTTGGTAAAGGCAGCACTCTAGCATGTGTCTCAGCTTAGCTGAGGTCGTGAGTTCGAATCTCACCAGACACATCTCCATTTTACAGTCTCTACAGTTCTATCCAAGTGAAGCCTTGAATGTGTATCTATGGGGTGTGCCATTGAAACACCTCTGGACCTATCCATCTTCTAGAGACACGTGGAGGTGCCACACAGTGTAAACCCAATGACACACCCCATAGACACACATTTAAGGTTTCACTTGGATAGAAATGTCAAAACACTGATACATGCACTGCAAACTTTTTTGTATCATATTCTCAAATCTGGCATTATATCAGTCAAATAAACCTGATATTCTATCAAAAGAATTATTTTGAACTCAGCTCATCCTATATCTAAAAAAAAGATATTAGGGGGTATCAAATATGGCCAAATCCACTTAAAAAACCAGGCAATTATCCAAAAAAAAACAAATCACCAGTGGGCCTCAAAAGGTGGTAGGCAAAGGACTAACATGTTTTAAAAATGGTGGATTTTTGCAACCCAGTAAATCAAAAAATGGTGGATTTGGTCACATTTGATATCCCCAATTTTTTCTATTATGATCAATATTGTATGAACTCAACCAATTTGATACCAAAATGACTGACATCATATTAGATTTTTCTATCTGATATAATAACCATGGGCCAAAAAGTTATGTAAAATCTAAGAATCTGATATAAATTCAGTGATTTTGATCTTAAATAGGTTGAGCAGATGCAAAATCCCTTGTGATAGACATGGTATCATTTTAAATGCAACATGAGTTATGGTATATACAACACCAGTTTGTTCTGATACAACATCCAGTTTTTTCAATGGATGTAATTCCAGATGTTGGAATCTGATCAAACCTTCCTGGTAGTGATGTTTCTTGTTGAACAAGTCTTTGAAACACAAAATGGGTTTGTTTTCACAAACTTGGCAAAACATTTGAAGGAAATTTGAAGTTTCTGAGCAACCCAGGTTGGAGACATCCAAATTAATTTGTGTTTTGTTTTCAATTCATTTCAAAGAGACATCATAATCACTTTGTAAATTTTTGTCTGTAGTTTAGCTTTGGGTGAGCTAGACTCCATATTGAGAACTTGTAAAAGTATCTGGCCAAAAGGACATATTCAACAAACTGGACATCTATACTCCTATGGGCATAGAAGTACAGAATTAGGACCTCTACCCCAAAGGCCACACCATGCTTCCCACACTAGCCACCATCAATTTTGTATAAGACCACTTGGCCAGGTGAAACCTAACCATGAGGTTGTATACAACCACATAGCTGGATTTCTCCCAGCCAAGAGGTTGTATAAAACCTCAACATTGGACCAGGCGGTCATTGAGGTTGTATAAGATCTCATTGCCAGGTCTGCCTTTGAGTTTGTTTGCAACTTCATGGTCTCTTTGCCCTGGTAACAAGGTCTAAAACCTTTCAGAATTACTCAGCCACCCTCAAGGATGTATAATACCTCATGGCCGGGGGAATCCCAGCGCAGATGTTTGATCCTCAACAGCCATTGAGCATCACCAGACCTTGGTTTGAATTTGGTGATTTCATCATTCATGCAACTTTCAGCCCTAAAGATACTCCAGAGTATCCTAAAGGCTAAAATAGCTGTAAAATATAATAATAATACTTGATTGATAATTTAAATACCAATATAAAATATAAAATTACTTTAAAATTGAAATTTTCATGTAGAATTAGTTTGGGTACCTGATTCAAATCACCACAAAATTTCTACTCCTTCTATCAATTTATCTCATAACCAAAATTGAATTATTAGGAAAAGTATAAAAATATGAGATATGGATCAAAGGTATTTTCATAAAATCCGAGAGAAAATGATTATACTTGCATAAATATAAGAACAACAAATTTAGGCAAACACAAATGAAATTAAATAAGTGTGTGGTAATTTACCAGTATTATTCTATTGAATTAATTGGGCCATGATTTGATTGGTTATACATATATTTCATGAGGTCATGAGGAAATAGAAAATACTGGAATCACTACAGTGAAATTTCCATTTTATCACAGTGCATTGGAATTTTAACACATTACAGCATAATTTACAGCAAAATTCCAGAGCCTCCCACTTTTAAGGACATTTAGAATATAAAAGGACACCAATTCCTGTCCTTGGATTGGGTCCTCAGGATATGCCCCTGGGCCTAGTACCACATTAGCAAGTACTCTGAATATTCTCCTCCAACTTTTGGGATAGTAATATGCTCTTTTTATACAACCCACCTTTATGGAATGGAATAAGTCTCAAGTACCTTTTGAATTACCCATCCTTGGTCTTGATGCAGTCCTTATCAAGCAGTGTCTGCAAGACTACCACCGCTGAAAGTAGCCAATAATCTCAAGTGTTTTCCAGCTGCTTCATATAATTTTATATTGCTATACTTACCTAAAAAGACAAAAGAAAGCCAAACCCATAAGCTTGGCAGTTATTATTATCCAGCTTACAGATTTTTGTATCAAATATAAAAATTACAAGGAGCTGTGGCAATCCTCTGTGCATGTTTTGGAAACTACAGAGAGATTAATATACATTATTACTTTCATACAATTTCAGAACAGTGATAGACCTGCCTTTTTATATAAATCCATCCAGAGTTTCATCCACATAGATTACAGAAAACTATGCATGCCAAATAAAAATGTATTTCTTCTGCACAATTGGCATGCAGTTATCAACACTCTATTGCAAGAGGGGAATTTTGAGAGCTTGAAGAACCAGGCGGATAATTGGGAGGTTCAGTGAGAAGGAAAGATCCACTGCCAGAAAAATTCCCCAATGACAGCTCATCCCAGTTAAACTAGTATATAGGAAACTGATTTTAAATATGTTTTGCCTTGTGGTTACAGATCCTGCTAGAAAGGATTAATCACTGAATCAGTAATTTTTAACTGAGAGCCTTGATTTATTGAAATCACATCCAAATCAATACCAAGGTACCAATTGGGAGACAAGGAGGCACTCACTTGGGCTTTTGGCTCTTAAATTTTTGAATGTAAAATGTGGAACAATTTTGAGTTATTAAAATTGATGAAATATTGTATATTGATCATTTTGGTATTGGTATAGAAAGGGGAATTCAAGGTATACCTGGTGGATTTACTCTCCTGTCTGTTGTAATATTCACTGGGGATAAAAATTATTTCATAGGAGGCTTGTAACTTCTAGAATATCATCAAGGCGGAAGTGTAAGCCATTCAAGGACCAGGAAGTTACTTCAGCGGTTTGGGGGGGAAGATGGATCCATTGGAGTATCATTAATACCAAGGATCTCACTGAACAAGGGGGTGTATTTTTTAAAACCCCCTGCGGTAGCGTCAGCCAGACCCAATCAATATATGCTTCGTCTCCCAAACCAATTTTATACCTGCTGGGACCACCAATACAAACCCTTTTGCAGAGTCTTTTTTCTACTGTGGCAGTTTTATCTGATACCAATTTGTTTTTTTATACATGTTATTATTGGAGAAAATGATTGATTGTGTAACCCATTCAATGCCAAAATGACTGACACAACAAATCAGATTTTTACATCTGAAATAACCTTTTGGCCCATGGTTATTATATCAGATGGAAAAAGATGATATAAATTCAGGCATTTTGATATTAAAAAATTTGAGGTGATGAAATATCCCTTTTTATAGACATGATATCACTTTGGGTAGATATACTTTGAGTTATGGTAGATATTTGATAAATATAAAATCAACACACGTCTCCAACTTCTACAAGGGGGAAGGGTGTGGACAGACAATCATCTCAATCACAGATGGTAAGTTAGCTAGCTCAGCCCCATTCAGATCATCCCCTATATAAACTTCCAGCATAATTGCCTAGTTTTAAGTCATCCCAGTAAAATTAGGATGTACCCAACCAATTTGAAATATTTTGATCTCAAATAATGAAATATAAACCCAAGGGGCATTGCTTAATTTATGATAAAATGTGATAAAAATGGTGTGAAAGTCACTATTGTATCTGAGGTGGATAAATATTGGTAGTATATAAAACTACAAGAAAAACTCTAGACACTGCCAGAATTAGACATGCAGAAGCTCAAAGAAAGCTTTTAGGATACTCAAGCTTTCCTCAAAGGGTTCTTTAACCAATCTTCAATGGAAATCCACTTTGCACATTGCACAGTGACTGTGCATGAAGGGGTACAATGTAATCACATGTAGTTGCAATTCTAGTTACACTAGAGTATGCTGCATGTCAACTTCTGGCAGTTTCTAGAGTTTTTATTGTAGTTTAAGCTACTGAAATGCCATTAATCCCATGGGTATTTTTGTGGGACAGAAACTGGTGCTATGAACATATTTATGTACCTCTGACTGATAGACTTTCTGCAGGAGAGCCCCTCAGGGTCTTCTTTTGCTTCAGAGGTTTGTGCTTTTACCAAGGGATATCTGCCTGCTAGGCTCTCCCACAGCCCAAGTTGGTCCATCTGGAGTCCAGTATATCACTCATATGTAACAGGTTGCCACACTGCAAAATGAGTCCACAGAGTTGAACAGCAATAGCACCCAATTGTGATGTTTTGGAGGTAAGAAATTTTTATTTTATTTTAGGCTTCTACTACGCAGGCCTTGAAGAAACAAAATGGCTGATTATTTCATACTTGGCCATATGGGACATGTTCTGAAAAAAAAGGCTTGAAAATCCCTTCACCAAAGCACCAGGAAAAATCTATTGTGATGTCAAAAAGTACAAAGGTAATACCTTTTTACTTTTGCTGCATCACTTGTAGAAAAGTCGAAATATATTTTTTCCTGGTGAAGATTCCAGATTACGTTCATATTCCCGGGAAAGATGCAGGATTCAACTTCGGAAAGCGAAATCCTCCCCGGATCAGTAGCTGGTAAGAAAGTGTACCCTCACAGAGCTGCTATGTAAATGCACCAGCTTGCCTAGGGAAAATCACCCTTGGCCAGTTGTTGTCAGGTCGCTTGCCAGTTAAGAATCCTGTTCCCATATCCAGTGAGGTCTTCGAGCAAGAATTCTGTCTGGAAAGTAGCATGAACCCAGCTTTTCGAAAGGCTTTTTCCTGCCGACGAACTGGCTTTGTAATCAGAGCTCGACAAGAGGAATCCATCCCGATCACATGATGTCTAGCTTTTTGGGAGAAACTCATCGCAATGAGATGGCTGTATCACTACCCGCTCACCAGAAAGAGAAAACCAGCTTGATAGGGGGGGGGGCTCCGATTACCCGCGCGATAAGGCGAAACCATCGACAGTCATACAAAGGACAATTCATTAACTTGGAGTTGATTACAAGGCTACTGATTTTGCCCAATCAGCGTCGATTGAGGTCAATCACTGTGCATTTAAATGATATTTCACCTTCATAGCCCATTGAGCTGGTCGTGGGACATCAGAAAGCCTCAGTAGCCCAGTGGTAGAGCGTTTGCCTAGTATTACTTGCTAGCAAAAGGTCCAGTGATCGACTCACTGTTGAGGCAACTTCTTTTGCCTGTTGCCCGCCTCAAGCGCAGTGCTGCACCTTACTCTTTCATGCAATATTCTATGATCGGTTGCATCCCAATGCTTTCGTCGGTGGAAAATCTGTGACACCCACTCGATTGTGCATGCTCCGCGTTGTCGCTTGCGCTGGCCTACGGATGCATGTTATGCAATATACATGTACCCAACCCACCAAGCCATCAAATCCGCTTACCATCCAACATATCGACCAAATCTTCGTTCGTCGTTTGAGTACAGGCACTCGGTATTCACAGCAAGCATTACATACCCTCATCGGAACCAGTAATTTTCCAGGAAAGGACACATCACCCGGCCGTCGCTAAACCAGACTCATAACATACACAACTGCCTACAGGAACCAGAACACCGAAGGGAAGAACACCAATTTTCATGTCTGGACGAGGTGGTTTCAGAGGATCAGATCGCGGTGGTCGTGGAGGTGGCCCCCCTCGTGGAAGAGGTGGGGGTGGGTTCCGCGGCGGGCGAGGTGGCTTTGGCGGTGGTTTTGATAGTGGTCCTCCAGCAGAAGTATTCGGTCAGTGCAAATCCAACTTGTTAATCTGAAACTTGAGAAACTTCGACAATCTGATTCCTCTTATTGATTCTGTTTTCTACTCTCACATTACGCGTGGTGTATTTTATTTGTTTATTTTAGAGATGGGATCGTTCGTCCATGCTGTCGAGGGGGAAATGCTATGCACGTCAACAAATGGATCAAAAGTTAGCCGGATCCTACACACTTCAGCGCGAAAACCTAGTTTCGATTATAAATTTGATCTAATTTATTCTGAACTATCCTGATCAGGTACCATACTTCAATGCGCCCATATACCTAGCCAACAAAACGACGATAGGCAAAGTCGACGAAATTCTGGGTCCAATCAACGAGGTGTATTTCACGATCAAGATGAGCGATGGCATGGTCGCGACCTCCTTTAACTCCGGTGACAAGGTCTATATCGCTGGTGATAAGCTTCTACCCATCGAAAGATTCTTGCCTAAACCACCCGGTGAAAAAAGTGAGTTCTTCTCCGTCCTCTTCACATCTCTGTCCCGACGTATTCACTCCATGACTCTTAACAACCTGTTTCTCTGTTCCTTTACAAAACAAGTTCCCAAAAGAGGTGGTGGAGGACGCGGAGGCCGTGGAGCAGGAAGAGGAGGACCAAGGGGTGGGGGAAGAGGAGCGCCACGGGGTGGTGGTCGAGGATTCTCGAGGGGCGGTGGTGCAGGCGGTGGGAGAGGGTCCTTTCGTGGTGCAGGTTCACGTGGCGGTGGGGGTGGTGGATTCCGAGGCGGCGGTGGCGGCGGTGGATTCCGAGGTGGAGGAGGCCGTGGTGGTGGGGGTGGTAGAGGTCGGGGGTATTGATACACTTTTGCAATTCCATAAAAAACCAAACACCACAACGTCAATCGACGATTCACTGTGTCACGAAATGCCCACTACTCACTCGCCATGACTGTTTTTGAATCCGTGCGCGGGAGTTAACATTTCAGTTAGGTCGGATGAAAGTATCAAGATGATTCAAGTATACTTGGGAGATGGCGATAGTCTTATGCATGGTAGCGGTTAGGGGACAATGGATCTGTCAGTCAACACGGATGACCCGATGGTCAGCCGGGCTTGTAATTTGATTGCAAACACTGGTCGATGGTCATGTGCATAGACATGTTCAAATTTGAGAGTCTAAGTTGGGTAGTATGTGATCGGAGTCTTTTACCGCATGGTGGTACGATGACTTCTGAATGACAAGGGCACAATGCAGGCCATAGAGCAGATGCGCGGAATGTTTTGTTCAACGTCTCTTGATAAATATACTGTGGAAACATGGCAAAAGAATAAACTGAAACTGATACAAATCTAATCAAGCGATCGTATCATCAAAGGAAGTAAAGGAGCGTCGTTTAGTGGCTATAAGGTTGTAATATCTCAATATTTGAGCCATGTAAAAAATTTCAATGAGTCATGAAGGAAATCCAATCCATCAATCACTTCGACAGGTACTTGTTAACGCGCCAGTTGTTCGTTCATAAGGTAACAACTCCGGCGACCATGAACCCAAGGGTGACAGCAAGTTGGACCGAGCTCTTCGAGCGAAACAAGGAAGCTGTTGAGGTGGTATTGTCATTTTCTGGCCTGTTGTCGTTAAAAGAAACAAGCGTAAGTTACAGAGTAGAGAATCGGGTGTTCGGTATTTATCAGATCAACAATAGACTCACGGTGCATCATCTTGGCTTGCGGGGATGTAAACAGTTGAATAGACGGTGCTGTTAGAATTGCCAGGTTGAGATGGAGAAGGAGAACTGGCGACTACAGCGGGCTGGATAGATTGAGCCGCAAGTGGGGCAGCAGCTACCACTTGAGCGACAGGTAAAGCCAAATTTTTAGAAACCGACGCGTTAGTTGTGGGGCTTTGGGAAGGGGTGGGGCTGGCGACAGCCACCGGGACGACAGTAGCGACACTGCTGCCGATCACTCCAAGAGCTGGGGTCGACTGGAGAATGGTTGACTGCATCTGTGAATTCGCGCACCCCGAACAGGCTGCGTCGGATCAAACGTTAGTGAAAAAAACCCATTAGCATCTTGTGATCAAGGCGCTTGCAGTTTTTGAGAAAAGAGCGGCCATTCACTGGCTTGGCCAGTTGGGACACCGGTGCACGAAAAGGAACCTTGTGCATTAACACAAACTATATAACAGCAATTGAAGACATTAGCTGCGGAAAATGAAGGGGCAGATGAGGTTCAAAATCTACGTTTCCAAGGAAAACTTACTGCTGTTGGTCGCTGAGGTTTGGCTGAAGCCTATACTACAGGTTTGGCGGGTCAAAGGCGCGGATGACTGTTGTGCCAGGGAGCAGCCATCGACAACTGTTAAGAAAATTTGATGAGCCTTCACTGACACAATTTTCAGCTATGAGATCTGAGCTCAAACCTACCAACTCCACCAGTACATTTTTGTGAGCAAACAACATTTGGTTTATCATTGCAACCTGTCGCGTTTTCAAAAGGATATGTAGACAGATGAGCATCGGAGGACGTAGTCATTTCTTCTTCTTCTTTTTCATCAAATCATAAGGTGATGCTTCTTACTCGCAGATTCGGTGTTTGCTCGAGCATAGTGAGTGCAGGCAATAGTTTCGTCAGCGATCAGTCCTGCGGAAACAGTGGGAATAGCGGATACGAGGGCGAAAACGGCTAGAATGAGAGTGGCTGTAGGACGAGTCATGATGATATGCGAGCCTGTTGTAAGTGAATGTGTGAACTTCGTAATAATAACTGTTGGTTATAGTTTGTAAGAAAAATCTCGAAATAAATAGTTTTTTTTTCAAAATAGTGGTGTCGGTTGCAAGTTGCAATCTCGACCTTAATTTATAGCTCTAGCATCACGGGCCGAGCAGCCCCGGAGATAAGCGTCCACTAACACCCCTTCACCAAGAAGATATTAGCAGAAAAAATGCTAGATGCATTGACCTCCACATCTGGCTTGAGACTGAGGAGACCAGACTGATGCGAGACTACCAGTAATACGAGCCCAACTAAGCCTCTCGGGGTGAGCAAGAGTGCGGGTAGGTCTGGGCGGCAGTTCAGTCTGACCAGAGGAAGGGTCGCGTCGCGACAGGCTGCACGCCCCCCGCAGAAGCGGACTTATGTGTTCAAGTCGCCAGTAAAACCTCTTTGGAAAAGGTCCCACAGGCACACTTGGCAGTTCTAGAGGTATGTACCAATCTCATAGTTTCCAGATCAACGGATTTCGTGAAGATTTCGATGCGCACTCGGCCGAACAACTCTTATCAAACCGTGACGCACCAAGTATCTGATGAAAACTGGATCCTGTTTTTCCGAAGTACATACGCGCTGTCGAGTGTGTTCACAACATATTCATTTCGAGCATGTTCAATTGCCAGTCAAGCTTGCACTACCAATTGTTCGTCAATGTTGTATAAGGGCGGATGTTTGACATAGGTGCAAGAGGGAGTAAACGGAACGGCGGTTGGTCTTGACTCTCCGGCCATCCCACAGACAGCCAATCAATTGAGAGGTCTCAAGGATTCACCCGGTGAGCCCAAGGAACTCAAGAATTACCATTTTCGCCTTTCGTTAACGATTCAGAAAGCATACTGGTCTCTGAATTTCCTCATGACCTGTTCTGGCCATATCAGTGCGAGGTGAAATTGGTTAGTAATAGACACCCCTAGCAGAAAACGTCCAGTGCTATGTGTGCGCTGGGGTGATCTAAGATCTCCAACCATGCCGCCGAAGGTCACGGTCATCTGTCGTGCGTGGCGATTGCGTTTGTTATCTTGGTGGCCTTAGGCCCGGCGATCAGGATCATGGTTGCTTCGTGATCATAAGTTAATGAAGCAGGTTAGAAAACTAGATCACAAGTTCATAAAAGCTGCGGAAATATAAGTTGCTGCAGTTTTGGTCAATCTACCACTCCGCGTGTTGTCCAAATCATATGTAGACCAGCGATCACGCTATCATGCCCAAGTTTGGATGTACAACATACGAGCTTCTGGGACCCAATTCTAATTGTAGCAAGACACCCAACTAGATTGTGTTGTAGAATTTTCAACGCCAAACAAGTGGATGAAAAATAAAACCCAGCGCGTGAATATGACAGGTCACGAATACGAGTTGTGGAGGGGTATTCTGGGAGACCTCTTGTAGAGGCTGGCCAACTTGTGAACTTTCGAGTTATACTTTTGGGGACTATTCTAGATCGATGCACAGTGTGGAGGGACAAGGATATAAAAGTAGGATCAAAAGTACTCCCTCTGCTACCCGGAGTGAAGAAAAAAGTCCTCAAAGAGCATCAACTTTATCAAAAACTCTCCGAAATGTATAGATCTATCCAATTAGTTTTTATTTTGTTTCTGTTACAAGCTTTGATTGGCCCTATGACACTTGTAAACAGTCTCAAAATGATCAAACCAAGGACGTCTTGCAGGCTCTTTCAATGTTACAACAGATATACATGGAATCCTACGTGCTGTGTGTGATAAGAGCAACACATGATGGTAAGTTTTAGTTCACACTTACACATATATTTAGCTTACTCAAACTGCAAAACTGACTGGCGTCATCCTTTTTTTTGATCTAGCGCGTGTCGTGAACACCTGGTAGCGCGTATCGTGAACACCTGGTCAACGATCGACTCTCGTATATCTCCCGAATCATAGCCCTTGGTCCGATCCAGTTACCTCTCGCCAACATCGAGAAATAGTGATTCTGTGTCGTCCTTGGCCACACTTTGGTTTTCCTTACCCTCAGAACTGTCCTCTCCATCCTTTGAAGACACTAGTAAGCAATATAATCTTTGTGGACACATGACTTCCATTTGGATCAGTGCGACTTGAGCCATCAAAAAGTTTCAGCGTTGGAGTACTCTTCTTGAATGACATCAATCGGAGTCAGGATTCAGGATTCATGAGCGTCAATTCTGGCAGCCTCCCGGATGCTGATTTATACCCAAAAAGTCTATCTTGCAGGGGAATCAAGCTGTTGAGGCGCTAAATTGATTCTGGGAGGTGTGAGAAATAAAATGTGATTCAAGGCAATTAAGCAGTGTGAATAGGTCAGACACTTTCTGCAGTTCAGGAAAGAAAATTCTAAAGCTGGTGATGAAATATTCTCGCGCTTCCCAGAACCAGGCAGATTGGCTAAACACCAACATCTTGCTCCAAGACAGGCGTCACAGACAACCAAAGACCTTCAAACACGGATAACAGACAAAACTCTAACAAGTAGGTTGAATGTTTCCTTCTAGATAAAACAGACAGAAAGAACAAGAAAAAGCTATTCAATGATTTTATCATTGTGCAGAAATGACCATTGACAAACAGTACCACTAAGAATTGTTAGATTTAGGCTATAGACAAGATTACAAACATGCTTTAGTTTTGTCATATTCTAGGTGTCAAGTACATAGTAGTGTCTGGTTTCCATAGCTTAGTCATCATCTGCTGCAGTGCACTACATGCACAGTTATTGCAGGAAAGGTTGCAAATCCCCCCCACCAAAAATATTTTCCCTCTCACCCCAAACTTCCAGGGCCGCAGGGTGCCAGGCGGCCTGAATGGATATCCAGATAACATCCACTCCCAAACCAGCATAAACAATCTCAAAAACACCTTTGGATGAATTGGAATGTGAGTAAATATTTCTCTTTGTTTTCTCTGTATCTGTCCACCTACCCTACAGTACTCAGGGAAATGACACTGCCAGCATAATTGCCTAGTTTGAGTTCATCCCAGTTAAACTAGGATGCAAACAACCAATTTAAAGTAGGTTGACCTCAGCCAATGAAATATAAAACCAAGGGGGGTCCCTTGGATTTATATTTCATCAGTTGATTTCAACCAAGTTTAAATTTGTTGAGTGCATCCCAGTTTAACTGGGATGACTTCATCCTAGGCAATTATGCTGGCAGTGTGATAAATAAACTGAATGTGATCATTTTTACTCCCAGACCCACTTGGCTTTGATTGGCCATCTTTCAACCAGGTTTTGGACTGGCTAAACAACCAATGTTCCCCAGACCCAGTCCATTATCTCACTGATCATTATTCAGAGCTCCTGGTAACCCTACCCAACAAGAATACCAATCATCTTGTCAGAGGGAACCTTGCTAGCCATTCTAATAAATGTCCAAGAAAGGCCCCATCAGTTAACACTGCTCAATGTTCTGTCTCTCCTGTATCAACTCTGGTTCCAACAAAGCACACTAAGAAGAAGGCCAGTGATGACCTACAGAAGAACAAGGCAGGAAATAGGTTGATCTTGGTACATCACCTATTATATTTGCCTTCCCTTGTATCCCCCTAGTCCAACACTTGAATCTCTCATAAACAAAAGGTCACTATAGTGAACTTTTAAATAAATTGTCACTAGACTACAGGTGAAATCAGCCTAGGTTCAATGAGCTACCCATTGGTAGTACAGTTGGCCTCATGTATAGCCCCTTGTTGGACACAAAGGGGCCATTGTAGCCTAGCTGGAGTAAAACCATAGCTACAAAAAAGCTACATCCATTGTTTCTTGATGTCACCAGACATCAGGTGACAATTTATTTTTGCTGGTGCTACCAGTTCTGCCAATCAAAAGTAAACTCAATTTAAGTCAGAAACCTTGAATCTTTGCCAATTTTATTGGGATCTCTCCAACAATGGTGTGGGAGATCTTATATACAGGAAGGTCAGCACTGAAGCTGAGCCTGCAGCACGGTCTCAGCGGCAGACTGAGGAAGGGGGTATGTACCAAATGTCACCGGAGTTTCGCGGGGAAAGCACGAGGGTGCAGCAGGCAACATTCCATAGTTGGCACGGGCAATTGGTCGAGTGGACAAAGGCCGCTTCAGTATGTGCAACGTTGGGGAACCGGGTGGAAACACAGGGTTTGGGGCACCCAGTGCGGGCAAAGCGGGGGCAGAAAGAGCAGAGGCGGACGCGGGGGCTACAGACGACTGCAGGAGTCAACGGGGTATAGCAGTCAAGGGAAGGCTGTGGTGTGATGCGGAACTAGGGAGACAGGCAAGTAGGTTCCAGGGACGGTGCCGGGGATTGCAGGACAAGACCGGGGGACGTTGTATAAATAGAGGGGGTTGTAGGGGTGGCGGGAGGGATTTGGGGGTTATCTTATCTTATCTTATGATTGAAGTAGATAGCTATCAACTACAGCACATATAAGAAATCTCTTTACTTTTAAAACTCTCTTAGAAACTTTCAGCGTTTGCAGACAAGCGGAACTGTGAAGGGCATCATTAGGAAGACAAACGCAAGAGGAACAGTCCCCTTGTTGAGTATAAGGTTTATCTGGGAATCCAGTCAACCATCTGCTAACAGTTGTTTATCCCGCAGAGGAAATCAAAGAGTCACAGGAACCAACCAGGAAGAAGGGCAACCTACCTTTTTTTTTCACCGTGGTTGCCTTTATTTCCACAACGGCCTGTTCACCTTTGAAGATGCTTGTTTCCAGGCCATCAAAGACCACAAAATAGGTGGGCTGGCCAACCACACCAAAAACCAAGAATATCTTGATGTTATATGCTGGAATGTGGCAATACCACATAGTATCAAGTTTCATGCAAAAGACAATCAAGAATTAAACTGACTTATGCACATTTGAACCATTCCTTGAGGAGTGAAACGGTTAAGGGCCACACCAATGTCACATAACTGTGGAGCAGAAAAATCCAAAGATGGTTGTCAAGGTGAGTAATGTTTTTTATTATTGATTTGATCATGTGTTCCTTAACTGATGACTGTCTGCTTAATGTTTAACCAGAAAGCAGCTGCTCTCTCTCCACTTAAGAAGAAGAATAATCCCAGTGGGACCCCTGAAAACCCCCCCATTCCATGAAAAGGTGGATCAATTTCTGTTGTGTTGTTCAATCACATCAAAATGCTCAAGGCAACAAACAAGCCTTGCAAGAATCTTACTGGTACCCATGAGACACCTTGTTATTTCAATACAAACAACCCAACCAAGTACATATTACTTTCCATGAACAAGCTCATGGTTTGGGCCAAAGAAATGGTAAGTGGGCCATTTGTGTCCTATTTTTACAGGCTTACTGACTTTCTGGGCTTCCCAGATTTCTAATACAGACCAGGTTACTATTCTTCATCCCCCTCTGGGGCCTGTTTTTATACCTTGATTGCGCAACAAGCATGCATGGGATTGGTACCCCTGAAAAACCACCTCAGGCAGCCCAATCAGATCCAAGGGTCAAAGGGACCACTCTGTCTCCATTACTCCTTGCCTGGACCTGCAGCGGCCTGGGCGTTGATAAAAACACGCCAACGCCAACCCGCACGCCAATTTTTTTTTTTGGCGTGTAGGCCCCGCACACCAATTTTTTTGGCGTGCAGGTCCCACACGCCAATTGTTTGGCGTGTGGGACTTGCTCACGTCATTGAACCGGTGGATGGGTTCGATGACGTGAGCACGTCCCCACACACCAATTTTTGGCGTGTGGGAATGCTCGTTGGCCGGCCAGGAGGAAGTCCTCCCGGCCGACAAGGCTGTATAACCTCGTCAGCCAGGAGGACTTCCTCCTGGCTGACAAGGTTATACAACCTTGTCAGCCGGGAGGACTTCTTCCCGGCTGACAAGGTTATACAACCTTGTCAGCCGGGAGGAAGTCCTCCTGGCCGACGAGGTTATACAACCTTTTCAGCCAGGAGGAAGTCCTCCTGGCCGACAAGGTTGTATAACCTCGTCAGCCGGGAGGATGTCCTCCCGGCTGACAAGTTTATACAGCCTGGTCAGCCAGGAGGAAGTCCTCCCCTTGCTCACGTAATCAAATTGGCCCTCCAATTCGATTATGTGAGAGAGGGGATGTGTATATCCCCATACACATAATAGATGTATGTATTATGTGTATGGGGATATTGCATGCGATATCCCCCCACACGCCAAACAATTGGCGTGTGGGTCCCACATGCCAATTTGTTTTGGCGTGTGGGCCCCGCACACCAAATAAAATTGGCGTGTAGGCCCCGCACGCCAATTGTTTGGTGTGTGCTCCCACACGCCAAACAATTGGCATGTGGGAGCGCATGCCAAACAATTGGCGTGCGGGGCCTACACGCCAATTTTATTTGGTGTGCGGGGCCCACACGCCAAAACAAATTGGCATGTGGGACCCACACGCCAAAACAAATTGGCGTGTGGGACCCACACGCCATTTGTTTGGCGTGCGCTCCCACACGCCAAAAAAAATTGGCGTGCGGGTTGGCGTTGGTGTACGCTGTTGGCGTGCGTTTATCAACGCCCCAGCGGCCTTGATCAACAATGTGGGCTACACACCACCAGCTCACTCACAAATTCCCCACCCTATGGCTTATCCAACCAGTTATCCAACCAATTATCCCTACCCTTACTGTGGTTCATCACCAGCCAACTATCACCCAAGTCTCCCACAGATGACTAGCTTGCAAACAAAACACCACTCAGCTGCTCTTGTGCTTGCTCCTGCCCCCCACCTCCTCTTTTCCGGTTCTGTATGATGAACACATCAAACACACCAATTACCTGTCCTATATTCACAACAATCCTAAGTGCCCTGTGGTAAATTTGGCCCTTTACGAACTGGGTATATTTCACTACAACCGCTTTGGTGCCTTCAAATCTGAGGAGCTTGAAGAGCATGGCATCAAGAGATTTGATTTGGGCGCTCTGGTTGATATCATTAAAAAAGTTGAACAATATCTTAAGTCCCACCACACTTGGCATGAGTAGTACCTGCCTCATGCTACCTCCTCCTCCAAACTCTTCTTAGTTATTACACCCCACAAAAACTTCCTGCCTAGGGTATTTTCAGCCACCAAGATATTACATGTAGTATGTAACATGTAATACTTGAAACTGCAAGCTTGAATACTTATAATTATTCTTTATTTTTATTATTATATTTTATTACATTAATAGTCTTAACAAAAGGAAATTTAGACCTTATCAATTTATCAAATGGTACAATAGCCTAACAGTTAGAGACTGGCTCAGTAATAACTGTTATGAACTTAAGGACCTGAGTTCAAGCGACACCCATGACCACATTCAATAAAAATCATTTATTTAAATTATATCTATTTTTTAACAAAATTAAGTTATAATTTAATTAATGAAAATCTTTGGAAAATTAATTTTCAAACATGCAATAAATGGATAAAGAACCATTCATTGGCATAGTTTTCTTCTTGAAAATCCTGGAAGATCCAAGATTAACCCATAGTAATTTATAGTATAAAATTTTACATAAATAAAGGTAAATCTTTATGTAAAGTATAATAATTATGTAATAATGACTTATAAATTAATCCCCACATGTTTAACTCTCCAAAACAAGCGCTTTTCCAAGCACTAACCTCATGTCTCCAACAAGGATTCTGTCCGCTACCACAACCTCACCACCTTTCACTCAAACAAAAACCCCCCGACCACAAACTCCACCAACTCATCCTGAATCCCTCCAACCACCTCCCCCTAGGGCCCATGCCCCCCCCCTCTCCCCCCCGACCCACCCCAACAAAGCAACGTTGCGTTAGACAAAACAATGAATGAAGATGTTGAGCAGAACGACGCGTCAGCGACGTGTCTACCCACCCGACCGTCTGGATCTCCCCCATCCTCGGCCTTCTTGGCGTATCTGGCCAATTACATAGGCAACCCTCAGAACAAAGCCCCCGACGGCGCCATCATCATTGACCCGACTTCCCTAGGTGCCATACAGATCATGATGGAAGCCGAAGCGACGCGTTTGAACCAGCTCATGAAGATGACTGAATCTTTCGAAGCGCGATTACAAGCACTGGAGAACAACCAAACCTCCCACATACCGACCAGAACACCCCAAGTAGCAAAGCCCTCCTATGCTAGAGCCACAGGCCCATCGATGGCACCTCGAACCCCGACGGTTGCCCCTCCACAACGAATCTTACTCAAATCGCTGAAACCAGGAAAAGCCATTATCCACTCTAATCCAAATGAATCCGATTTGATGTCTGTACCACGTGGATTCCTTGTCCAACGCGCAAACGAAGCCCTCCAGAAGATTGACACGAAACTGGAAGGAGAGCAGATTTCAATACGCGCAGCGCAAGTCCTCAAATCCGGGGACGTGTGTTTCTTCTCAAAAAATAAGGCTCACCAAAAATGGTTAATGGAGAATAAGCATAGGTGGTCAAAGGAGGTTCACCCCCACTTGGAGGCTACCCCGAGCACATTTTCAGTAATTGCACATGGCATTCCGAAAAACTTGGACCCGTTGGCCCCATCGACGATGACTAAGTTATCGGGTGAAAACAACTTCTCAACAGGCGATCTAGTTTGAGTCAAGTGGCTCGCAGACAATTCTGAGTCGTCCAAGAAAGCCGGATCCTTAGTTCTATCGTTCAGTAGCAAGGAAACCGCAGCAAGAGTGGAAAAATCAGGCATTTTCCTTGACTGCGACTATCATCGAACAGCAAGATTCAAACCGCGCCCCCCGCAGTGCTTCAAATGCCTGAAGATGGGGCATTTCGGTCAATGGTGTAGAGAAAAAGCCCGCTGCGGCAAATGTGGAGATGAACACGTGACTAAGGATTGCCCTGAAGGCATCGGTGGCATCAAGGCTTGTGTGCTCTGCAAGGAAGGCTTGAAGATGAAAATTGAAGGAGTTACCAGTATCGACCACACCCCATTTAATGTCACATGCTTCTTTAAGAAGACTTGGCTTGAAAAAAGGAATATCTCATCTCAATGATAAATACAACTGAATTAACACCTGTTTTACATTCTTCTTTTTCTCCCCCCTTTCCCCCTTCCCCCTCCCCTCCTCCCCCCAATTTAGCTATCAATCCTGTTAATAGTTCCATCATTCCTTCAAATGCAATGTATCAAGATTCTCATTCACGCACGGCCCATCTTTTCCAAGATGTGAAAATTCTTCAAATGAACTGTCATGCCTCGCGCGAAATCACGCTAAGTGTCCTACAACAGTCATCGGATTATACCTTTTTATTATTACAGGAACCATGGGTTAACCCGTTCTCTTTTTCCCCTCCCGAGCACCGGGAGTGGCGATCTTTTACAGCCTTTGAATACAGACCTAGCTCTTGGATCGAACGACACAGGACTTGCACTTATGTGAAGCGGGATATCTGCTCAGAGAAAATCACTCAGCTAAGTGGCTGCGGGACTTTCCTCTTAGGACTCGACGTTTCCCTTTCTCCCAGAGTAACTTTAAGACTGATTAATATTTATAACACCCCCAAAACCTTCCCAGCACTTCAGATTCTTCGTTGCTGGCTCAACACCCACAATTGCCGACAGACACCAAGCGTTATCTGCATGGACGCTAACCTCCATCATCCCCACTGGAACCCTCCAGGCATTCGATCCAACCACATTGCTGCCCGCGAACTGCTTGAGACATGTGGACGACACGGTTTTCGCCTGATCTCCCCTAAGCACATTCCTACCTTCTATTCTTCTCAAGGAGTAGGATACACTATTGATCTTTCCTGGGCAAACTTCCTTGCCTCAAAGCTAATTGTCAAGACGGATGTACCTTTGGAAAATCATGGATCTGATCATCAGCCGATAAGCATACGGCTTAACCTCCAAGGCCCGGAAAAAATTCTTCGACAATCCAGGCCGAACTGGGCAGTCATTGATCCAGCTGTCATACACTCCAAATTGAGAAACCTCGCTGATTCACATTGCTCTGGACACTTCGACTCACTAGACGCTGAGGTCCAAGCTCTCACGGACAAACTGCGGGAAGCTCAGGATAGCTTGGGCAAAATGGTGGCAATCAATGGGTCGAAAGTCAAAACCTGGTGGTGCAAGACTACCCTAGACCCCATAATCGAGGTCAGGAATAGAGCTCGAAGATGGTTTATACTGACCGGTAGCCAAGAGGCGGCCTTTTGTGACAAACAGTGGAACACGTACTTCCGCGATACCATCAAGATTCTCAAGCGTAACGCCTGGTGGAGGTTTCTGGAAGATCCATCCAAAGAAACGGTGTTTAAAGCGCTACGCTTCACCAAGAAGACAAAAACCAATTCAATCCTCCCCCTCCGGAGGGGAGACGGCTTGATCACAACGAACAAGGAGGAGCAGGCTGAGTTACTCTTCAAAGGAACTTCCTGTATAAATGCACCCATTGACCTATTGGATGTCCCCTTGCGCTCAGCGTCGAGGATTGTCTGCTTCCCAAATACCACTGTTGACGAAGTTCTGGCGGGGATCAAGAAAATTGCACCCAAGAAGTCCCCGGGTATAGACAGGATTGTTCATGAACTGTTAAAATCTGGAGCTACGTACCTGGCCCCAATATTTTCTGACATGTTTAACTCAGCTCTTTCCAATTTTTCCTTTCCCAGTCCTTGGAAATGTGCTGTCACAGCCATCATTCCCAAGGCTGGGAAAGACAATTATACTGATCCTAATTCTTATCGGCCCATTGCCCTTTTGAGCGGGACCGGGAAGTTGTTCGAGCTGATTATTGCACGTAGGCTGATGGCATGGGCGGAGGCCAAAGGAATCCTGGCTGAAGGCCACCTAGGCGGAAGGAAAGGAGTAGGAACGGAAGACGCACAGGTGCTCTTAGACACGTGGGTCCGCCACAAGTGGAATGAAAGGAAATTTGTGGCGGCTTTATTCTTGGATGTAAAATCAGCATACCCCTCAGTACACCCTAGACGGCTGATTCACTATCTCTCACACATGAAGTGCCCAGCCTACCTTGTGGGTATCATTGAATCCTTCCTGAGCAACAGACAAACAACCATCAGAATGGACGACTACACTTTGACCCCCTTCAATATTTTGCTGGGACTCCCTCAAGGATCCCCTCTCTCAGTTATTTTGTACATCCTGTACAATAATTCTCTACTAATCAAACATCTTGACTTAGGAAAAGATGAGAT
Organism: Puccinia hordei; assembly: GCA_007896445.1. Classification (NCBI taxonomy): domain Eukaryota; kingdom Fungi; phylum Basidiomycota; class Pucciniomycetes; order Pucciniales; family Pucciniaceae; genus Puccinia; species Puccinia hordei. The sequence goes on from RDRW01000012.1 coordinate 468,368, forward strand.
TTCTATAGGTTACGTCGATGATGTTGTTCACCTGGTGGCAGGCCCAACAGCTGAAGACGCAATAACGAATCTGAAGCTACACGGCGCCCGCTCCCTGCAATGGGGGGCACGATTTGGAGCGATATTTGACAGAAAGAAAGCTCAATTCGCCTGGTTCACGCGAAAAGTTCACCCTCCAACTCCATTCCCCTTTGGTGATCAGCTGCTGCCACCATGCAAAGAAGTAAAGTGGCTTGGGATCTTGCTGGATGATAAGCTCACCTATTCTCCCATGTTTAGTCTCTTAGAGCGACGAGCGGCATCAACAATTCGGCAATTTCAGATCCTCGGCAACTCGAGATGGGGACTTCGGGAGAAAGACCGAGTCCGTCTTATGACAATGGTATTGTTACCACGGGTATCGTATGGTGCCCCGGTCTGGGGCACTATTGCTAACTCATACAAAGTAGCCCGGTTGGCTGACAAGGCTAACAATCTAGCTGCTTTGTACACCCTTGGAACCTTCAGATCAACCCCAAAGACCTGGCATGTGAATCGCACGGCAGTGCCTGATGTTAACGCCTTTTGCAAAATTTCAGCTGTCAATTTCTTCACCCGGAAGTTCGTGCGACGGCGACTCGATAACCGACTCCAAGAATTGCTGGCCCAACGGGGCATGCGACGGCCAACCTGGCTGGGCCGACATGCCACCGCCGTTACCATGCAATTGGATCAGTTAGAAGCTATGAACCCGGAGAAAATCAACATCAACTATGGATTGAGTGACACCAGACGACGACTGCACCCTACTTACCTTCACATGGCCATGTCCAAAGAGGAAGCGATTGAAGAAACAAACAACTTAGTATCTTCACTTACCCATTCCCCAGATACAATTACTATATACACTGATGGTTCGTATGATAAGGAGAAAGGAGGGGCAGGTGCGGCGGTATGTCTGGAACTGGACTTGGCCTTGTCATCGGCCCTGGGAGTTGATCCCCTAATCTCAAACCACGAATGCGAAGCCGTAGGAGTTTCTCTGGCCTTCAAAATATTGGAGATTGTACTCACTAACCAAAATTTTTCGAAAGCGTTCATTCTCACAGATAATAAGGGCGTACTCCAGCGCTTAGGGTCTGTTAATGAAGCCAAGCCGGGGCAATATTTATTTGATGAAATCCTTACCACCTGGTTAAAACTCTCAGCTGACTTGGACTTACACCTGGTTTGGTGCCCTGGTCACGGGGGAATACGTGGAAACAAAGTGGCCGACCTGCTTGCTAATGAGGCAGCGGCAAGAAACTCACATCCAGATCGGCAATTACCAGCAAGCTCGTCAAAAGTTCTCTCAACACTGAAAGCCCAACTCCGGCCAGACAACAAGACACTCCTGAAAAGAATTTCACCCCTCCCCATTATCCAATCTGCCATCATCAATCAATTAAGGTCGAATCACGCACCTCTTAGCCATTATTTGTTTAAGGTTATGTCAGCCACCAAGATATTACATGTATTATGTAACATGTAATAATGATATTACATGTATTATGTAACATGTAATAATGTAACATGTAATACTTGAAAACTGCAAGCTTGAATAATTATTATTATTCTTTATTTATTAATTTTTATAGTCTGAACAGAACGGGATTTAGACCTTATCATTTTATCAAATGGTACAATAGTCTAACAGTAAGAGACTGGCTCAGTAATAACTGTCATTGACATAAGGACCTGAGTTCAAGCCACACTCATGACCACATTTAATAAAAATCATTTATTTAAATTATATCTAATTTTTACTAAAAATAAGGATAATTTAATTTATGAAAATCTTTGGAAAATTAATTTTCAAACATGCAATAAATAGATTAAGAACCATTTATTGACATAGTTTTCTTCTTGAAAATCCTGGAAGATCCAAGATTAACCCATAGTAATTTATAGTATAAAAATTACACATGAATAAGGGTAAATCTTTATGTAAAGTATATTAATTATGCAGTAAAGACTTGTAAATTAAATCCCACATGATTAAATCTCCAGAGCAAGCGCTTTTTCAAGCTCTAACCCCAAAGGAAGTTACAAGTACATGTGATTAAGAATTACTTAGTTTAATTGAGAAAAATAAACATTAAATTAAGTTAATTAATAAACATGGTGACATTTTAATTAACAATGACACCATTCTTCCCTTCTTACCACGAACAGGCTGATCAGAATCACCTGTCAATATTGCCCCAATCCCCACTGACAATTAAATTGCAGAGGAATTAATACAAATATTTTATTATTTAAGGAGGAGGTCTCTTCACCAAATTGAAGAGATCCTCCCCCCATCAATTTTAACATACACCAGATAACTTATTATAAGCTACAAAGGCGCTCACCTTCTCCTGTAAGTAAGGAGGACTGGCCTTTATTTATATACTATCTAAATTAGTTAAAATTCTTCAAAACAAACCCTCCTCAATTAATTAAAATATCTTTAATTAATTGAAAAAACCGTGTTCAAGTCTGGTTAGCCCTTCAGAGGATTTATTCCCATAACTGAAGTTTTGGCAGCAGGGTCATAACCTGTTTTATTTGATACTTAGTGTTTTATAACACTTTAAGTACTTTGCTTTTATTGGAAATTGTCTATTTACACTTTTAAGTGTAAAATACTTCTTTAGTCCTTACTGTACACGCCACAATAAGTGGAGTAGAGTACAGCAAGCTGACATTTGGTGTCCCAACAGTGGCCATAAATTCTTTTTGGCCTTGTATAAATTAATTTATTAATTTAATTTATTTTTTTTTTACAAAAAATAAAATTCGAAAATTTTCATCAATTTTTTTTTTGATAAATCCCTTATCCTTATTTTACAAAATATTATTTGATAAATATTATCAAACTGACCTTATCTTTTATTTTTTTGAATTTTTTTCCACAGAAAAAACCCAAAAATACACTCTCAAAAATATATTCTTATTATAAGAATCATCAAAAAATTCGATTTTTTTTTCGAAAAATCATAACTTTTTTATTACTCAACAAAAGTAAGATCTCTTTAGATCAAAACATTCGTCTTTATCAGTTCTTTAAACTGATATCTGTCCCGTCTGTAGTGTCAGACGTCTTCGTCCCCCGTGGCCGTACTTCTAACCGTCGATCCCGCTCGTCCAACGACGAGACTAGATCCACCGCTGTACCTCCCAACGAGGATACCGTAATCCCTGACGCTGAACCCATCCAGGTTCGAAGCTCTCCTGCCCCAGGAGATTCTAGGTTGATCACCGCCGACGCGTGGACTCCTATCACCCCGCGTAAATAATTTTTTATTATTTTTCCATTTTAAATCGAAAGATTACATATTCAATATATTAAATTTTGTTTTTATTATGTCTAATAATAGAAACCCCAGCCCAAGTAGCGGAGCGGGAAGAAAGTCAGTTCTTCCTTCCCGTACAAGTAGCCGCTTAGCCGGAAAGATCGCTGACATACCTGTTGAATCTAGTACACGGAAGCCTAAACGCGGCGACCAGGTTAATCCTGGAGCAGCATCAAGCAAACTTCCGCGGCTTCCAGGAAGCTACGTCAGAGAACTCGGCGATGAAGGATCTGTTTTTGACGCAAGCTTTAGCTACGCACCGCAGCTTGACAAAGATATTAGGGAGTTCAAAAACTCTAATCCTGACGGAGGGATGGAATCCCTTCGTCGTCAGGAAAGCTCTGCGTCAGAGCCAGGCCCCAGAGGCCTCGACCAGTCAATCGACCAGTCAACCGGCCACGACGCCGACTACTCCCAACACGGAGCCGCGCGCCGAACCGGTGCTAGAGCCAGTACGGGTACCGCAACCGCAGCCAGCGCCGCCAGCGCCCCCAGTGCAGCCAGCGCCCCCAGTGCAGCCAGCGCCACCAGTGCCTCCAGCGCAAAACCGCCGCCAGCAGCCCAACCAGGCTCAAGCCGGTCCGCAGCGACGCAACACGCAGCGCCGCATGTCCAGGCGCGAGTACCGCAACTCAGTTTACGGCGAGATGTTCCGCCTAGCGCGCCAGATTCAGGGCACTTACCAGTATATAGATCACTCCCGGCAAGACCAGAGAGCTCGAGACCAGAACAACAATCATCAAGAATAGATGATATTGTCACAAAGAAATTCTTTTTAAACACTTTGTCTGACATGTTCCTTAAAATAGAACAAATTGTAGATAAAAATGATTTAAAAACTGAAGAAAAAATCATTTCTCAAACTCAATTTATTGAGGAAGTCTGTTCTAATCAAACTGACATTTTAGACATGTGTAGTGATATCACTACTGAAATACAAAAGTACTTCTTGAAAGATGTTGAGCCCCTTAATGAACATTTAAGACATGTTACACATAAACTTGAGAATGAGGTTCAAACATTAAGTTTTAAAGGTAAAGAAGTTAAATCAATTGAACAAAAAATTGATAAAATTATTTCTGATATATCAGAAATACAAATTAATCAATCTTTGATTCAGAAAAATTTAGAATCACTTCAACTAAATCAATCTAGTCACCATTTGAATAAAGATGTTAAATCTTTAAGTGTTGAAGATCTTCCTTTAAATTCTTGTGAAGATAAGAACTTAAATTCTTTTGACCATAAGAATTTAAATCAAGACATGAATTCTCATGTTAAAATGCAAAAATATGATAATTTAAACAATTGTCAAACTGATACACATCTAATTGATGTGGATAAAGAAGTTAGAAAACAGATGTTAGCTTCAATTCCCAAAACATCTGATTGGCCCACCTTTACAGGTGAAGGAGAATATGATCATACAGAATTCATTGAATGGATTGACACATTAAAATCTGACATAGATTTACATGATAGAATTATAATCTCAAGATTAAATTTGTTGTTTAAAAACTCTGCCAATCAATGGTATAAAGGCATTAAAACCCAATTTGGTCTTCAAACATGGGAATGGTGGAAACAACAAATTGAAAAGAAATTTGGTAATGCTACTTGGAGAAGAAGGGTACAAAAAGCCTTTTATACTTCAAGATTTGATGCTAATAATCCTTCTGTATCATCCTGGGTTACTAAACAGTACAGAAGGATTAAGTCAATTGAACCTTACTTGAATATTGAGCAAATCAATATTAAACTATTAGACTTGTGTGATGGAGAAGTGGCTTATGCAGTTAAATGTGCATTAGACACCACTCAAGCTGACATCAGTACATTTATAAATGTTCTACAAGAAATAGTTGATCAGACTAATCTGGGTAAAAGATCAAAGTACCAAAACAAACCTTTTGTTGCAAGTCTCCCTGTTACATCAGAGAAAAATAAGACTTATTCTGATGTTAAATGTACAAATTGTAATATTAAAGGACATGTAGCCAAAGACTGCAGAAGAAAGAAATTTGTTAACACTATATCTGAAAATAAAGATTCTGAACAATCAGAAGATCCAGAAATTGATGAGGACTCTGAACTTGAAGAAGAGTCTCAAGATGTTGTTGGTAATATCTTTCATATAGATGAAAGCAAAGGCAAGAGTAGTGTTATGAGAATGAAATTAAATAACATAATTATAAACACTTTACTTGATTCAGGTGCTTATGTATCTTGTGTTGGTACTAGATACTTGTCCCAAATAGATAAAGATTATAAATCTAAACTGATTAGTCCTGACAACAAGACTTACAAAAGTTGTAATCAAAGACTTAATTACATAGGGAAAATTAACTATGATATTACACTTGGTACAGTTTCTATGAACATGACTTTCATGGTAATGGAAGATATTAAAGCTCAATATTTCATAATTGGTAACAATTATTTACATGCTTATAAAATTAATCTGATCAACTCAGATTCCAATTATGTTACAATTGGAGATAGTACAGTACAGTATCATTATGATACTAGAAGTTCTTCTTCTTTTAATAATATCATTCCTTTTAAAAACCAAATAAAAGAAGAAGCTCATGTATATGAGAAACTGTCAAGTGATCAAGTTACTCAGTTGTACAATACCCTGTACATGAATATTATTGCATTCAATACTCCTAAAGATGAGTTTGGAGCAATAAAAGGACATGAATTCAACATTCAATTGACCATTCAGAAACCTTTTCCTCCAATTTTAAGGAGATCTCCTTATCCTGCTAGCCCCAGAAGCAGGGAAGCTATTAAAGAACACATAGACACTTTATTAAAACTGAAAGTCCTTAGAAAGGTTTCTCCAGGAGAAGAAGTGGATATTACTACACCTGTAATAATAGCTTGGCATAATAACAAGTCAAGACTTTGTGGTGATTTTAGAGCTTTAAATAGTGTTACTGTCCCAGACAGGTATCCTATGCCTAAAATTAATGAATCACTTACAAATTTGGCCAAAGCCAAATATATCTCTACAATGGATGTACTTAAAGGTTTTCATCAAAACACTGTCAGTGTTGAGAGCAGAAAATATCTGAGGATTATTTGCTATTTAGGTGTTTATGAATATTTAAGAATGCCCTTTGGCATTAAAAATGCACCTTCACATTTCCAAAGAATGATGGATGTAGAATTCTACAATGAACTCAGAGCAGGATGGTTGATCATCTACATAGATGATATTATTGTTTTCTCCCAAGATTGGGATGAAAATCTTACTAGATTAGACCTGGTCCTTAAAAGGGCCATTAAAATGAATATGAAAATCTCTCTTCCCAAATGTCACTTTGGGTTTAATGAACTCAAAGCTTTGGGACATGTAGTTTCTGGTCTTACTTTGGGAATAGACCAAAATAGAGTGGCTGCTGTTTTACTTAAACCAGTACCCACTACTGTGAAAGAACTCCAAAGCTTTTTAGGCTTTATGAGTTATTACAGGAAACATTCAAAGAATTATGCTTCTATATCTTCTAGTCTGACAAAACTTATCAGCCCTAGTGTAGTATTTGAAATGACTAAAGAAAGAATAGATGCATATAATACTTTGAAAGAAATGTTAACTACAGCTCCTGTACTTTTTCATCCTGACCCCACTCAACCCTACAAACTCTATGTAGATGCTAGTATGGAAGGATTAGGTGCAGCTTTGCATCAAGTTCAAATTAAGGATGATTTACCAGTTGAAGGACCTGTAGTCTTTATCTCTAGACAATTGAAGGATTCTGAAAGAAGATATGGTGCATCTCAGCTAGAATGCCTTTGTTTAGTTTGGGCTTTAGAGAAATTGTACTATTATCTAGATGGATGCTTCTTTGAAGTCATCACAGACTGTACTGCTCTTAAAAGTCTTATTAATCTTAAGTCACCAAATAGACATATGTTGAGATGGCAAATCTCAATCCAAGAATGGAGAAGTTCTATGACAATAACCCATAGAGAAGGTTTGATACATAAGAATGCAGATGCACTCAGTAGATGGTCTTTACCAAACACTCCAGATAATCCTGCATATGATCAGGAAAATATGGAAAGAGATTTACCCATCATGGGTATCACAATCACTAGCCTCAAAGATGAATTCTTTGAAACAATTGTAGACAGTTACTCCAATAACAAAAACACTACAATCATTGTAGAAGCTCTGAAGTCAGACTTCAAAGACATTGGTATTTTAAATGGTTTAGATCCACCTTGGAAAAGAAAGTTTGATGAAAAGAGATTTGTACTCTTAGATGGACTTCTTTATCATAAAAGTAACAATGCCTGTAGTCTTGTACTTACTTCACAAAATCATATCAATGACATTTTATTTGAATGCCATGATAATATGTTTTCTGGCCACATGTCTACTGACAGAACCCTTGAAAGAGTAAGGTCTGTAGCTTGGTGGTTTGATTGGAGAAAAGATGTTATAAAATACTGTTCTTCTTGTGACAGGTGTCAGAAAGCCAATAACGCTACTGGTAAAAAACATGGTATGTTACAAGAAATAAATGAACCCAAATCCAGATGGGAAGTCATTAACATGGACTTTGTAACTGGATTACCTCCAGCAGGTAAAGAGAATTACAACTGTGTTTTAGTTGTAGTAGACAGATTCTCTAAGAGAGCAAGATTTATTCCTTGCTTTAAAGAAAATAATGCAATGGATGTAGCACTATTATTTTGGAATCACATTATTGCTGATGTTGGCTGTCCTTCAGTCATTATCAGTGACAGAGACCCAAAATTCACTTCTGAATTTTGGGATAATTTGTTCAATTTGATGGGTACTAAATTAGCATTTTCTACAGCTTATCACCCTCAGACAGATGGTTTAGCTGAAAGAATGATACAAACTCTGGAAGACATGATCAGAAGATATTGTGCCTTTGGCCTTAGTTATAAAGACCAAGATGGATTTACCCATGATTGGATATCTTTATTACCAGCCCTTGAATATGCATATAATTCAAGTAAACACTCAGTTACTGGAAAAAACTCCCTTTGAGTTAGAAAGAGGATGGACTCCTGTTATGCCTGTAACCAGTGTGCTTAGTAAAACAGTACACATTCATCCAACATCTGAATCATTTTTGAATATGATGAATAAGGCTGAGAAACATGCTCAAGATTGTATCAAACAAGCAGTTGACTATAATAAGTCAAGATGGGATAAGACCCATAAAGAAGCTAACATTAGAGTTGGTGATCAAGTATTGATATCCACAGTAAACTTTGCTAACATGGATGGTCCTAAGAAACTTAGAGATTCCTTTATTGGTCCCTTTGTAGTAAAAGCTTTCCATGGCCCAAATGCAGTGGAAGTAATACTGACAGAACCATTCCATAGGAAACATCCAACTTTTCCAATTAGTCTTCTTAAGAAATATATCACTTCTGATAAAGACAATAACAATGTCCCTGTTAAGAAAAATACACCCATTCCACCTATCATAGATGAGGAAAATCTAATTCCTCTCAAAATCATTAATGATAGAAGAATTATGAAAAATAATCAGAGTATTAGACAATACCTTGTCAGATTTAAGAACTCTTTAGCAGATAAAGATAAATGGTTGGAAGCTAAAGATATTAATAATGATTCTCTACTTAGAAGTTATAGAGTAGAAAAAAGACATTAGCCTTTTTCTCTTTTTTTAGTGTGGGTGAGTGTCAGCCACCAAGATATTACATGTATTATGTAACATGGAATAATGATATTACATGTATTATGTAACATGTAATAATGTAACATGTAATACTTGAAAACTGCAAGCTTGAATAATTATTATTATTCTTTATTTATTAATTTTTATAGTCTGAACAGAACGGGATTTAGACCTTATCATTTTATCAAATGGTACAATAGTCTAACAGTAAGAGACTGGCTCAGTAATAACTGTCATTGACATAAGGACCTGAGTTCAAGCCACACTCATGACCACATTTAATAAAAATCATTTATTTAAATTGTATCTAATTTTTACTAAAAATAAGGATAATTTAATTTATGAAAATCTTTGGAAAATTAATTTTCAAACATGCAATAAATAGATTAAGAACCATTTATTGACATAGTTTTCTTCTTGAAAATCCTGGAAGATCCAAGATTAACCCATAGTAATTTATAGTATAAAAATTACACATGAATAAGGGTAAATCTTTATGTAAAGTATATTAATTATGCAGTAAAGACTTGTAAATTAAATCCCACATGATTAAATCTCCAGAGCAAGCGCTTTTTCAAGCTCTAACCCCAAAGGAAGTTACAAGTACATGTGATTAAGAATTACTTAGTTTAATTGAGAAAAATAAACATTAAATTAAGTTAATTAATAAACATGGTGACATTTTAATTAACAATGACACCATGCTTCCCTTCTTACCACGAACAGGCTGATCAGAATCACCTGTCAATATTGCCCCAATCCCCACTGACAATTAAATTGCAGAGGAATTAATACAAATATTTTATTATTTAAGGAGGAGGTCTCTTCACCAAATTGAAGAGATCCTCCCCCCATCAATTTTAACATACACCAGATAACTTATTATAAGCTACAAAGGCGCTCACCTTCTCCTGTAAGTAAGGAGGACTGGCCTTTATTTATATACTATCTAAATTAGTTAAAATTCTTCAAAACAAACCCTCCTCAATTAATTAAAATATCTTTAATTAATTGAAAAAACCGTGTTCAAGTCTGGTTAGCCCTTCAGAGGATTTATTCCCATAACTGAAGTTTTGGCAGCAGGGTCATAACCTGTTTTATTTGATACTTAGTGTTTTATAACACTTTAAGTACTTTGCTTTTATTGGAAATTGTCTATTTACACTTTTAAGTGTAAAATACTTCTTTAGTCCTTACTGTACACGCCACAATAAGTGGAGTAGAGTACAGCAAGCTGACAGGTTAGGTGTCGCATGGACCCATCCTGCCCTCACTGCAATGGTCGAGAAACCACCACTCACTTCTTCAACCTCTGCTATCACTACAAGACACAACGAAGGGATCTCCTCAAACAGGCCAGAAGACTCAAGGCCGTCGTAAATCCAAACAAACCCCATCTCCTTCTGAATAACCCAAAGGCGCACTCTGCCGTCTTTAACTTCGTCCGGTCTACCAAAAGACTCACCCACATTTCCTGAAGTGACTACTCTGCACTCCTCTACCCAGCTTGCTCAAACCTTCCCTCTGTTTTATTCTATGCCTTTTTGTTTTCCCTTTTTTTTTGTTTTCTCTTCTCTTCTCTTCCTTCTCCCTCTCTAAGATGTGTCATGAATCACGACGTACACGTTGCTCTAACCAAAAAAGCTGTTAGTCCTGAAACTTTAGTATCTACTTTGTATGTAGTATGACATTGAATATTCATAGTGTGCAATGCCAACGGCCAAATTACACTTTAAAAAAAAAAAAAAAAAAAAAAAGCACTAACCCCAAAGGAAGTTACATGTACATGTGATTAATAATTATTTAGTTTAATTAAGAAAAATAAACATTAAATTAAATTAATTAATGTGAAATAAATATGGCATCATTTTAATTAAAAATGACACCATATTTCACTTCTTACCACGAACAGGCTGATCAGATTCACCTGTCAACATTGCCCCAATCCCCACTGTCAAATAAATTGCAGAGGGATTAATACATAATATTTATTATTTAAGGAGGAAGTTTCTTCACCAAATTGAAGACATCCTCCCCCCATCAATTTTTAACCTACACCAGATAGCTTATTATAAGCTACAAAGGCGCTCACCTTCTCCTGTAAGTAAGGAGGACTGGCCTTTATTTGTATACTATCTTAATTAGTTACAATTCTTCAAACAGATTCCCCCCCAATCAATTGAATACCTTTAATTGTATTGGAAGAACCGTGTATCAATCTGGTTAGCCTTTCTAAGGATTTATTCCCTCAATAGAGGTTTTGGCAGCAGGGTAATAACCTGTTCTTATTTGATACTTAGTTTTTTTATAACACTTAAGTTATTATTCTTATTGGTAATTGGTTCATTACACTTTATAAGTGTAATATTATTCTTTTAGTCATTACTGTACACGCCACAACAAGTGGAGTAGAGTACAGAAAGCTCACAGGTATATTATACAGCCTCACTACAGGTTTTGACTCTATAGTAACCAGATTCCTCTAGTGCATAGTGTGTAGTCAGACTCATTTTAACTTATTTGTGAACAAATGCCTCAAATACCTGACTGGTATATTTTACTTATGTTAGGGGGTATCAAATATTACCAAATCCACCATTATCTAATCAACTGGGTTTGAAAATCCACCATTTTTAAAAACCATGGATATCTATATAAAATGGTTCAGAATTCTCAAAAGTGAATTTTTGTCAAAACAACTAATTCACTGGTTTGAATTGTGGATTTGGTCATACTTTATACCCCCTGTTATCTTATTTGTCTAGAAATGTCTCAAACAAATTAATTAGTGTAATTTCTTCTTTCTGATGAAATGTGAAGCTTATAGCCCTCAAATGTCCACTTTGAAGTGTGTGTCACTGAGAAATGGTCTCAGTTTAGTGAGAATGTGAATATAAGAAGAGGAGGCATTGCATTCAGTCATGGTTAATGATCAGTAATGGGTAAACATAAAATTGTGGAACAGTAAGATGGTTGAGGAAGGATTCACTTCAGTTGCAGGCTACAATGATAAGGGGAGCATACTGTATGAGCGGAAGAGAAATGATGTGGCACATAAGTGGAACAGAAAAGATAATATGGCTGAGGAAGGAATCAATTGAATAGATCTCTAGAATGATCAGGGGAGCATCATGTATATGCAGAGGAGAAACAGGAGTAAAACCAAGCCCAAGGGTTAAACTACTTCATAACCGGGCGTTGATTGTCAGCTTTCTGTACTCTACTCCACTTATTGTGGCGTGTACAGTAAGGACTAAAAAAATAACTTACACTTTTAAATAGTGTAATAAACAAATACTAATAAAAGTAAATACTCAAGTGTAAAAACACTAAGTACAGCAATAAAACAGGTTATTACCCTGCTGCCAAAACTTCTGTTGATTGAGTAATAACTCAGAAGGGCTAACCAGATTTTATACACGGTTCTTCCAATCAGATTAAATGTATTTAATTGATTGGGGGGATTTTGGTTGAGGAATTTTAAATGTAAGATAGTATATAATAAAGGCCAGTCCTCCTTACTTACTGGAGAAGGTGAGCGCCTTTGTAGCTTATAATAAGTTATCTATGTATATTAAAATTGATGGGGAGTAATCTTCATTTTAGTGAAGAAAACTCCTTCTTAAATAATAAAATAAATATTATTTCACAAGCTTCTTTTGAAGCAGTGATCAGGGCAAGATCACCAGGGGGAACTGATCATCCTGTTCGTGATCTGATGTGAAATATGGTGTCATTCCTATGTGGAATGACCCCATAATTATTTCACAATAAATGACTTAGTGGGAAATAATTATTTCAACATTAATTAATTATTTCACTAAGAAGTGCTTGTGAATAAATTTTCTAGGGACTAAGGCTTAGAAAAGCGCTTGCCCTATGTGATCAGTAATGTAAAATCACATGTACTTATGTATTTAACACATACTACATAAGTTATATAATTAAATACATATGTAATCTTATAGTGTATATTACTATGGGTTATGCTGGGATTTTCCAGGATTTTCAAGGAAAAAACTATACCAATAAATGGTTCTTTATCCATTTATTGCGTGTTTGCAAATTGATTTGCCAAGGATTTTCCTTAATTAAATTTCCTTGGATTTTTGATAAAAAATAGATATAATTTTAAATAATTTTGTTATTACATTTTACGTGTAGTCATGAGTGTGGCTTGAACACAGAGCCTTATGTATCAACCAGATATTTCTAGGCTTGTTCTTAACTGTTACACTATATACCAATTGTTGGAACAGTTAAGTATAATTTCTGTTATAAACAGAAGATCTAGTAAAATAAATAAAGTAACAAATAAAATAAAATAAATGATAATATAATTAAACATTATTAATTATTCAGCTTGCAGTTTCAAGTGTTACATAATGTATGTAATATCTTGGTGGCTGACACTCACCCACACTAAAAAAGAGAAAAAAGGCTAATGTCTTTTTTCTGCTCTATAATTTCTTAGTAGAGAATCATTATTAATATCTTTAGCTTCTAACCACTTATCTTTGTCAGCTAAGGAGTTTTTGAATCTTACTAGATATTGCTTACTAGATATTGCTTAATGCTTTGATTATTTCTCATAATTCTTCTATCATTGATGATTTTGTGAGGAATTAGATTTTCATCATCTATTATAGGTGGAACAGGAGTGTTCTTCTTAGCAGGAACATTATTATTTTCTTTGTCAGAAGTGATATACTTCTTAAGGAGACTAATTGGAAAAGTTGGATGCTTTCTATTGAATGGTTCTGTCAATATTACTTCCACTGCATTTGGGCCATGGAAAGCTTTGACTACAAAGGGACCAATAAAAGAGTCTCTAAGTTTCTTAGGACCATCCATGTTAGCAAAGTTTACTGTAGATATCAATACTTGATCACCAACTTTAATGTTAGCTTCTTTATGAGTTTTATCCCATCTTGATTTATTATATTCAACTGCTTGTTTGATACAATCTTGAGCATGTTTTTCTGCTTTAATCATCATATTTAAAAATGATTCAGATGTTGGATGAATGTGTACTGTTTTACTAAGCACACTGGTTACAGGCATAACAGGAGTCCATCCTCTTTCTAACTCAAAAGGAGTTTTCCCAGTAACTGAGTGTTTGCTTGAATTATATGCATATTCAAGGGCTGGTAATAAAGATATCCAATCATGAGTAAAACCATCTTGATCTTTATAACTAAGGCCAAAGGCACAATATCTTCTAATCATGTCTTCCAAAGTTTGTATCATTCTTTCAGCTAAACCATCTGTTTGAGGGTGATAAGCTGTAGAGAAGGCTAATTTAGTACCCATTAAGTTGAATAAATTATCCCAAAATTCAGAAGTGAATTTTGGATCTCTGTCACTGATAATGACTGAAGGACATCCCACATCAGCAATGATATGATTCCAAAATAAAAGAGCTACATCCATTGCATTATTTTCTTTAAAGCAAGGAATAAATCTTGCTCTTTTGGAGAATCTGTCTACCACAACTAAAACACAGTTGTAATTTTCTTTGCCTGCTGGAGGTAATCCAGTCACAAAGTCCATGTTAATGACTTCCCATCTGGATTTTGGTTCATTGATTTCTTGTAACATACCATGTCTTTTACCAGTAGCTTTATTGGCTTTTTGGCACCTGTCACAAGAAGAACAGTATTCTATAACATCTTTCCTCCAATCAAACCACCAAGCTACAGACCTTACTCTTTCAAGTGTTCTGTCAGTAGACATGTGGCCAGAAAACATATTATCATGACATTCAAACAATATATCACTAATATGATTTTGAGATGTAAGTACAAGACTACAAGCATGGTTACTTTTATAATAAAGGAGTCCATCCAGGAGTACAAATCTTTTCTCATCAAATTTTCTTTTCCAAAGTGGATCCAAACCATTTAAAATACCAATATTTTTGAAGTCTGACTTCAGAGCTTCTACAATAATTGTAGTGTTCTTGTTTTTAGAGTAACTATCTACAATTGTTTCAAAGAATTCATCTTTGAGGCTAGTGATTGTAATACCCATGATGGGTAAATCTCTTTCCATATTTTCTTGATCATATGCAGGATTAACTGGAGTGTTTGGTAAAGACCATCTACTAAGTGCATCAGCATTTTTATGAATTAATCCTTCTCTATGAGTTATTGTCATAGAACTTCTCCATTCTTGAATTGAAATTTGCCATCTCAGCATATGTCTATTTGGTGACTTAAGATTAATGAGACTCTTAAGAGCAGTACAATCTGTTATTACTTCAAAGAAACATCCATCTAGATAATAGTACAACTTTTCTAAAGCCCAAACTAAACAAAGGCATTCTAGTTGAGATGCACCATATCTTCTTTCAGAATCTTTCAATTGTCTGGAAATGAAGACTACAGGTCCTTCAACTGGTAAGTCATCTTTAATTTGAACTTGGTGCAAAGCTGCACCTAATCCTTCCATACTAGCATCTACATAAAGTTTGTAGGGTTGGGTAGGGTCAGGGTGAAAAAGCACAGGGGCTGTGGTTAACATTTCTTTTAAAGTGTTATATGCATCTATTCTTTCCTTAGTCATTTCAAATACTACACTAGGGCTGATAAGTTTTGTCAGACTAGAAGATATGGAAGCATAATTTTTCAAATGTTGTCTGTAATAACTCATAAAGCCTAAAAAGCTTTGGAGTTCTTTTACAGTAGTGGGTACTGGTTTGAGTAGAACAGCAGCCACTCTATTTTGATCTATTCCCAAAGTAAGACCAGAAACTACATGTCCCAAAGCTTTGAGTTCATTAAACCCAAAGTGACATTTGGGCGGAGAGATTTTCATATTCATCTTAATGGCCCTTTTAAGGACCAGGTCTAATCTAGTAAGATGTTCATTCCAATCTTGAGAGAAAACAATAATATCATCTATGTAGATAATCAACCATCCTTCTCTAAGCTCATTGTAGAATTCTACATCCATCATTCTTTGGAAATGTGAAGGTGCATTTTTAATGCCAAAGGGCATTCTTAAATATTCATAAACACCTAAATAGCAAATAATCCTCAGATATTTTCTACTCTCAACACTGACAGTGTTTTGATGAAAACCTTTAAGTACATCCATTGTAGAGATATATTTGGCTTTGGCCAAATTTGTAAGTGATTCATTAATTTTAGGCATAGGATACCTGTCTGGGACAGTAACACTATTTAAAGCTCTAAAATCACCACAAAGTCTTGACTTGTTATTATGCCAAGCTATTATTACAGGTGTAGTAATATCCACTTCTTCTCCTGGAGAAACCTTTCTAAGGACTTTCAGTTTTAATAAAGTGTCTATGTGTTCTTTAATAGCTTCCCTGCTTCTGGGGCTAGCAGGATAAGGAGATCTCCTTAAAATTGGAGGAAAAGGTTTCTGAATGGTCAATTGAATGTTGAATTCATGTCCTTTTATTGCTCCAAACTCATCTTTAGGAGTATTGAATGCAATAATATTCATGTACAGGGTATTGTACAACTGAGTAACTTGATCACTTGACAGTTTCTCATATACATGAGCTTCTTCTTTTATTTGGTTTTTTAAAAGGAATGATATTATTAAAAGAAGAAGAACTTCTAGTATCATAATGATACTGTACTGTACTATCTCCAATTGTAACATAATTGGAATCTGAGTTGATCAGATTAATTTTATAAGCATGTAAATAATTATTACCAATTATGAAATATTGAGCTTTAATATCTTCCATTACCATGAAAGTCATGTTCATAGAAACTGTACCAAGTGTAATATCATAGTTAATTTTTCCTATGTAATTAAGTTTTTGATTACAACTTTTGTAAGTCTTGTTGTCAGGACTAATCAGTTTAGATTTATAATCTTTGTCTATTTGGGACAAGTATCTAGTACCAACACAAGATACATAAGCACCTGAATCAAGTAAAGTGTTTATAATTATGTTATTTAATTTCATTCTCATAACACTACTCTTGCCTTTGCTTTCATCTATATGAAAGATATTACCAACAACATCTTGAGACTCTTCTTCAAGTTCAGAGTCCTCATCAATTTCTGGATCTTCTGATTGTTCAGAATCTTTATTTTCAGATATAGTGTTAACAAATTTCTTTCTTCTGCAGTCTTTAGCTACATGTCCTTTAATATTACAATTTGTACATTTAACATCAGAATAAGTCTTTTTATCTGATGTAACAGGAGGACTTGCAACAAATGGTTTGTTTTGGTACTTTGATCTTTTACCCAAATTAGTCTGATCAACTATTTCTTGTAGAACATTTATAAATGTACTGATATCAGCTTGAGTTGTGTCTAATGCACATTTAACTGCATAAGCCACCTCTCCATCACACAAGTCTAATAATTTAATATTGATTTGCTCAATATTTAAATAAGGTTCAATTGACTTAATCCTTCTGTACTGTTTAGTAACCCAGGATGATACAGAAGGATTATTGGCATCAAATCTTGAAGTATAAAAGGCTTTTTGTACCCTTCTTCTCCAAGTAGCATTACCAAATTTCTTTTCAATTTGTTGTTTCCACCATTCCCATGTTTGAAGACCAAATTGGGTTTTGATGCCTTTATACCATTGATTGGCAGAATTTTTAAACAACAGATTTAATCTTGAGATTATAATTCTATCATGTAAATCTATGTCAGATTTTAAGGTGTCAATCCATTCAATAAATTCTGTATGGTCATATTCCCCTTCACCTGTAAAGGTGGGCCAATCAGATGTTTTGGGAATAGAGGCTAAAATCTGTTTCCTCACTTCTTTGTCTACATCTATTAGATGTGTATCAGTTTGATAATTGTTCAAGTTATCAGAATTTTGTAATTTAACATGAGAATTTATGTTTTGATTCAGATTCTTATGTTCTAAAGAGTTTAAGTTCTCTTCTTCAAAAGAATTTAAAGGAAGGTCTTCAACAATTAAAGATTTAACATTTTTATTTAAATGAGGGACAGATTGATTTAATTTAAATGATTCCAAATTCTTAGTAAGTAAAGCTTGGTTCACTTTTATTTCTGATATGTCAGAAATAATTTCATCAATTTTTTGTTCAATTGATTTAACCTCTTTACCTTTAAAACTTAATGTTTGAACTTCACTCTCCAGCTTATTTGTAACAAGCCTCAAATGTTCATTGAGGGGCTCTACATCTTTTAAGAAATATTTTTGTATTTCAGTAGTGATGTCACTACACATGTCCAAAATATTAGTCTGGTTTGTGCAGACTTCTTCAATGAATTGAGATTGAGAAACAATTTTCTCTTCAGTTTTTAAGTTATTTTTATCTACAACTTGTTCTATTTTCAGAAACATATCAGATAAAGTGTGTAAAAAAAATTCTTTAGTAACAATGTCATCTATTCTTGATGATTGTTGGTGTCTCGAGCCCGTTGGTCTTGTCGAGAATGGTCTATGTATTGATAAGTCCCCTGTATTTGACGGGCCAGGCGGAACATCTCGCCGTAAACTGAATTGCGATATTCGCGCCTGGACATGCGGCGCTGCGTGTTGCGGCGCTGCGGACCGGCTTGAGCTTGGTTGGGCTGCTGGCGCCGGTTTTGCGCTGGAGGCGCTGGCGGCGCTGGGGGCTGCGGTTGCGGCGCCGGTACTGGAACCGGTTCTCTGACTGTTTCGACGGGATTCTCCACGTTGGGAGTGTCCGGCGTCGAGGATGCTGGATTGCTCGAGGCTTCTGAGACCTGGGTCTGACGAAGCGCTCTCCTTATGGAGAAGGGGTTCCACCCCTCCGTCAAGATCAAGGTCTTTGGAGTTCCCAAAATTCTCGTGAGACTGCGATGCGTTGCCAGGGCTTGCGTGAAGAAAAGATCCTTCATCGCCGTATCCGCCGATGAAGCTTCCTGGTAGCCTCTGAAGTTGGCTTGGTGCTGTTCCAAGATCACTCTGGCTGCCGGGTTTAGACTTGCGTGTACTAGGAGCAAGAGGGGGATAGTCAGCGATTTTTCCGGCTAAACGGTTGCTGACACGGGAGGAAGTTACTAACTTTCGTCCCGCTCCGCTATTTGGGCTGGAGTTTCTACGATCAGACATTGTTTTTTAGAATATGTATTAGTTTTATATGTATTTTCGGTTAAAAGGAAATAATAAAAAAATTATATACGCGGGGTTATCGGGATCCACGCGTCGGCGGTGACTAATCGAGCTTCTCCAGGTGGTAGAGATAAGGTTAGTTTGATAATGTTTATCAAAGAATATTTTGAATAAGGATAAGGGATTTGTCAAAAAAAAATTTGATGAAATTTTCGAATTTTTTGTTTTGTAAAAAAAAAAAAAAAAAAAAAAAAATTAATAAATTAATTTATATGAGGCCAAAAAGAATTTTATGGCCACTGTTGGGACTCCAAATGTCAGCTTTCTGTACTCTACTCCACTTATTGTGGCGTGTACAGTAAGGACTAAAAAAATAACTTACACTTTTAAATAGTGTAATAAACAAATACTAATAAAAGTAAATACTCAAGTGTAAAAACACTAAGTACAGCAATAAAACAGGTTATTACCCTGCTGCCAAAACTTCTGTTGATTGAGTAATAACTCAGAAGGGCTAACCAGATTTTATGCACGGTTCTTCCAATCAGATTAAATGTATTTAATTGATTGGGGGGATTTTGGTTGAGGAATTTTAAATGTAAGATAGTATATAATAAAGGCCAGTCCTCCTTACTTACAGGAGAAGGTGAGCGCCTTTGTAGCTTATAATAAGTTATCTATGTATATTAAAATTGATGGGGAGTAATCTTCATTTTAGTGAAGAAAACTCCTTCTTAAATAATAAAATAAATATTATTTCACAAGCTTCTTTTGAAGCAGTGATCAGGGCAAGATCACCAGGGGGAACTGATCATCCTGTTCGTGATCTGATGTGAAATATGGTGTCATTCCTATGTGGAATGACCCCATAATTATTTCACAATAAATGACTTAGTGGGAAATAATTATTTCAACATTAATTAATTATTTCACTAAGAAGTGCTTGTGAATAAATTTTCTAGGGACTAAGGCTTAGAAAAGCGCTTGCCCTATGTGATCAGTAATGTAAAATCACATGTACTTATGTATTTAACACATACTACATAAGTTATATAATTAAATACATATGTAATCTTATAGTGTATATTACTATGGGTTATGCTGGGATTTTCCAGGATTTTCAAGGAAAAAACTATACCAATAAATGGTTCTTTATCCATTTATTGCGTGTTTGCAAATTGATTTGCCAAGGATTTTCCTTAATTAAATTTCCTTGGATTTTTGATAAAAAATAGATATAATTTTAAATAATTTTACTATTATATTTTACGTGTAGTCATGAGTGTGGCTTGAACACAGAGCCTTATGTATCAACCAGATATTTCTAGGCTTGTTCTTAACTGTTACACTATATACCAATTGTTGGAACAGTTAAGTATAATTTCTGTTATAAACAGAAAATCTAGTAAAATAAATAAAGTAACAAATAAAATAAAATAAATAATAATATAATTAAACATTATTAATTATTCAGCTTGCAGTTTCAAGTGTTACATAATGTATGTAATATCTTGGTGGCTGACATTGATAAACGCACACCAATTTTTTTTGGCGTGCGGGGCCTACACGCCATTTTTTTTGGCTTGTAGGGTCTACACGCCAAACAAATTGGTGTGTGGGAGCGCACGCCAAACAAATGGCGTGTGGGTCCCACACGCCAATTTTTTTTGGTGTGTGGGAGCGCACACCAATTTTTTTTGGCGTGTGGGAGCGCACGCCAAACAATTGGCGTGCGGGTCCCACACACCATTTGTTTGGCGTGTGGGGGGACGCTGACATAATAGAATTGGAGGGCCAATTCTATTACGTGAGCAAGCCCAGCCGGGAGGAAGTCCTCCCGCTGGGCTCGCTCACGTAATAGAATTGGCCCTACAATTCTATTATGTCAGCGTCCCCCCACACGCCAAACAATTGGCGTGTGGGACCCGCACGCCAAAAAAAATTGGTGTGTGGGACCCACACGCCATTTGTTTGGCGTGCGCTCCCACACACCAATTTTTTTGGCGTGTAGACCCTACACGCCAAAACAAATGGTGTGTAGGCCCTGCACGCCAAAAAAAATTGGCATGCGGGTTGGCATTGGCGTGCATTTATCAACGCCCTTCATAACTGGACCCCCGGAATAGATTCTGGGTCAACTTGGCCATAAAAACCAATTGTACAAACTTGTAAATAACCACCAAGTCCTCTTTTCTCCCGGTCAGAAGGCTCTTGTATTTCCATAAGGTGGCCTTGTAAAAACTGAAGGCTTTTCCTATTGGGTTCATGTCAGGAGATTAGGCTGGCAAGTAAAGCAGCAAGGAGCCACTTGCTTCAACAACATCCATGACTAATCTGTTGTGGTGGATATGGGCATTGTCCATCACTAGGGTGCTGTTAGGTAAAGGAAAGGGATTCATAGATGGGATCTACCATCAAGATAATGATCAGTCAGAACCAAGAAATAAACCCCCACATTGGCGTACTTACCAATATGTTGGCCAAGAAGTACTCAAAATAAAATTGGTCAACCATTTCCTCCTGTAGGGTGTGGGCAACCAAGGTCAAGGTAGAGATTGCCAGGATGATGTTGAATTGGTGTGTACTGCGCTTGCAAGCAACCCTTTGGGTAAATTTACCTACCGCTGCCCATCCTCTGGTTATCAAAAAGGCCTCAAGACTCACCCTAGACTAATCTGGCCATGGAAAGGGGTGTGAGAATGTCAGAAATACTATTAACAAACCCAAGTATAAAAAGAAAAAAGCTAGCTGACCTGTGAATACTAAGCATTCCAAAGGTGTCAGCCTATGTGATGCCAAGGATAAGTCCTTCTAGCTACACATGGTGATAATTACAAGGTAAGAGTGTAATAACTCTGGGTAAGGGATAAAAGGTTATAATTCCCAAAGAATGTGGGGAATGGTGATGTAAAAAAATAGGGAAAAAAGGTAATAATTATATTAAATAAATTTAATATAATTAAAACCAGAGGGGCCTGATAAATAAGGGGTGGTTTAGATCCCTCTAAGGTATCTTGCATGTAAATATGCAGATGATTTAGGTACCTGGAACACTGGGGCCTGTTGTAACAGGGGTGGTTTAAATCCCAGGAAAGGAAAGGGGGAATATCTTCAAGAAAAGGGTTATTACTTACTAGTAATAATCCTAGAGGGAACTTGGGGATATTCAGGGTAAAACAAGACAGTTTTTGGCGCTTTTATGGGTGGCTGGTAGAGCTGGGTGGTAACTGTAGTTTTGTTGGGGAAGACAAGGCTAAAGAATAACTACTAAGGAACTTACCAGACTGTTTATAAAGATGTATATCTAAAATAATAGGTGGGTATTGGGAAGCATGAGGAGCCTTCTTTGGGCGGTTGAAGAGATCCTTAAATAGTCTTGAGATCTCTCTGGGGACCCTGTAGGTGTTATTGGCCAACTTGTGGGTGCTTTGACTGTCAGCTTGCTACTATGACAGAGCAACCTGTCACAAGCTTTTACACTACTTGTTACAAAAGTTACATAGAATATCATATAAAAGTTAATATATTATTTGATATTCTGAATCTGCGCTAAAAATAACCTAGGGTACCTCACTCATAGGTACCCCTAATTCTTACTCCTTTGTTATGTAAATTAGCAAGTACCTTTAGAAATAAAAGGCACTTGCATTATTGTATGCTTATATATATATATACATATGCGTAAACCCCATTTACAGTCACGGAAATGAGGTGTTGTGTAAATTGGGGGAGATAGTGTAAATCCACTGTGTTTTACTCAAACCCTGCCTACCGCAGTCCGCATACCTTGAATTCAACCCACGTGACTGAGAGCCCACTCCAAAGTTGGAGTATAAGCCCCCACACAATCATCAGACCCCTTACAGTCTCTCAGCGTGGCACGCGAACACCAAAGCCAACAACAGGTACACTCAAGGCAACAAAACACGCCCCAGTAACTTCATTACATATGTTACATATGTAATAAAGATTACTGGGGACTAGAATAAATAATTATATTATTTTATTATTATTGTACACAAAAAATAACTACAGTATTGACTGAACAACAGTATAAAACAACTACTGTGGCTTATTATAAAATACAAATAAGCCACTGGTACTAATCAATATCAACCAGTACTAATGTACTATACACTGTAATTAACACAATATATGTATTAATTTGGTGACATGTACTCTAAGCAATAGCTGCTTTAGCATCACCAATAAGGCCAAAATGGCCAAAAATGTGGTCAAAGCTCCCACAAGTTGGCCAATAATACCTACAGGGTCCCCAGAGGGATCTCAGGACTATTTAAGGAGCTCTTCAACCACCCAAAGAATGCTCCTCATGCTTCCCAATACCCACTAGATTACTTACCACCATTTACTTTAGATACACATCTTAATCAACAGTCTGGTAAGTTCCTTAGTAGTTATTCCTTAGCCTTGTCTTCCCCAACAACACTAAAGTGTACAACCAGCTCCACAATCAACTCATCAAAGCGCCCAAAACTGTCTTGTTTAAACCAGAATATCCTCAAGCTCTCTCTAGGATTATTACTAGTAAGTAATAACCCTTTTCTTGAAGATATTCCCCCATTTCCTTTCCTGGGATCAACCCACCCCTGTGTCAACAGGCCCCAGTGTTCCAGGTACCTAAATCCTCTGCATTTATTTGCAAGATACCTTAGAGGGATCTGAACCACCCCTGATTTATCAGGCCCCTCGGGTTTTAATTATATTAAATTTATTTAATATAATTATTACTCTTTTTCTCTATTTTTTACATCACAATTACCCAACAATCTTTGGGAATTATAACTTCTATCCCTTACCCAGAGTTTTAACACTCTTAACTTATATCTGTGCACCACATGTAGCTAGAAGGACTTTTCCTTGGCATCACGTAGGCTGACATTGACCACATTTTGGCCTTCTTGGTGATGCTACAGCAGCTAGTGCTTTGAGTATAAGCCACCAATTTAATACATACTATTTTCATTATTATTTGTAATAATTATAGTATGTATTAAATCAGTACTGGTTGGTATTTATTAGTATCTGTCGCTTAATGCTATCTTCTAACAAGCCACAGTAATTTGTTTTGTACTGTGTTCAGTATTACTGTACTTATTTTTTGTATATATAATAACATAAAATAATAAAATTATTTATCCTAGTCCCCAGTAATCTTTATTACATATTTAACATATGCAATGAAGTTACTGGGGCGCTTGTTTTTGCCTTGAGTGTATATTTTATTTGCTCTGGTGTCCGCGTGCCACACAGGGGGGCGGCTTGTAATCCAAATTTGGAGCTGGCTCCCAGTCAAGTGGGTTTAGTTCCAGTTATGCGGACTGTGGTATATGGGTTTGGAGTAAAACACAGTGGATTCAAACTATCTCCCATAATTTACACAACACCTCATTTCAGTGACTGGAAATGTGGTTTAAATATATATGTAAATATATATAAGCATACATTAATGTAAGTGCCTTTTATTTCAAAAGGTATTTGCTAAATATTTAATGCTAGTTTACATAGTCAAGGAGTAGGAATTAGGGGTACCTGTAAGTGAGGTACCCTAGGTTAAATTTAGTGCAGATTTAGAATATAAAATAATATTCCAACTATTATTTGATGTAATATATTTTTATGTGTATTTTGATTTTACTAATGTTTTCCAATGCTTGTGACAGGTTGCTCTGTCATAGTAGCAAGCTGACGAAAGGGATTCCAGCCACCCAAGAAACTTACTGAGCCTGCTTGTAGGTGTCCTCCTTAGGATGAACAACTCAAATTTTCTTTTTCAACATGTTCAAGCAATGGTGGAGAGTGTTCAAGATTGTTGAGACAGATAAATGTGTGCCATGCGGTCATACAAACTTTTCTGGATTTTGTTGGCGTACATCAAGGGTTTCTTGGAGACTAGCTCCTTGATAAAAATCCTCATTAGACAGGTTGAGGGGGTGTCCTCTAGATTTATACATCTCCAGGTTGCACACTACCACCCAAGTATTCATATAGAGGTGCCCAGGTAATTTTTAATCTTGTCAACCTGCTTGCCATCAAGTGATTCTGTGACCACCGCATATTTGAGTTCCAGCGAGTATTTGATGAACCCCTTTGCCTGGATAAAATGTAAGATTATTTGTTATCAGCTGATGGGGGGTTGATAAACGCACACCCACGCCAACCCAAAATGGTTTGTTTTGCCCACACACCATTTCGGGTTGGCGTGTTTGGCAGGCACGCAAAGGTTTGGCCTGCTCATGGTCAATCCTTGGCGTTCCGCATGCCCACCCCCGTGGGAGTGGGCTTTGTCAGCTGGGAGGAAATCCTCCTGGCCAATGAGGTTGTATAACCTTGTTGACCAGGAGGATTTCCTCCTGGTCAACAAGGATATACGTTCATTGGCCAGGAGGATTTCCTCCTGGTCAACAAGGATATACGTTCATTGGCCAGGAGGATTTCCTCCTGGCCAAAAATGGCCAATGAGATTATACAACCTCTTTGGCCAGGAGGATGTCCTCCTGGCCAACAAGGCTGTACAACCTTGTTGGCCAGGAGGATTTCCTCCTGGCCAACAAGGCTATACAACCTTTTTGGCCGGGAGGATTTCCTCCTGGCCAAAAAGGTTATACAACCTTGTTGGCCAGGAGGATTTCCTCCCAAATCCTCCTGGCTGGCGAGGTTATACAACCTTGTTGGCTGGTGTGGTGATCCATTCCACTTCATTACCATATTTTCAATAACTAATTAATCACTTATAAATCCCAAACACTTACATATCCTGACTTACTATATGGACCACCTGACTTACTACAATTACCCCCTAAATATACCAGAATTACAGATCCCACAAATTAGTATACATATATAGTAGAGTCACCATCAAACCTATAAATATAAATATAAATATCAATATCAATGTCAATATCAATATCAATATCAATATCAATATCAACAGCTCAGTCACTCAGCTAAAACTAAATATCATATCATATCATATCATTATCCCCCTCTCTTGTTTGGTCCACCTTGACTCAAGAGTTATAAAACCTTACCTTATATTATAAAATACTTATACAAACTATTACATATACTTTCATACAACACATTCCCTTATCCATTCCTCCCACCTGGTGTGTGTAGTAAGCAAGTTCATCAGTACTAGTCTTCTAAGAATAAATATAAATTGACCACACCTTTACTTTACTCTTAGTGTTACACTCATTCCCCTCAGCATTAGTCAGGAAGGCAGCTTTACATTAGCACCCTTGGTATAACTTACATTAGTACTAGTGTAATCATCCATTTGCCTTCCAACCTCTATTCTGCCCTTGAGTAGTTCCACACCAGGAGGAAATCCTCCTGGTCAACAAGGTTATAAAACCTTGTTGGCCAGGAGGAAATCCTCCTGGCCGACAAGGTTGTATAACCTCATCAGCCAGGAGGATTTCCTCCTGGCCAACAAGGTTGTATAGCCTTTTCAGCCAGGAGGAAATCCTCCTGGTCAGCAAGGTTATACAGCCTCTTCTGCTGGGAGAATTTCCTCCTGGCGGACGGGGTTGTATAGCCTTGTTGACCAGGAGGAAATACTCCCGGCCAACAAGGTTGTATAGCCTCTTTGGCCAGGAGGATTTCCTCCTGGAAGACATCAGTAGCGTGTGCAACTTGCACACACTGCTGATGTGTATTGGATACATATACACTATGTGTATACAATACACATAGGCCATAGGCCACAGCGTGCGGCCCCACCCACATATCCATTGGCTTGCGGGTGGGCCGCCAAGAAGAACACCAATGTTGATTGGTGTTCTTTCAAAGCATACCAATTGCCATTGGTGTGCTTTCAAAGCACACCAATTGCCATTGGTGTGCTTTCACAGCACACCAATTTCCATTGGTGTGCTTTCAAAGCACACCAATTCATTGGTGTGTTTCACATGCATGCCAATGCATTGGCATTTGGCGTGCCTGGAAACACACCAACAGGAATTGGGGTGCCTGCCAAAATAGGCTGGCAGGGGCGTCAAAACACGCCAATAGCCCCTGGCATGGGCGTGCATTTATCAACACCCCAGCTGATGAGGGGGGAATGAAGATAGGGAAAAATGAGACTGATTACTTAGAACTAGAGTTGTGTTTGAGGTGGAGGACAGGAAAGGATTGATATGGATTATGCCGGTTTGGGAGTGGATGATATCTGGATATCCATGCAGGCCACGTGGCAGTTACCCTGCAGCCCCCAAAGTTTGGGGCGGGGAAAATATTTTCAGTGGGGCAAAAAAAATTGGGGGGGGGGGATTTGCAACCTTTCCTGACATAGCTGTATATAGTTCTCCCTGAAGTCCCGGTACTGGTTCCTTTTCTTCTATTTACCAAGTTTAGGACCAATACCAAGGGTTGCATGGGCTGATAGCAGCACATATCTTCCTTTCAGGTTAGTCCAAGTTCACCAATTTTAGGACCAATACCAAGGCATGCACTGGCTGATAGTGAGACATATCTTCTTTGCAGATTGCAATAGTTCACAAGGATATCTACATATAACTAAGGGAATGCCCTTTGCGAGCCAAAATAACATGCACCCTTTGTACTGTATCAATACATGCAACCTAACAGGTCAACATTGGCCTGTTGGGTTGCATGAAAGGGATTCCGGATCAGGGTCAATCTGTTTAAGAAGTCACCCATCAATGGCTCCTCTCAGCAAAGAGCTTCCCAAAAATTGGGGGCTATACACTTGTAATCCTATCAATGGGTTACTGATTTTTAAGTCATAGCTCAAACAACCAGACAGAAAGAAAAGAAAATAGCACTGAAGAAATTCTATCTTCAATAAATTGATAATATTGGAAGATATGTTTAGGAAGGACAGTCATAAAGATAGAAAGAGAATGATTCAGTGCAGAGAAATTGGGAAGAAAAGAAGGGAAAACAAATAGTGTCAGCTTGCTACTATGACAGAGCAACTTGTCACACGATTTTACACTACTTAGTAAAAAATTACATAGAATATCAAATAATAGTTAAGATATTATTTGATATTCTGAATCTAAGCTAAAAATAACCTAGGGTACCTCACTCATAGGTACCCCTAATTCTCACTCCTTCATTATACGTGATGCCAAGGACAAGTCCTTCTAGCTACACATGGTGCAAAGATATAAGGAAAGAGCTTTATCACTCTGTGTAAGGGATAGATTTTATAATTCCCGAATAATATTGGGGAATTGTGACGTAAAAAATAGAGAAAAAAGGTAATGATTATATTAAATTCATCTAATATAATTAGAACCAGAGGGGCCTGATAAATCAGGGGTGGTTTAGATCCCTCTAAGGTATCTTGCAAATAAATGCAGAGGATTTAGGTACCTGGAACACTGGGGCCTGTTGACATAGGGGTGGTTTGATCCCAGGAAAGGAAATGGGGGAATATCTTCAAGAAAAGGGTTATTACTTACTAGTAATAATCCTGGGGAGAGATTGAGGATATTCCGGGTGAAACAAGACAGTTTTGGGCGCTTTGATGAGTGGATTGTAGAGCTGGATGGTCACTGTAGAGTTTTTGGGGAAGACAAGGCTGAAGAATAACTACTAAGGAGCTTACCAGACTGCTTATAAAGATTTGTATCTGAAGTAAATTGTATGTAAGTGTTTTAGTGGGTATTGGAAAGCATGAGGAGCCTTCTTTGGGCGGTTGAAGAGCTCCTTAAATAGTCTTCAGATCCCTCTGGGGACCCTGTAGGTATTATTGGCCAACTTGTGGGAGCCAACAGTGGGCCAGCTACGCTAACAGTAGCGGCAGCGTAGCACAATGTTAGGTTTTTTAGCTACACTAACAAAAAGTTACTGTTAGCGGGGAAATTATTCAGCTAACACTACAATATATTTGGGGGAAAAAAAAACTGATAGCGTAGTGTTAGCGCGAATTCCAAAATCTAGCTAACGCTAAATGGAAATCAATGTAGTGATTTTGTAGCGGATGTAGCGGGAAATAAAGCTACGCTAGCCTTAAGCTTAATTGTATTCTCAGCTACGCTAACAAATAGTGTAGCGATGTTCCCATTTACCCTAAATGTTAGCATAACTTTGGAACTGAAAAAAATATAACTTTAACTGAAACAAAAAAAGTTCCCAGGAAAACATCTCAGGTTATTTATTGCAAAAAATAAGTACTGGTAAGAAAAAATGGGGGTTTTTTTTTTCTACTTGTGATAATATACTAATTTAAAATAATTGCAAAGAGGGACCGATAGAACCAAGACTATTTTTCATTTTGACTAAAATCAACATAAGAAATAATAATGCTCTGTGCTTTTGCAAACTTTCCTACTGACTGTAAACCCTCTTTCAACCACATGTGACTACTAACACATCTTTCAATTGTACGAGGGAGAAAGCTACCTTGACCACTAGAACAAACATCTGCAGCTGAGGAAAAAGTACGTTCTGCTGCACAAGAAGATCCCAAGCTTGCTAAATAGTCTTTGGCCAATGAGGCAAGAACTGGGTAAGTGGACGAATGATCCTGAAAGCAAAATAAAATTGTTTAATTCTCAGATAAAACAAAATTTTATTTGGTTGAATGAAATAAAAATAGATAACGTACCTTCCACCACACAAGAATACTCTTTGGATGCTTTCTGACTGGACCAGCTAATCGATCCATGTTCTTGACATAAACTTCAAGCTCTTTGCTTTCAGCTGATACTTCTGGAGCATTGAAAAGATCAAGGATATTATCATGAACAGCAACATGATTGATTGATTCCTCCAACACTTCAACTTCAGACTGCTTTTTCCTCTTCAACAGCTCATCTTGTTTGGAAAATAGCTGTTCCAATAATTTTTCTGCCCTATTGTGTTCATCTGGCCAGCAGTGTGAAAAAACTTTGAGCCGAAAGGTTGGGTGAAGTATTGTTGCAATAACGAGTGTTTCACATTTGAGGGCTTCTGCTTGGTAAACCTCCAGCTTCTCAATCATTTTGATGTACATTGGATGGAAAGGATGTCCTTGGGTGCATTGTTCCTCTTTTTTCTTCAAATTGGAGATAGAGGGGTTGGTTTGTGGATAGGATGGCCGAGGCTGTTTAGTGGAATGGATGGATATAAATCAAGCTCCATATGTGCCACACGGTGCCATTGGGAAGTAGACATTGGTTGGGCTGGAGGATTTAGATTGGTACCAAGAATTGAATTTGCCTGCAACTGTTTGTGCTGTTCAACTCCTTGCCTTCTTTTATATTCCTTCTTTGCTAACCTGCTTGATGGTGTATGATGACTGATCGGCCATGGGTCACCAGGAAGATTTTCAGGTTCCCAGTGTCACAACATATCCCGCAATCATCACATTTCATCAATCAAGATAGCAAAGAAGAATAATAAAAGAAATCAAAAAGAAGAACACAAGAATTTATTAATATAAGGTTAATCAAGGATAATATTAGAGAAAACCACGCCGTCTTTTCCCCATAGTTTACAAGGTGGCAGCCAGTGGGTGGTGGGTGGCAGGCAGCAGGTGAGTGGCAGGAAGTGGGTTGCAGGTGGCAGGCAGAGGGTAGCAGGTGGCAGGATAAATAAGAAAATAATCAAAAAAAATTGAGGCCAAATGTAGCTCCTTTTATAGCCAACAAGGGGGGGGGGGAAATGGCCAAATGGATGGCTTGGAAAACTACGGTACATTTTCTCTCTGAGCCTGCAAGCCACACAGTTTTTTTTTCTTTTTTGAAAAAAAAAATCAACATAAAAAAAAAGGTGAAAAACCTTGATTGTTGAAAAACAAAACAAATTTAACATGAACAAATGAAAAAAAAAATGCTGAATAAAAAAATTATTTGAAAAAAAAAAAAAAAAAAAAGCAAGCAAGTTAAACATAAAAAATTAAAAATAATTGATGGAAAACATTTTTTTTTGAGAAAAAATAATAAACATACAAATCCTTTTTTGGATTGCAGTACTTGCGGAAGTGCTGCAGTTAAAATGCAGCTGTTTTAACTGCAGCACTCGCACAAGTACTGCCATCAAAATATATTTTTTGATGGCAGTACTTGCGCGAGTGCTGCAGTTAAAAGGCAGATGTTTTAACTGCAGCACTCGCGCGAGTACTGCCATCAAAAAATATTTTTTGATGGCAGTACTCGCGCAAGTGCTGCAGTTAAAACATCTGCCTTTTAACTGCAGCACTCGCGCGAGTACTGCAATCAAAATATATTTTTTGATGGCAGTACTCGCGCGAGTGCTGCAGTTAAAAGGCAGATGTTTTAACTGCAGCACTCGCGGGAGTACTGCCATCAAAAAATATGTTTTGATGGCAGTACTTGCGCGAGTGCTGCAGTTAAAACAGCTGCATTTTAACTGCAGCACTCGCGCGAGTACTGCCATCAAAACATCACTTTTGATGGCAGTACTCGCGCGAGTGCTGCAGTTAAAATGCAGCTGTTTTAACTGCAGAACTCGGGCAAGTACTGCCATCAAAAAATATGTTTTGATGGCAGTACTCGCACATCGAGGAATGCAGTCAAAACAGCTGTCTTTTAACTGCATTCCTAGCGCAAGTACTGCCATCAAAACATCTGTTTTGATGGCAGTACTCCCGCGAGTAATGCAATTAAAACAGCAGTTGTTTTAATCACATTACTTGCGCAAGTACTGCGACCAAAACAGATGTGTTGATTGCAGTACTTGTGAAAGTAATGCAATCAAAAACCTAATTTTTTTTACTCTTTTATTCTTTGATGTATATTTATTTTGTTTCTCAATAAACAATGTTTTTCTTTTATTTATTTTTATTTTTTATTTTTTATTTTTTATTTTTTATTCATTTATTTTTTATTTTTTTTGTTTCTTTACAAATAAAAATGTTTTTCATTTTTTTTTTTTTGATTTCTTCATGGTTAATTTGGGTTTTTTTTCAAACAAAAAAAAGCTTTTCAGCATTTTTATGTTGACTTTTTTATGTCTGTTTTTTTTTCTTTCAAAAAATAGGTCTTTCAACATGGCTTGGCCAGTACAGAAGTTAAAACATTTGTGTTTTGATTGCTGCACTTGCACAAGTACAGCAATCAAAACTGGTTTTTTATTTGTTTATTTCTATGTGTAATTTTATGTTTTTTACAAGCTAACATGTAGCGGGAAAAAATTTAGCTAACAACTAACATTTAGCGTAGCGTAGTGTAGATCTGAAGCCACTACGCTAATGAGAACTTCAAAATTTGATAGCGGCGAAAAAACTACGCTACTTGTTAGTGTAGCGGGTATTGTCCAAAGCTAACACTACAAAAAATATTGTCTGAGACATTTCTAGCTACACTAACTGTTAGTTTAGCGGGCTGTAGCGGCAGCTAACACTACAAATATTTCATCAAAAAAAAAGCCGCTACGCTAACAGTTAGTGGTCAAATAGCGTAGTGTAGCGTAGCGGCCCACTGTTGTGGGAGCTTTGACCACCTTTTGGCCATTTTGGCTTTATTGGTGACACTACAGCAACTATTGCTTACAGTACATGTCACCAAATTAATCCATATAGTTTTGTCTTATTATTTTATTTATTGTGTTAATTACAGTTTATAGTATATTAGTACTGGGGGTGTTGATAAATGCACGCCAATTTTTTTTGGTGTTTAGGCTCCGCACACCAAAAATAATTGGCGTGTGGGTCCCACACGCCAATTGTTTGGCGTGTGGGGGGATATTGCATGTGATATCCCCATACACATAGTACATATATGCATTATGTGTATGGGGATATACACATGCCCTTGCTCACGTAATCAAACCGGTGGACCAGCTCAATTACGTGAGCAAGCCCCAGTCTGATTCCTGAAAGGGATCAGACCGTTGGTCTGGTTTTTTTCAACCAGAACCACCACCAAATCCCAAACCCGCAATCACCACCACCAACCAATTCAAAAAAAAACAAAAATGTGAGTCTTGAACAGAAAAAAAAAAATGAAAAAAAAATTAGGGAAAAAAAATGAGACAAAAACACATGAAAAAAAACACGAAAAAATGAGAAAAAAAATGAAAAATGAAAAAAGAGACAAAAACACAAAAAAAATGAAAAAAGAGACAAAAAAAACAAAAAAAAACAGAAAAAAAAGAGAAAAAAAAAATCCCCAAAAAAAAAGAAATTATAACATATACTTTTGTGGGAGAAAAGAAGCCCACAGGCCCAGGGCCCTCTCCAAGACCCAACTGGCCCAAAAGACAGGGCCCAATGGCCATGAGAAGGGGCCTGCCTCTGCCCATCACCTCCAGTGGGCCCACAGGCCCACTTTGATGCTCCAAAGGGGAAATAAAACATTCAAAGGGGCCATCCAAACCCCCCAGGGGGCTCAAAGGGCCCCATATAAGCCCCAGAAGCACACCATCCCCCTCCAAAAGTGGCCCAATGGGCCCATCTCAAACACATCCATTCCCCCACATCTCTTCCATTTGTTTTTTTTTTTAAATTTTTTACTGGAGATATAGTAACACATGCTGACATACTCTCCCATTCAAATGCAAACAGATTCTGCACAATTCACCAATTTGACTTCAACATTCAATAATGTCTTCACATCAGACCAGTGAACTAGGAAGTAAGATCCTGTCCTTTATTTTGTGTATAATATAAGTCCCTGGCTCACTCCCACCCACCCTCCCACCATTACACAGGTTTGGATCTCTGGGAAAAATGCACAGAGCTGGTGCGGCACCCTGCGTTGAAACCAGATGAACGTGAAAACCTGGAGAATTGGGCCTCTAAAATAAAGGCTGAATAGAAGCATTCAGACAATGAGAATGACCAGGTCTCCAGAACCCCGGCACCGGCTAGAAAAACCTTAGGCGCCACTAGGACCGCTGCACCACAGTCCCACCCACACCCTGAATTTGCAACCAACTCAATGGCATACTTATATGCACACACACCTGATCCCCTACCTCCAGCAACCAACCCAATCCCCAGATTCAATCAATTTGCAAACCAAATCAACAAGGTTGTTCAATATGACAACAGCCAGCCCAACGCGACAAACTCAGCCAAAGGTCAATAGTGGTAATACTTCTGTGATGCCTCACGGGACTTTGGATAACCTCTGATTATACTTTCTCAAATTTTTGTGCTCCATGGGATTTAACCAGATTGGTGATGATGGTTTGCCAATGGTTGATTGGAAAAAAACCCATGAAGAGTTTCACAAATGTTTTTCTATTCAAAACCTCCAAATTTTGTTTTCCCAAGATATAGAAATAGCTGTTTCCAACTAACACTTCTGATATATGTACCAGGGGTTTTTTTCTTCTTTGGTTTCCCTTTTATTTCTCAGTCACATGCCCTTGAGTTGTAATTTCCACCACTGTCTTGCTCATCCACTTGAAAGAAACATCAGACTTAAGTGATTTTTGAAATATAACCCAAACAGAGTAGTATTAATAGGCATCCAAGGAGTACTCAGGCGGGTTTGTGGTTTCTACCTTATTGAAGGTAGGTTGTGGCCAATTCTTGATGATATAACAGTATTAAACTATAGATTATCCAGAATTGGGGTATTGGTATTCCTTAGTGGTATCATAATCATTATATTAAAGGATCTGTTATTAATATTAATAAAGATATTAACTTATAATTGTGTAATTTTTTATTGTCACATCTTATAAGAATTATTTATTATCATAGAGTACCCTGAATTATTCATGTGTTATTTAATCAATGTATTATTAAATTAAGTATTTTAATTATTGTAATGAATGTAATTTAATAATACTAAGTTATTACTTCTTAAAGTCATAATGATGAATTAATAATACTAATAATAATCACTAGAGATCTTAAAGGAATAATATTAAAGAATAATAAGAATGGTAAATATTAATAAGGATAATAATAATTAGTGGTACTTGCAGTAACTTGGTACATTTAATCATTTAGGGATCAAAGAGTGAAGAGTAGTGGAAGGGGAAACGCATTCTAGCCAAGCAGCTGCTGGACTCTTGTGAAATAACCTGGAGACTTTAGGGAGAGGAAAGGGAATTGTGGGGGTCCGCTTGACTATCACACATATCCAATTATTATCATTGAAAAATGCTAAGAAGATGGCTGGCAACGGTTAATTAGGGTCCGGGGGAACTGTGGCGGGAATATATGTTGTGCTTCCCCCAGTTCTACTGAGGAAGACAAATGGCCGGTTATACGCATTGGCCAGAATGGGTCCCACATCCAACTTGCTCATCCATTTGTTCATGTTGACTGATCCACGTGGGTCAGTCACCTGAACACATTTGTAAGCCCGGTCAAATTCTGAATTCCCCCCAAGGTTTCTTGTCCAATGTGCCTTGTTCTTTTCCATCTCTTCTAACACATCCATGCGCACTTGGTACCACCCATTGGCCTTAGCGTAGGGACCCTCTGGTCTATCTGCTGTCATTGCATGTGCCACACATGCATAACCACAGTTCCCATCACCTGCAGGGTCATAAGTGGAATGCAAATATTTTAAGAACCATGGTGGAAGCTGAGCCTGACAAGAATGATGAGAAGTTGGTTATCAGTTCAAGTTAGTGCATTCCTCCTTGTCCGTGTCAAGCTTGGGTCGCTTACTGCAACATCAGGGTTTGTATTTCCTTGTCTTGTTTGGCCAGCCTTGGGTGCTGTCAGCCTTAGAGTCATCACAGCTGACCTAAAGCTTAACTTATTCCCTTTTCTCCCAATAAATAATTAACAATAGCCTCATATCTTTTTATCCTTAATCTTAATCATCATTCTGACTTCAAATTCTGTTTTCTCATGAAATTTTGACCGTGGAGTTCACCAAACACTTTGTAATTTCTCAACTCCATCATAGACTAATTAAATGAATAATTCTACACCACAACTGGCTGGAAAAGTGAAACATAGCCAGCCAACCACATCTAAATGTTAGATTACATAAGCAAGCCTTGGAAATTTTCAAAGTTGGTGTATCCCCCGTTGCAGGAAGGATACACAACCTCAAGACACCCAGAACCACCAACTCAGACATCCAAGGATTCAGAAAGTTACAGCTCACCACTCTAACCAACAAAAGGCCTCTTTCACCCAGTACTTCAAGTATTGTCAGTCAGTCCCCTTTTTGAACCTTGTTTCTCTGACAGTAGTCCTTCTCTGTCTTCCCATTATCCTTCCCCTCTTCCCTTTTCCTTCCTCCTTCAATCAAGAGATCAGATCAATTCTTCAACGGGTTACCCTCTTAGAACCTTGACTACAAGTCTAAAAGTCAGGCCAGATTAGTTTACTAATTTTGTTGTCCCTCCACTGTTTCCTTAGTGTGTGAGGAGGCTGTTGCACTTCTAAAGACTCTGGCACAGCTTAGCCAACTTTTCCAGGTTGAGCTCATTTATCTTCATAAGAGCACTCTAAACAAACAAACAATCAATAAAAAGATCAATTAATCCCCTTTCCCCTTTTCTCTACTAGTTGTATCTCTTATCCTTGAAATACAACCAGTAGTGCCCCCCAAACCTTGTGTCCTGTTGTCACTTTAGAGACCCAGGCTTGTCAAGATTAAAGCTCATGAAAAAGAGGCGATGAAGGGGCTTTCTTGAGGGAGCCTAAGAAAGGACCGAGGAGGACAGGAAAAATAAGTTTAAGGCTCAGACTCAATGGGTTTTTATTTCATACATGAGGAGCAGACTTTATAGTACCAACTAGAGAGCCCCCTTGTGTCAGCACTGCCAGCATAATTGCCTAGGTTGAGTTCATCCCAGTTAAACTAGGATGCAACCAACCAATTTAAAGTAGGTTGACCTCAACCAATGAAATATAAAACCAAGGGGGGTCCCTTGGGTTTATATTTCATCAGTTGATATCAACCAAGTTTAAATTGGTTGAGTGCATCCCAGTTTAACTGGGATGACTTCATCCTAGGTAAATATGCTGGCAGTGCAGCTTGCTACTATGACAGAGCAACCTGTCACAAGATTTCTACAAAAATTATTATAAAATACATAGAATATCAAATAATAGTTAGAATATTCACTGCCAGCATATTTACCTAGGATGAAGTCATCCCAGTTAAACTGGGATGCACTCAACCAATTTAAACTTGGTTGATATCAACTGATGAAATATAAACCCAAGGGACCCCCCTTGGTTTTATATTTCATTGGTTGAGGTCAACCTACTTTAAATTGGTTGGTTGCATCCTAGTTTAACTGGGATGAACTCAACCTAGGCAATTATGCTGGCAGTGATTATTTGATATTCTGAATCTACACTAAAAAATAACCTAGGGTACCTCACTCACAGGTACCCCTAATTCTCACTCCTTCACTATGTAAATTAGCAAATAAGAATTAGAAAGTACCTTTAATAAAAAAAGCACTTGCATTAATTAATGCTTATGTGTACATATACATATGCTTAAACCCCATTTCCAGTCACAGAAATGAGGTGTTGTGTAAATTAGGGGAGATAGTGTAAATACACCGTGTTTTACTCAAACCCCGCGTACCGCAGTCCGCATAACCTGAAGTTCAACCCGCGTGACTAAAAGCCCGCGCCAAAATTGGAACATAAGCCCCCGCGCAAGCATCAGACCCCTTACAGGCTCTCAGCGTTGCACACGGACTCCTAAGTCACTCCAGGTACACCCAAATCAACAAAAACACACCCCAGTAACCTCATTACATATGTTACATATGTAATGAAGATTACTGGGGACTAAATAATTCATTATATTGAATGGTATTATTAGTTTATACATTCAAATAAAATATATTGAGTAAATAAACAGTACAAACAATACTGTGGCTTATTATAAATACAAATAAGCCACTAGTATTAAATCTATAACAAACAGTACCAATGTACTACAGACTGTACATCAATATAAATAAATAAATAATAAATAAATATCATAATAAAATCAATTGGTGACGTGTATTCAAAGCAGGGGCTGCTGAAGCGTCACCAAGAAAGCAAAAATGGCCAAAATGTGGTCCAAAGATCCCACAAGTTGGCCAATAATACCTACAGGGTCCCCAGAGGGAACTCAAGACTATTTAAGGAGCTCTTCAACCGCCCAAAGAAGGCTCCTCATTCTTCCCAATACCCACTAACAACCTTACCCACTTATTATTAGATATACATCTTTATAAAACAGTCTGGTAAGCCTCTTAGTAGTTATTCTTTAGCCTTGTCTTCTCCAACAACTCCACAGTGACCACCCAGCTCCACCAATCATCCATCAAAGCGCTTCAAACTGTCCAGTTTCACCCTGAATATCCCCAAGATCCCTCAAGGTTTATTACTAGTAAGTAATAACCCTTTTCTTGAAGATATTCCCCACTTTCCTTTCGTGGGATTAAACCACCCCTGTGTCTACAGGCCCCAGTGTTCCAGGTACCTAAATCCTCTGCAATTTATTTGCAAGATACCTTAGAGGGATCTAAACCACCCCTGATTTATCAGGCCCCTCTGGTTTTAATTATAGTAAATTTATTTAATATAATTATTACTACATTTTTCTCTAAGTTTTACGTCACAATTCCCCCATATTATTTGGGAATTGTAACTCTTGTACCTTACCCAGAGTATTATAACTCTTTCCATTCATACTTGCACCACCTGTAGCTAGAAGGACTTGTCCTTGGTATCAGGGAGGCTGACACCTTGCAAGATCCAAAGGGGGCCTGTTCATGGCAAACAAATAAACAGGAACATGACAGGACAGGACAGGGAACAAAACATCTCACTTGAGATAAACTGGTGATGGGAATAAGGGACATGGCATCTCACTTGAGATGGAACAGGACATCTCACTTGAGATGGAACATTACATCTCACTTGAGATGGAACAGGATAGGACAGTTAATGGCCACTTGGCCATTGATAAAAAGGATAGAAGCAATGTCAGCGGAAGATGATGGTAGAATTCTGACAAGGCTCACAGGTGCATCCTCAGCATCTGCATGCAGGTCCTGTGAAACATACAATGGAATCAGACATTGTAATCTAATGTCAAAGG
Organism: Puccinia hordei; assembly: GCA_007896445.1. Taxonomy (NCBI): domain Eukaryota; kingdom Fungi; phylum Basidiomycota; class Pucciniomycetes; order Pucciniales; family Pucciniaceae; genus Puccinia; species Puccinia hordei. The sequence goes on from RDRW01000012.1 coordinate 507,459, forward strand.
TATAGTACTTACCATGGCTGTGGGGGGTGAATGTGGCCTGGCCTCACCCTGCAACTGATCATGAGAGCTTGAGGCTTTGCTTGAGGCGTCTGGAGATGACTGCTGCCTTTCCTCAACCTGCATCTCAATAGATGAGGAGGAATCACCTGGGGGATCAGATTCTTCATCTGATTCCCCATCTGTGGCATCAGATTCTTCTTCTGATTCCCCATCTGGGGCATCAGATTCTTCATCTTTTTCCCCATCTGGGGAATCAGAATCTTCATATGAAACTGCATCTGCGGAATCAGAATCTTCATCTGATACACCATCCATACTACCATACTTGGGCTCCCACTTTTCCTTGCGCCGTGAAGTTCCTGAACCAGAAGACCCCCGATTCTGTTTCCCAATAGTGAGGCTGCCAACTCGTGGGGGGTGATTTCTCTTGACTGCTTAGTAAGTCCATCATTATCATTCCATCAGTTATCAGCATCATAATAAGTCATGCAATAATGTTGCTTAAGCGTGAGTTTCTACACACTGGGAAGCTCATCCAGGTCCCCAGAGGAAGAACCTGAGGATATGTTGTCCAATGGACCCTGCACCCGCTTGGGCTTTTGCTTACACCCTTTTCCTTTTGATACAGCAGCCTTCTGTCTTGCTTTTCTTGCCTGCATCTTTTGGATTTGCACTTCCAAAATTTCCGCATGGGTGTCATTGCGCTTTTGAACTCGCCCACTACCCTTTCTCTTCTTCCATGGCCTTTCCAGTATGTGTTTCACTTGGATAGGATCAGGGTCTGCAAGCGGAACCATGTGCGTGTTTGCATGGACTCTTCGTAATTTTTTCATTGTTGCTTCTAAAGCCAAGGGGTGGTGGGAAGCCAAGATCTCCTGCTTGAAATCATTGAAATTTTTTTCAAAGTTGTACACTGGTTGATCAAGAGCCTGCAATGAACATAGAGGAAGATTAGCTAGGAGGGACATGAACAAGCCATACATCAGGCAGACTCACTTGACCTTCAGGGTTATAGGCCAGATGCCACTGGAAATGGAAATCAGAAGGCTCCACATCACCCTTCCCCTGGACCAAACATTCAATAGTGTGCAAACACGGAATGCCCAAGCCGGCCTGGAAATTCCCTTTTCATTGAAGGCTGAGATCCCCAGGCTTGCATTTCTTCATCTTGATGAACTTTTTGTACTGATACAAGGCCAACTTGAGCGCATGACAGGAGATTTTGAAGCTGAGGGACTTGAAGGCATTTGGTAGACCGGTTAATCCCTTCAGTAACTTGTGTGCCAGGTTTGTGTGGGCTGTGTCAAGCTGTTGGTCCACCGCAGCAGCAATTATAATGAACAGTGTTGCAAAGTCGCACCTAGCGGACGTCATATAGGTTTTCAGCCAGCTGTGGGCAGATTCACATCGTGACAAAGTCAGATTTCCCAGATGGGGTGTCATTCTGGCCCACACATTCATGAACTTCTTTTGCTTGCTCCAGACATTCTTGTATAGGTATTTGTAGACGTTAGTTCCAGTGACTAGGTACCGTGTCAGTTGCACCCACTCCGAGTTGCAGGCGTCCTCATTGGGGGCATGTGCAACATCATTCCAGAGCCTCATGAATTTGGCCCATTCTTTGCCATTGCCAGCAAACGCTTGCTTGCAGTTTGTAACAATGTTCCAATTGATGTGCCACATGCACAAGTTGGCGGTTGCATTCGGGAAGTGCTTTGAGATAGCATTACACAGTGCCAATTCCCTGTCTGTCACAAAGACCTTTGGCGCCTGGTCAGCGTCCCATATAGATCTATGGGTATCACACAGGCACGGGAGTATAGTCAGTTTCTGGTGAGAATAGGTGATGAGTCAAATGTACCACCCACTTCAGCTTATCAAGAGCCCATGAGTAGGCCTCATTCTTCTTGTTTTGCATCAAAAAAAAACCAGTGGAAAAACTGTGATTGGTTGCAGTTTGGCCAACCACATGCAGCAGGGGGTAGTTGTTCATGTCAGCCTCCCTGATGCCAAGGACAAGTCCTTCTAGCTACAGGTGGTGCAAGGATAGATGGTAAGAGTTATATAAACTCTGGGTAAGGTACAAGTTACAATTCCCAAAAAGATATGGGGGGGATTGTGACGAAAAAATTGAGAGAAAAATAGATTAATAATTATATTAAATAAATTTAATATAATTAAAAACCAGAGGGGCCTGATAAATCAGGGGTGGTTTAGATCCCTCTAAGGTATCTTACAAATAAATGCAGAGGATTTAGGTACCTGGAACACTGGGGCCTGTTGGAACAGGGGTGGTTTAATCCCAGTAATGGAAATGGGGGAATATCTTCAAGAAAAGGGTTATTACTTACTAGTAATAAACCTTGGGGGATCTTGGGGATATTCTGGGTGGAACTGGACAGTTTGAAGCGCTTGGATGGATGGATGGTGGAGCTTGGTGGACACTGTGAAGTTGTTGGGGAAGACAGGGCTAAAGGATAACTACTAAGAAGCTTACCAGACTGTGTTATAAAGATGTGTATATCTAATAAGAAGTAGGTAAGGTTGTTAGTGGGTATTGGAAAGCATGAGGAGCCTTCTTTGGGCGGTTGAAGAGCTCCTTAAATAGTCCTGAGTTCCCTCTGGGGACCCTGTAGGTGTTATTGGCCAACTTGTGGGATCTTTGGACCACATTTTGGCCATTTATGCTTTCTTGGTGACGCTTCAGCAGCCCCTGCTTTGAATACACGTCACCAATTGATTTTATTATGATATTTATTATTTATTTATTCATTTGTATTGAAGTACAGTCTGTAGTACATTAGTACTATTAATACTAGTGGCTTATCAGTATTTATAATAAGCCACAGTATTGTTTGTACTGTTTGTTTATTCAATACAAAATGTATAAGTTATTAATATAATTCAATATAATTAATTATGTAGTCCCCAGTATCCTTTATTACATATGTAACATATGTAAAGAGGTTACTGGGGCGTGGTTTTATTGATTTGGGGGTACCTGAGTGACTGTGGAGTCCGCGTGCCAAGCTGGGAGCCTGTAAGGGGCTTGATGCTTGCGCGGGGGCTTATATCTCAACTTTGGCGCGGGCTTTCAGTCACGCGGGTTGAACTTCAAGCTCTGCGGACTGCGGTACGCGGGGTTTGAGCAAAACACGGTGTAATTACACTATCTCCCCTAATTTACACAACACCTCATTTCCGTTACTGGAAATGGGGTTTAAGCATATGCATATATATATATAAGCATTTTTAAGGCAAGTACTTTTTATTAAAAAGGTACTTGCTAATTCTTCTTTGCCTATTTACATAGTGAAGGAGTAAGATTTAAGGGGACCTATGAGTGAGGTACCCTAGGTTAATTTTAGTGTAGATTCAGAATATCAAATAATATTCCAACTATTATTTGATTTTCTTATTTATTATTTATTTTTTATAATATGTTTTTTGTAAATCCTGTGACAGGTTGCTCTGTCATAGTAGCAAGCTGACAGTTCAGGTTTGTCTTGTAATTGCAGTCAATGTTGACCACATGGTGGAACCTGCAAGCAAGAAGCAACAACCCTGGGTGCGCAAACCACAAGTAAAGGAGCTTGCCGGCTGTGTTGTAAACATCCTTGTGTGTCCAATTGGATTTGTTGAGGCAATGTAGGAGGTACTTGATTGGAGTGTTGCCAGCCCTCTTCTCTGCCCTCAGTGCCTCCTTTATGTTGTATATTGTTTGGTTGGTTACAAACCTTCCTTTGTTAGAATTTTGTCTTCAGAGCGCAGCGGTCTTTCTCATTGTCAGAGCACCACGCAGACCCGCAGCACTGTACTCAAGTACGGAATTCAACCCAGCCTTGTCTGTTTTCCTCATCTCGCCCGGAACCAACCATTTCCGATCAATCTACTCAGTTCAACAATAATCTTCAAGATCAATCAAGTCGAACCGCAAGATCACCGCTGCCAGTCACAAGAGTTGTGGTGACTAGATTTCCTTTCATTCTCATTTGTTTCTGTTTCATCTTGGTTACTGATTGCTTTCTGTCTAGTCTCTGTGTCTGAGAGAGTGTGTGGAGGAGTTGTTTGTTTTTGTTATTCCCTTTCTGTTTCTATCTCATCAATTTCTGATCATTTTGATCCTCTAGGTATTTAACAGTTTCTTCTCTTTTTCATTCTCATCATTGTTTAAAAGACTGTTTTCTCATCATGAAATACCACTCTAGTTTTCTGTCTAAAATCAACAGATTTACAGTCTCGACAGCACCTAAATAGGAAACGCACTAGAGGATCATAATGGCTGAAAACGATGGAGCATCCAAGGTCAACATCCCTAAGCTTGACGAGAAAAATTTCTTACACTGGTCGATGAGGATGAAAGCACACCTCCGTCATTGAGGGCTCAGCAAATACGTGCTAGAGCCAGCAATCGTCTTAGCCGGAGCAGCCGATGCCAATGCCACGAAGAAAAGAAATGAAGCGGTTGACCTCCTCATGAACTTCATGACCAAAACAGTGTTCGAGGCCGTGATAACACCCAAGAACAAGGAAGACCCTCATGGCATTTGGACACATATAATCTCCCGCTTTGCATCCACGACCGTGAACAACAAAGGTCGTGTCTGGCTCAAATTCATGTGGTACGAATATAAAGGAAACCTTGCCGCCTTCATCATCGACATGCAAAAGATGCTCACTGAAATTGTGGTATGCAAGCTTGGAGTCCCGGACAACATTCTGAGTTTCTCAATCTTTGCAAAACTATCCGGAGATCTTTACAACATCGTTGATAACATCATAATGAATGAAGTTATCTGCGAAAGTCCCTCAGCCACTTTGACCAAGCTCCAAGAGATCGGTCATCTCGAGGAATCCCAAAAGACCAAGACTACTATGACTGCAAACACTCATAAATCCACCTCCGACGATCAGTCTGAGGGAGCCTCAGCACTCATGCACAAATCCTCGAAGAAAGGAAAGAAGAAGAGTCGTTTGAGAGGACCCTACTGTGAGCCCGGCAAACACAATCCGGCTGCCCCGCACAATGCCGACCACTGCTGGAAATTACATCCCGATTTGAGACCGGCGCATTTTCTCAGGCCATCCAATAACGCGGCGACTCAACTGGTCGAGGTCGAAGAAAGCTTTGAAACAGAGGCTACACTCCTCCTGGTAGAACAAGATGACAAGCCAATCGTCCTTGACTCCGGGGCGACTCACCACATGGTGAACGATTCAAAAGTGTTCAAGAAGTTGGCCAATTCAAACATTGCCATTTCAACCGGCGGACACTCTAATCAATTAAGAGCAACAGCCGTGGGATCAGCGATTCTCATGAATCACAAGGGAGAAAAGATGGTTCTGGAGAATGTTCTTTTAGGGGCGTTGATAAACGCACGCCAACGGCGCACGCCAACGCCAACCCGCACGCCAATTTTTTTTGGCGTGCGGGGCCTACACGCCATTTTTTTTTGGCGTGTAGGGTTTACACGCCAAAAAAAAAGGGCGTGTGAGACCCACACGCCAAAAATGGCGTGTGGTTCCCACACGCCATTTTTTTTTGGCGTGTGGGCCCCGCACGCCAAATAAAATTGGCGTGTGGGCCCCGCACGCCAATTGTTTGGCGTGCGGGTCCCCCCTCGCTCACATAATCGACTGGGAGGGACCACTCGATTACGTGAGCGAGGCCGGCCGTGCGGGTCCCCCCTTGCTCACATAATCGAGTGGGAGGGACCACTCAATTACGTGAGCCAGGCCGGCTGACGAGGTTATACAACCTTGTCAGCCGGGAGGACTTCCTCCCGGCCGGCGGTGCTATACAACCTCGTTGGCCAGGAGGAAGTCCTCCTGGCTGACGAGGTTGTATAACCTCGTCAGCCGGGAGGACTTCCTCCCGGCTGACGAGGTTATACAACCTCGTCAGCCAGGAGGAAGTCCTCCTGGCCGACGAGGTTGTATAGCCTCGTCGGCCGGGAGGACTTCCTCCTGGCCGACGAGGTTGTATAGCCTCGTCAGCCGGGAGGACTTCCTCCTGGCCGACGAGGTTATACAACCTCGTCGGCCAGGAGGAAGTCCTCCCGGCCGGCGAGGCTATACAACCTCGTCGGCCAGGAGGAAGTCCTCCTGGCTGACGAGGTTGTATAACCTCGTCAGCCGGGAGGAAGTCCTCCCGGCCGACGAGGCTATACAACCTCGTCGGCCAGGAGGACTTCCTCCTGGCCGACAAGGTTGTATAGCCTCGCCGGCCGGGAGGAAGTCCTCCCGGCTGACGAGGTTATACAACCTCGTCAGCCAGGAGGACTTCCTCCTGGCCGACGAGGTTGTATAGCCTCGCCGGCCGGGAGGAAGTCCTCCCGGCTGACGAGGTTGTATAACCTTGTCAGCCGGCCTCGCTCACGTAATTGAGTGGTCCCTCCCACTCGATTATGTGAGCGAGGGGGGACCCGCACGGCCGGCCTCGCTCACGTAATCGAGTGGTCCCTCCCACTCGATTATGTGAGCGAGGGGGGACCCGCACGCCAAACAATTGGCGTGTGGGCCCCGCACGCCAATTGTTTGGCGTGCGCTCCCACACGCCAATTGTTTGGCGTGTGAGAGCGCACGCCAAACAATTGGCGTGCGGGGCCCACACGCCAATTTTATTTGGCGTGCGGGGCCCACACGCCAAAAAAAAAATGGCGTGTGGGAACCACACGCCATTTTTGGCGTGCAGGTCTCACACGCCAATTTATTTTGGCGTGTAGACCCTACACGCCAAAAAAAAATGGCGTGTAGGCCCCGCACGCCAAAAAAAATTGGCGTGCGGGTTGGCGTTGGCGTGCGCGCTTGGCGTGCGTTTATCAACGCCCCATAATCTTTGCGTTGAATCATAATCTCAAGTTTCATCAAATTGATATTAAAAGTGCTTTTCTAAATGCCCCACTCGAAGAAGAGATTTTCCTCAATCCTCCACCAGGCGTACTGGTCCCATCCAAACACGTACTTAAGCTCAACAAAGCAATGTACGGTCTCAAACAAGCCCCAAATGCCTGGCATAGAACGCTCTCTGAATGGCTGTTCCAAATTGGATTCAGAAGATGTGACGCCGAACAGTGCGTGGTCTGGAGAAAAGGGACCTTCCTCTATCTTCACGTGGACGATCTTGCCATATTCAGCAAAGAACCCGAGACATTCAAGGACTAAGTAAGATCTCGCTTCAAGATCAAAGACTTGGGAGAATCAAACTTGCTGCTTGGTATGAACGTCACTCAAGAGAACGACTCGGTCACGCTTTCTCAAAGCCATTACATCAAATCTCAATTAGAACATTTCAATTGTCAACACCTACATCCGGCATCAACACCTATGAAACCCAAAGCACATCTAGTCAAAGCATCGAACTTCAAGCAGGTACAACATGCCGAGTCCGGGAACAACTATCGGTCTCTAGTCGGTGCCCTGAACTATCTGAGTGTCACTACCCGACCAGACATCACATTTGCTGTGAGCTCCCTGTCCCAATATCTGAACGCCCCGGGCACAAAACACTGGGAGGCCGGCATTTAAGTCTTACGCTACCTGAAAGGAACCAAAGATATTGGCCTGAAACTCACCAAATTGTCAGAAGATTCAAACACACTAGTCGGCTATGCAGATGCGGACTGGGCATCGTGCCCTGAATCAAGAATATCGGTGTCCGGAAACCTGATCCTCCTCAACGGAAACATCATCTCATGGAAGTCCAAGAAGCAACCCACCTTGTCTCTGTTATCAACCGAAGCAGAGTACAAGTCCCTCAGTGACATTACTAAAGAAATAATGTGGATAAAAACCCTTCTCAAACAGATCTTCAACATCAAGATACCCGGTCCAACCCAAATCTACGAAGACAATCAAGGAGCCATTGCCCTTGCCAACAATGAATCAAACCACTCAGATTACAAAACTAAACACATGTCACTTCAACATCACTTCATCCATCGAGAAATCAAGATCAAGTCAATTAAACTCACTTTCATTCCAACCCACCTCATGCTCGCTGATTTCCTCACAAAAGCGGTGGGCAAAGTTTCAATTCAAAGAGTGCTCAACAGCCTCCAAATATTGTGCTCATCTCCCTCCGGTAACTGAGCATGGGGGTGTGTTAGAATTTTGTCTTCAGAGCGCAGCAGTCTTTCTCATTGTCAGAGCACCACGCAGACCCGCAGCACTTTACTCAAGTACGGAATTCAACTCAGCCTTGTCTGTTTTCCTCATCTCGCCCGGAACCAACCATTTCCGATCAATCTACTCAGTTTGACGATAATCTTCAAGATCAATCAAGTCGAACCGCGAGATCACCGCTGCCAGTCACAAGAGTTGTGGTGACTAGATTTCCTTTCATTCTCATTTGTCTCTGTTTCATCTTGGTTACTGATTGCTTTCTGTCTAGTCTCTGTGTCTGAGAGAGTGTGTGGAGGAGTTGTTTGTTTTTGTTATTCCCTTTCTGTTTCTATCTCATCAATTTCTGATCAGCTTGATCCTCTAGGTATTTAACAGTTTCTTCTCTTTTTCATTCTCATCATGATTTAAAAGACTCTTTTATCATCATGAAATACCACTCTAGTTTTCTGTCTAAAATTAACATCCTTCACTGCTAGTAAGGAGTCTAGCAATTGCCTGGGGTTGCATTCCAAGAGACAATAAGCAAGCAACCTCCGTTTGGCCTTTGACAGAGAGCTTCTTGTGGATAACCACATGTTCCAGATTGTTTGGACCATGATTGTGTTCAATGGTTTTGTGGCAGCGGAGTTCCCATGGTGCATCCTTGCATTTTACTGAAGTCGGTTGGTGCCGGATATTTTGAAGCAGCACCCCAGTCGCTTATTCCTAGATTCTCGAAACCGGATAGCATCAACTGAAGGTTGGTCTTCCCCGCCAACTGTGCATGCAAAGTAGATGTCTTGTCCTGCTTGGATGCACAAACTTTCAGAGCATAACCATGCTCGTGGGCCCATGTGGTGACAAAGTGTTTGAGATCAGTGACACATGTGAAAAGGAATTTGGGTGGTGCATCCATTGCATCTGGAAACACAAGCAGTTCAGCCAGTCTGCCTAAAGTGAGAGAATTAAGAAACTAGAAGAACTTACTGCCAACTGAATAATCATAAGATTGTACATCTTCAGATTTCATCAACACTTTATGTGGTTGATTGGCGGCAGGTAACATTGCGGTGGCCAGCGGTGAATGTCCTAAAGGATTGAGCGGGTATTTTACTGGAATATTGACTAGGTAAACATTAGGTCTTGGTAAGATGAAAACAAAGTGGAGAAATATTTGAAGACTCACCTTCAGCCACAGTTTGAGGGACTTGAGGGCTGAAAGTTGCAGGGGGAAAAAGTTGAGGGCTGGGTGGTGCAGGTTGATACTCGCCGGGAGATTTAGCCGTGGCCCTTGGGTCTTTTACTGGAAGATTGTGTTGGTAAACATTAGGTCTTGGTAAGATGAAAACAATGAAAACAAAGTGGAGAAGTATTTGAAGACTCACCTTCAGCCACAGTTTGAGGGACTTGAGGGCTGAAAGTTTCTGGGGGAAACTGTTGAGGACTTGGTTGTGCAGGCGGCAAAATTTGAGGGCTAAATGGCGCAGAGGAGGTTATTTCCCCCAGAGATGGCTGCATATCTTGCATGACAGGTATGGAAGGGACTTGGTTTGTCTGCAGCGGAGCAGGCACTGATGGTTGGCCAACAGGGAAATTGTGAGAGGTTGGTGGGCCTTGGAAGTGAGTGGGTCCAAGAGTGAATGGGTTGGCCGGGTGGGACAATGGTTGGGGTCCCGGCTGCCAGTAGTTTGAGAATTGTGGTGCTTGATGGGGTTGCGGAAACGGATGGGATGGTGGGGCTTGAGTTATATGAGGTGGTGCGTAGAGGGCTGGCCGAGCCAGATAGGATGGTTGGGCTGGATCAAGCTGATAGGTAGAGGCTGGAGGTCAATGGTGATAGTGGGAAAAATGAGGCAATTGTACCTCATATGGGTGGAACACAGGCTGGGTTACTGGGTGGGCTGGGGGGACAGGGTTTGGCTGGATTGCCAGTCTGTAGTTGGTGTCTGTGGAGCTGTAGCTGGCTGGGTGGGCTGGGGGAACAGTAAGGCTGGGGGGCTTGGCCATATTGGTTGCTTGGGTAGTTGCTAGCTGGCCTGATTGATTGAGTTGAGCTCCAGGTTGGCCAAGCATGTGTGAATTTCCATACGCAGAGATTTGATTTTGATACAAGTTGCCAAGTGGGGCGCCAGGGTGATGGTTGGGGTCAACCTCATAGAATCCATATGGGCGTGGAGGCTGATTGCTTGCGCAGTTGTAATCACCGGTGTGAGACATCTTTTGCTGCTGATTTGGTGAATTGTGCGGAATCTGTTTGCATTTGAATGGGAGAGTATGTCAGCATGTGTTACTATATCTATGGTAAAAAATTAAACAAAAAAATTGGAAGAGATTTTGGGAAATGGATGTGTTTGAGATGGGCCCATTGGGCCACTTTTGGGGGGATGGTGCACATCTGGGGCTTATATGGCGCCCTTTGAGCTCCCTGGGTGGATTGAATGGCCCCTTTGAATGTTTTATTGCCCCTTTGGAGCATCACAGTGGGCCTGTGGGCCCACTGGAGGTGATGGGCAGAGGAAGGCCCCTTCTTATGGCCATTGGGCCCTGTCTTTTGGGCCAGTGTGTCTTGAAGAGGGCCCTGGGCCTGTGGGCTTTTTTTCTCCCACAAAATTATGTGTTATAATTTTTTTGTGTTTGTTTTTTTGGGGGTTTTTTTTCTCATTTTTTTTCTCATTTTTTTTCTCATTTTTTTCTGTTTTTTGTTTTGTTGTTTTCTCATAATTTTTTTGTTTTTTTTTGGGGTTTTTTTTTTTTGTTTTTGTTTTTTTCCTTTTTTTTGGATTTTTTTTTTTGGATTTTGTTTTGATTTTTATTTTTATTTATTTTATTTGTATTTTTTTATTTTATTTTTTTTCAGATTCTCAGACTTACCAGTTTGGTTTTTCTCAAATTGGTGAGGTTTGTTGGTGGTTCTGGTTGAAAAAACCCAGACCAAGAGTCTGATTCTGTCAGCCTTAGAGCTAATACCATTAGCCTACAAGTCTTCCTTACACACATTTTTAGACCAAATCTTAATCATATCTTTTACAGTTTTGAACTTACACTTGTTTTGACTTCAGATTCTTTTCCTCATCATATTCTAGCCCCAGGTACAACTGAGCATTTTCTCTATATCTTACTCCTTCACAGAGTAATGAATTGCTGGTGGATTTATTCTATATATTGTTACGCTGTGTTTCAGATGCAAGCTGACCACAAGCCTGCACTGCGTATGTCATCAAACTATGAAAATTTTTGAGTCTGAGTATCCTCTACACCCCAGAAGATACACAGACTCCAGAATACTACACAACAACCACACACTTCAGAAAAAGGACTTCAACCAGTTGAACCCAGCAGCTTCCTCGACAAGATTTTGGAATACTAAGTAAGGCTCCTCACTTCTCTGATTACTTCCCAGTCCAGCTGTCATTTAATCAACCAGTGAGTCCCTTCTTCTGAAACATCATCAACTCCTCCCAAGTCCTTCTTCTCTAGTTCTGTCTTATCCTCCCCTCTTTCCCTCTTCCTACTAAGTCACTGGCACACCAATATTGGTATAATTCCATAGGATAAAGTCCTGCTTTATAAAGCTTCTCATAAGACCAGATTAGTTGATCACTCCTAGATCTTGTCCCCATGCATTTTTGTTGATTTTATCAGGGAAAATCAACCAGGTTTCCATCTAAGGATCCTTGTGTCAGTTTCTTTTGACCAGAAAAAGATTGGCTGGTGTTCAGTTTCCTTTGACCAGGCTCCTTCTCCCAGTTTCATTTGAGGAAGAAGAGGCAGACCCTCAGTTGGCTGCTCCCCAGATCATTTAAGATCTTCTCATTACCTTTTCATAAAGTGTGTTATTTTTCCCACTAAGCAATTTATTGCTTAACTTTCCCCAATCCCTTGTGTTCTGTTGTCACTCAAGAGACACAGGCTTGCAGATTCTGTTCAGGAATCAGACCCGCGGGTGCTCACGTCATCAAACTGGTGGACCGGTTTGACTACGTGTTCACACATATGTGTATATGCAAACGTATGCATATACACATATGTGTATCATGTATTTGGGGATGTTGCATGCAGTATCCCCACACGCCAAACCCCGCACACCAAACAATTGGTGTGCGGGTCCCACACGCCAATTGTTTGGTGTGCGCTCCCACACGCCAATTTCTTTGGCGTGTAGACCCTGCACGCCAAAAAAAAAAGTGTGTAGGCCAAAAAAAATTGGTGTGCGGGTTGGTGTTGGCGTGTGCGGTTGGCTTGCATTTATCAACGCCCCAAAAGTAGCCTGAGACAGAACATTGCAATGATCCTCCTTTTTTCCACCCGGCTCAAGATTCACATGAACATCCCAATCACACCTCAGGCCAATGGAAGGTATTGAAGATCTCAACCACTCCAACCAAGCCAATTACAATGGAAACTTTGATGCTGATCAAGCTTTTGGAAGTGATGGAGATGGCTACACTGATATTGACAAGACCAGTGGTGAGTTTGAGGATCAGAAAAACTTTGAGGATGTATTGGATAATCTTGATTCTGGCAAGGATTTTGACGGTTCTGATGTACTTGATGGTTTTGGTGGTAGTTTTGATGATGGAGGTGGAAAATTTATCAAGAGGAGGATTTCTATGGCTATGAAAATGATCCTTATTAGTTTTTTTTTCATTTCTACATCTGATTTTACTCCCCTGTTTTATCCCTCTTCTTTCAAGGCCTCAGTAAAAAATTGGCCTCTTTCTTGGTTCCTTCCTTCATGTTTTTTTGATCTCTTTATTTCTTACCTGTTCCAGAGGTTTTATTCTCTCAGCTTGTATGTAGTTCCTGTTGTAGTGTAATATGTAAAAGCCATTTTACATACACTACAGAGTAACCTACATTACTATCTCAACGTCTACTCCCATTTCCCACCTACATGTCAAAACTCCTTTCGTCATTACATAATCATAGACTATGAATTCTAGAGGCGGAGTATGTGGTATGAGGATGACAAGCTAAATGTTAGATTGCATAAGGGGGGAAAACCATAATCTGGCTGTAAATACATAGTATTAATAGTACACATTAATATGTAATGAAAAGAGAGGAAATGGAAATGGAAAGACATGGGAAAGTCTGACCCTTCTTGTTGAGACCATTGTATATGTTGCTCATGACGTATACTGTAGTGAGGAGTAATCCTGACTAAGATTACGTAGCCAAGCTACAACACCCTCCCCACTTGACGAGACCGTGACTGGCCCAAACCATTGGGAAGAACAGGGAATTGACAGTTGGATTGACCGGATGTGATCCAAGCAGAGGTTGTATATTGTTTGGCTGATTGAGATTGATTCAAGTGGTGATTGGGATGAATTGGAGAAAATTGGGAGGATTGTGACAATGAATATTGTTAGCCTTATGTTGATTGATGAGAACAAGGGGTTGTTGAGTAGATAGCCTGGTCTGTCGTTCACAATAGGTCTCAAGTGCTTGGGTACTTTTGCTTGAGCCAAGAGCAAAGACATCAAAGGCAATGATTCCCAGCAATGATTTGAGTTGCAGATCATGATGAAGTCCAATAGGACTAAGAGACAAAGTATTTGTTATTGATGGAAGTTTTAAAGAGTCAAGAAACATGCTGTCAACGGTGGGTAGGGGGAACGAGTAGGTCTGTGGGATAGTGAAGCAACAGATTCAGACATCAAGGTTTGTTCTGGCCAGCTAGGAGTGGGGGCATAGCAAGAATTAAAGTTGCCAATGTGGTAGTTCAATAGCAATTTGGAGTGGACTGTCATTGGTATTGAAGTGTTAAGTGGGCAAGTTTGGTGAGGAAGAAATTTATAGAGTCTGATAGGTTGCTGAGATTCAACCAAGGAGATTTGAGTGTGGAGACAGATGGCAATGGGATGAAGCTGGCGGGGCTTATTGGCTGAGGACGGTGGTTAGGCCAAAAGATGGTAATCTTGGGAGGACCGTCAAGAGAGATAAGGACATTCTAAGTTTGGAGGTCACGCAAGATGATGCCGCTGCTATAGAGAAGATCTGATCCACAGCCTAAGTTTGGCGGCATAGAGACGCAATCAATCCTTGTTACCGGTCCATGTTGGAAGATATGTCCATAGAGTAAACCACCGGAGATGTATTGTAGTGGGATCAAGGGCCAATCCGGGGGGAAGGAGCTAAGTGTGAAGGGAGACAAGGGCCCAGTGGTGGGAGGATGACTTGTGAGAGTTAGGTAAAAAAATGATGATGGTGTTTAGCCAAAGGGGGACGGCAAATCAAAAAGGAAAACTGGCCCAGAGAAAACAACTGGGAGGGGGGGAGGGGGTAAAAGCAGAGGGACAAGAGTTTTGGATACAGTTGTTGGAATGCATAGAAAATGCAAAGTGGAGAGGTGGTGTTATTATCTTGACAGGGGGAAGAGGTCTCTAGCTGTGGCGCCAGAACCAACAGGTGAGGCAGGTGCTGAGGATCCAGAGTGAAGGAGTGGAGGGTGGCTGAATGCGGGGAAGGATGGACGAGAGGAGGTGCTGCCAATGAGACAGGAAACTTTGTTGATTTGACTGCTGAGGTGATAGGGTGAAGTGATTTGGAGTAAAAAGGAACAAAACCCCCCAGTTTGACAACATCCAAGAATTGATAGCATTTGTTGTTTACCGGATGGGAGACATAGGTGAAAGTGGTAGAGTAAGGAGTTTTAATCAAGAAAGGGGGAAACTAGTTGGGAAGATAGGGTGCCACACAGGCTAAGGTTTCCACACAGGCCAAGGTTCCCACACATGCAGAGGATGCCACACAGGCAAAGGAAGCCACAGAGGTAGAGAATGCCACACAGGCCTAGGATAAAAGAAAACTACACAGTATAGCACTACACAACACAACACAACACAACACAACACAACACAACACAACACAACACAACACAACACAACACAACACAACACAACACAACACAACACAACACAACACAACACAACACAACACAACACAACACAACACAACACAACACAACACAACACAACACAACACAACACAACACAACACAACACAACACAACACAACACAACACAACACAACACAACATGATAACAGAGAGAAACACTACAACTCAGTAAGTACATGATAACAGAGAAAAATAACTCACTTTTTATTCATTTGGCGGATCACACAGCCAAAAATCTGGTATAATAAATAAATAAATAAAGTTTTAAAGGTGTAAAAGAAGGAAGGTATAAGGGTAAGTAAAAAGACTTGTACCAAGAAACTAAAGAAAAGAACAAGAAAGGCTCATAACCTGTAGAGGCACAAGTATGTGGTATGAGGATGACAAGCTAAATGGTAGATTGCATAAGGGGGGAAAACCATAATGTGGCTGTAAATACATGGTATTTATAGTACACATTATGTAATGAAAAGAGAGGAAATGGAAATGGAAAGACATGGGAAATTCTGACGTCTCGTTGAGACCATTGTATACGTCGCTCATGACATATACTGTAGTGAGGAGTAATCTTGACTAAGATTATGTAGCCAAGCTACAACATAAATAACCTTGTATTTACAGTATGATTATAACTATGTGTGTGTGAAATACCAATCTACTCGATTCATGTCTTTTCAGTTCCAACCTCCCTGGCAGGTGTCTTGGAGCCTTGTGTGAGGCCTGACTATATGGGATTACAGAAAACTACAGACTCGCTAACAGAATTTCTGGACCTTGTGGATCTGGGGTCTATCCCTTTTGTCTGTGTAACTTTTGAGTTTATAATTGCTTAAGTATTGATGAAGATGGAAAGGTAAAGGAGAGATGTGTAAAAAAAATATTGCCATGAGGAAATTTCCTCTGGTTCTCTACAAATCTTTTATAATCTTTAGGAATCATTGTCAAAAGTGAGAAACACCAGTGGACCGCAGATGAGCACAAGGGAGATTGTGGGATCAACAGACACAAGGAAGGAAGATAATCACCTGAGAAACGCCAGTGGACCACAGATGAGCACAAGGGAGATTGTGGGATTGAGAGACACAAGGAAGGAAGATAATCAGCTATTGAGGTGAGGAGCGACAGAGACTAGATGAGTGATTGCATTGCAAGGACAAAGACAGGAAGCAATAACTAGAAATGAAAAGCGAAAAAGAAAAGGAAGAGAAAAGCAAACCTGAGAAAAGCCAGTGGACCGCAGATGAGCACAAGGGAGATTGTGGGATCAACAGACACAAGGAAGGAAGATAATCACCTGAGAAACGCCAGTGGACCACAGATGAGCACAAGGGAGATTGTGGGATTGAGAGACACAAGGAAGGAAGATAATCAGCTATTGAGGTGAGGAGCGACAGAGACTAGATGAGTGATTGCATTGCAAGGACAAAGACAGGAAGCAATACCTAGAAATGAAAAGCGAAAAAGAAAAGGAAGAGAAAAGCAAACCTGAGAAAAGCCAGTGGACCACAGATGAGCACAAGGGAGATTGTGGGATTGAGAGACACAAGGAAGGAAGATAACCACCTATTGAGGTGAGGAGTGATAGAGACTAGATGAGTGAGAAAAAGAAAGAAAAGAGGAAAAAGATACAAGCTCTACATAGATCTATCTACAACAAAGCAAACCCTAAGAGCATCCACAGTCGTCTCAATAAGTTGGCTTGATAAGCTAACTTTATCAAGAACACACCCCACTCGTGCACTCAACAGCGCTTGATAGCAATTGAATCCCTAGGATTCTCAATAGAGGTCCACAAATTTATGGACCTCTATCAAGCTTGACAAGGTAAGGCGTCCTGGCTTTCACAGGTCACCTTTTGGTAAACCCTCCCCCAACCAACATCCCCGACTTCAACCTCTCCCAAAATCCCTCCCCCCGAGTTATCAACTCGAGTTGCAGAGGGCACGAGTGTGGAACGGCTTGATAACCCAGCAATAGAGCCGGGTTATTGAGCCGCAAGTGGGGGAACTCTCAACAAAACAACTGTCAAGCTCGCTAAGAGCTCAACAGTTGTCGAAAACTTAGCCACACAATTGTGGACGCTCTAATCTGAGTATGTAATCAACCTTCACCGTTTCCCACTCCTTATCTCCTGACCATGGGATGTCGCTGTACTGTCACAGAAAGATCTAGAAGAATAAAAGGGATTTTTTTTTTTTTCTTTTTAAGTGTAATTTCGCCATTGGCATTGCACACTATGAATATCAATTGTTTCGGACTACAAGTTTTTTAATTTTGTAACAATTTGTTTGAGCACTTGGTGTTATGAGGACCTAAGTTTCTGTGAGTACGCGGTAATCTAGACAATTTGATCTACTGTGTAGTGGTGGGGGTGTGATGTTTTTAACCTTCTCAGGTTGGTTTATAAATGGGTAACGGGTATTGAAAATTGAAACAGAGGTCTTTGGGGTGAAGGGGACAACTAATAAGGAGTTTGCAATTGAAGGGGGAGGCGTAGTTGTCCTGGGTTGGAAGGGGTAGCGGCCAGGGGTTGGGCTTGCCGGGATTCGAACACCGGACTCGTCACTCTCTCAGGAGTGAGATAATTTATCGCACAGGGGCGACACCAAGCTTCCGTGGGTGATGGTTACCGCTAGACCATCCAGGCCCAAAGGGAATCTTGAAAAGAGAATTCTCGAAAGAAAAAGAAACGCATAGAAATTCGTACTAAACCCATAGTTACAACCTATCTAGACAACCTTGTGAATCTGTATCTTCATGTGTTACACCTTGCCGAGGGGGTGGGTGTTGTGACCTAGGTCACATGATCGACTCGGCTGCGGTCATCCGGGCGACACTTCTGAAATCCACATTGATTACCCCTCTGAGTCACTTCAAGGTCAAGTCATGGAAGGAGCAGTGCTGGGAGGTTAGGGATATTGCTGAGGGGAATTTGCCCTCAGCAGTTCCCAGGATTCAGATTAGATGATAGAGTGTTTTTCTGATGAGTGCTATTGAGCCTGAGTCAATGATGAGAAATAACAAATGAATGACACTGCTTGAGAAATTAATGTGAACTAACGGGTCCTTGGTTCAGCCAGGCTCGGCAATGCTTTATAGCGTTCCGACCTCACTGAGCAGGTACACTTGCAAACCATAGGGACACCTAATTCCTGGTCGCACAAGCACCTCTGTCCCCATGGCTAATCCATGGGCTCATCCGGGTTGTTGCTTACATACAACAATGATGAATTTACCCGCCTTAATCAACGGGGATCTCATTGCAATGGTAACCCATTTTCATTTATTGTTTTCTTGTTTTCTGGTGGTGGTTTCTAATAGCCTCGGGGGAGGAAGAAAAGTTACTACCTAACTACACGATCGTAGTGGGCAACTACTCTCCCCCGTGCTGGTATAACACCAGGCCATAACAGTTTCGGCGGCGCAGGACTTTCACTCAGTCCGTTTCACCCATGCTCACAGTAGCTAGAGGTAGTCCTTTAGGTAAGGATTACGTAGCTCTGCTACAACACTGGGCGCCTTTCATGGTGACACGAAGATGCCCGGATGCTGTTGTAGCTCAGATTATGTAATAACCTATTAGCTACTATTTATTGACTTATGACATAACAAATACCATAAACCAATTCCATCAAGCAAACTCTCACACTAACTAGACTCGACCTTACATAAGCATTACATACAGACATTAAAGAATGTATATAAAGGGCCCACGTTTTTCTATACATATTGTTCATTCATTCTATTGCAATATATTTTACTACCGTTATCCTCAGAGTTCAGTTCCAACAGATGCGCTCGCCGGCCCAAGAAAACTTGTTTACATTTGAGACGTGCAGTGTTGGATGTGAGAGGTTAAACAGACGGCGATGGGAAAGAATTGCTCGGAGGCTTATCAAGATCAAGGTATAAAAGATTGGCATCCGTGACGCACACACCTTACCTACAACCCCCCAGATACCTATCAAACAAAAAACGGTTATTCCTTCAAAAATATCACTACCATCAATATCATTATCATTGTTCAAGTCGAGCCTTTTTTTACGTGGAAAACCCACATCGATGAATTCAATGATGATAGCATTAGTTTTGATGATGGTGATGAATACCATAGTAGTTAATAGTGTACCAATCAACCTTGACGAGTCCAAGAAGCTATCAGCAAGAGACTATCCATGTGGTCAATGTCATTTTTGCTTGTTCCCTTGTCAATGTTGTTAATGATACGTAAATGTAAGTAAGGGTTTTTTTTTCGTTCACAGATTTCTATTTTGGAGCGACAAGGACAGACTGACTGACTGGTGCTATCTGTTATTTTATTTTTATCATCCGTAAGCTGGCTTGATGTTGTAGCCGCGGCCGTGACACCCGGAAACCGGCTCCAAGTTCTACCGACCCTCGCCCCGTTTGATGTTATGGACCGATAGGCCGCATCCGCTGCTTCTGTTACCACACATGCCCCAGGGCTCTTCCTGCAGATGCCTCCAGGTTTTTCCGTTCCTGTTATTGTAGCGGGGCTCTACAGTAACTGGGGGACTAGTACGAGGTACGCAAAGAAATGATGAGGAAAATGCACTTTGGTGTATTTCGTGGTGCATAAAAAGGAACTGGGTTCTGAAACCCTACAAGAGAGAGAGCGCCTTATATAGGCGCCTCAGATAAGAAACAGAAACAACAACCACCCCTGAATACAGGGGGACTACCGACTACAGCCATGCAAGGGGGCTTCTGTCGGTTGTGGCTAAAAAAGGAAGCGGCGTGACAGCCTAACTACAGGCCTAGCCCGATCTAGGCGAGGGAGGCGCAGGTGCCTCCCGCCTCTCTACTACGTGGCAGGTGGTAGCCCGCCTGTTCTACAGTAGCACGGCTACAACATCCCCCCCTCTAGCTAGGGGCCGTCCCGGACCCTATTGGCGGAGGTCCTAGCCGAAGTCGGAGTCTTCTTCCCGGCGGCTGTGCCGGGCGAGCCTCCAAGCTCGGCTCATGTGCCATGGCCGGAGCTAAAGGCTTCTTCTTAGCCTTCACCAAGGCTCTTGTTTTCTTCAGCAAAGCATTTGCCACTTTGGCATCCGCTCTCTTCTCCCGCTGAATTATAGCGGGTGGAGCCGCCCACATATCATTGGAAATCAATGACCGTAGGTATATCGGCTTGAGATTATTACCATTTATTGGTCTTGGGTATTCTACCCCTTCATGATCCTCAACAATGTAAGCATTGTTTTTGAGGGCCTTTCTGACTGTAAAGGGTCCAAACCACCTCGGTTGACCCTTGGTGTGTTTTTCATTGCGCAGTTTTACTGACTGCCCTTCTGCAAGACTGTTTAAGTCTCGGGCAAACGACGTCTTCCCGTCAAAAGCTTCTTTGTTCTTCAACGCCCTCACGGCAGCGTTGCCCGTGGCGGTTATTCTAGTTTTATTGAGCGTTTCTATGCGTTCTTTCAACTCCTCGTGCCCCGGAAGGGCCGGTTCTGCGGCTATCATCCGCTGTCTATCTTGAGGCAACCTAGGCTTGACGCCGTAAAGGAGTTCAAACGGCGAGAAGCCGCTACTATCACTCACATGGATTCTAGTCGAAAACAATGCTGCCGGTAGGACGTCCTCCCACTTGGAAGGGTCCCCGGTCTTATTCATGCGGAACAATGCCGCTTCTAAAATTCCATTGAAACGTTCAGACTTCCCATTCGTCTGAGGGTGGTACCCAGAGGTCTTCATTGGCTTCGTCCCGGCGGCAGCCAGGAATTTTTGAAAGCCGGCGGACAAGTAGTTTGCGCCGCGGTCTGTGAGGAATTCTCGGGGTGCCCCAAAGGGTTGGATCACTTGATTGAATATGGCTTCTGCCAGTTCTGCCGCCGAGGCATCTTTCAGCGGCACTGCTACTGGCCATGACGTGCAGTGGTCAATAGCAGTGAGGATCCACTTATAGTGGTTCTTGTGGCTCTCCGGAATTTGAATCAGGTCCGAAGACCATCTCTCAAAAGGCAACACCGCCGGCAGCGGTTTCTGAAGGCCGGTTTCCTGATTTGCATGTGACCTTTTGTGTATCTGACACGACTCACATGTCCGGATATAACTCTGTACATCGTCGTACCTCTTTGGCCACCATCCCCGACCCCGAAGGATCTGCAGGGTACAGTCTCTGCCACGATGGCCAAGATCGTCGTGGACAGTTCTTAGTAAGTCAAACTGGTGTGCAAACGGGACAAACGGCGACCTTTCTTTCAATCCCCGGCGGCCCAGATAAATCAAAGTCTTGTCGTCAGGATTGTACTCGAACAAATCGATGTTCTCCTTCGCCCGGATAACTAGGCGTTCTGGGATATTGGCTGGTAAGTCCCACCCTTCTACGAGATATGGGATTATCAATGGCCAGTCTGACTCATGCAGCCCATCCGTGATTTCTTCCAGCAACGCTAGGTCGCTTCTACGCGAGAGAGCGTTGGGGACCACGTTATCGGTGCCCTTCTTATACCGAATGGCTATATCCATCTCGGCAAATTCTTCGATCCACCTAAGGAGGCGTTTTGTCGGCAGGACCTGGGTCTTAAGGTAAGCAAGAGACGCATGGTCAGTATATACTACCTTCGTTTCTACTGCTCCATCAAGATAGATGTGCCACTTTCTCCATGCATGTATGATAGCTAACAACTCCCTCTCCTGTGCTGGGTAGTTGACCTGGGCTTTATTAAGCTTACTAGACTCAAACGCTACTGGATGCAACAACGAATTGTCTCCGTCTTGTAACAAGACCGCTCCGACGGCAAAATCTGACGCATCGGTTTCCATGACGAACCTTTTCAGGACGTCAGGAATCAGGAGGATTGGTGCACTGACCAGTGCTTCTTTAAGCTGACAAAATGCCGACTCCTGCTTCGGCAGCCATTGGACCGGTTGCCGCTTGGTTACTCCACCTGCTGTCAAATCGTGTAACGGCGCAGCGATCTTGGCGAAGCCCTTAACGTATCGCCTGTAGAAACCACACAGCCCCAAGAACGATCGGACATCAAAAACCGTCTTCGGTCTTGGCCAATCTCGGACGCAGCTAAGTTTTTCTTCCATCGGTCGTATCGAATTGAAGCCGATGATGTGGCCCACGTATTGGATTTCTCGCAGGCCAAATGCGCATTTGGCGCCACTGCACTTCAAATCTTCTGTCTTAAGTATTGTCAGTACTGATTCTACATGGTTTGTATGTTCTTCCTCGCTAGCCGAATAGATTAGTATGTCATCGAGGTAGACCTGGAAGAATACGTCAATAAATGGCCGTAGGATATCCGTCATCATACGTTGGAAAGTCGACGGGGCGTTGACCAACCCAAACGGCATGACCAGCCACTCAAAGTGGCCGTACTTGGTCCCGAACGCCGTCTTCGGAATATCAGATTCCGCGATCTTCATCTGGTGGAATCCCTGCTGAAGGTCGATTTTCGAGAAGAATTTTGCCCCTCAGAGGGCGTCAAAACATTCTTGGATTATTGGCAGCGGGTGCCTATCCTTTTTGGTAAGCGCGTTTACCCTTTGGTAGTCTACACATAATCTAACTTTCCCTGAATTTGGGTTCTTCACCATTACTATAGGTGACGACCAGGCCGACGTCAAAGGACAAATGAAACCTGCGTCCTGCAGCCCAGCCAACCGACTCTTGAGGGTATCCAACAAAGCCGGTGATAACTGCCTTACTGGTTGATGGACCGCTGCCGCATCACCAGTGTTCACTAGATGTTCAATGGTCCTCGGCTTGCCCGAGACCTTGGCAATGGGTCCGAAGACCTCTCCGAAACGGGTTATTAAGCCCTGCAACAATTCTCGAAGCACCTCGTCCGGCCCGAACACCGTAGGTAAACCTACTGGTTGCTCGTCTCGTGGGCCGGCCACTCCCTCCGACTCCATCAAACAGATGAAGGACTCCCGGGCCCCTTCGTAAAACTCGTGGCGCCTGATGGACCTAGGTAAGAAGACCTCTTCGTCATCCGACATAACTGCCAGCTCGTGAGACACTAAGCTGTAGACTGATGACTGTTCTAAACAAAATTGGACGACATTACCGCATCCGTCCCGTAGGTGCCACGTGTTGGTGTTCCAATCCGTTGAGACCACGTTGGAAGCTATCCAATCGCGGCCTAGAATAACGTCGTAACTCGACAACGGCGCTATTCGGCACACAACTGCAAAATCGATTTCTGCTAAATTGAAATGAACAGTCGTCGTTCGATTATCTGATATCTGATCTCCAAAGGCTCCGGTAACCCTGAAGGAATCAGACGAACGTCCGATTGACAAACCTACATCCAAAACAAAGCTCTGCGACACGTATGACGATCCAGCGCCGGTGTCGAGGAGGACCCTGGCCAAGCGGTCCCCAAAGGTGTGATGGAACTCCGCACGAATGCCCTTGGGCTCGTCGGGTTCTACTCTAATCGCATGGCTTCCATCTAGGCACAAGCAATCGCAGACGATGTCGGAGGCTGGATCTGGTGGCGGTTCACCGCTCTCATGAGGCTCTTCCAACTCAGCTGTCCCCATGCCTGGGCAACAGCCTTTCAACTCAGCTGGTTCTAACTCACACTTACTCGACTCAAGGTGAGGCTCATGTACATCTGTCTCAATAAAGGTTAAATTACTCATAGAGAAGGGAAGTACAACGCATGTTGGTGGGGGAGACTCTTCCGCACCGACTATTCTTTTTTCTGTAGCTTGGCCTGATTGGCCTTCTCCCAATTCTTCTGCTCCTCAGTCTTAGGAGATGGGCAGTTTCTAGCGGCGTGACCCACTACTTTGCAATTATGACAAGGCCACTCTTTTTTCTTTCTTGCGCCGCCGCCGCCTTTGCCGTCTGAACGGCGTTTCGACGTACTCGAAACTGGTGCTGCCTGCGAGCTTCTATAATGCTGGTCATTCGCGACCGCCGTCATTACCACGTTATCCATAGAACATGGATTCCCGCAGATCGTTTCCCCGGTCACGAACTCTTGGACCTTCTTGGCGAGTCCAGGGGTGAGCCGGGTGATGAACGCCGTCTGTTCATCATGGGCAAAATCGATAGTCCTCGCCTTCTCTTGCCAGGCGCAAAACCTTTCGTAAAAGAATTGCACGGCCTCGTTGGGCCCCTGGCAAAGCTTCTCTAACTCCGCCGCCACTAGTGCTGGTGTGGTTGCTAATGGGTTCAACCGCAGGATCCACTCCTTGAAGCCAACCCAACTCCTTGGGCGGGTCTCCGCTATAAGCGCTTCAGTCCAGTCTCGAAACGGTTTTCCGCTCAATCTCTGGCTGGCGACAAGATGCCAGATCCCAAGGTGAGCTCCGCGGGCCTTCATAACAGCCTCCACGGTTCTCAGCCACTTCGTGGCGCTTTCTCCCATTGCTCCGGAGAACTTCGGGTTGTCTTTCTCGGGCCAACCCTTAAGGACCTTGCGGGGGTCTGTCTCCGGTGGCATCTCTAGCTCCGGTACCTCCTCAGGCACCGGTTGTTGTTGTACAACGTAGGCGTAACCTCCGGCCAAGGCCGAAACTGCGGCGTTGGCCGAAATACTGGTATGGGCTGGAGGCGCCGGGCCAGTCGCTTGTTGGGTATCTACCTTCATAGAGTCGTCCTCGTAATCTATCAGGTCTTCCCCTACCTCACCCCCCGTCTTTTGGTGATGGATGAGCCACTGACGCTGGGATTCCGTCATCGCTTCCAGTTCCTCCATAGTGTAGTACTGCCTGTTTGCTGGGGCCGGTGGTGGAACCTTAGTCTCTTCGACCGGCAAGGACGGTACTTTGCCCTTCGGACTGTGGGCAACTTTTCCTACGTTCATCTGACACACAGTAAAAAGAGTGTCATATAAATAGTAAGCTATCTATTCTTCTAAGTCTACTCGTGAGCGTGATGCTCTACTGGCTGCTAATCCCCCTCCCCAGAGGTTAGATCTTCTCTATATAGATTGGATCAAGGATCTACTACGCGGTTTTTAAACCAACTACGGACTCCGCCGTCTGCTGAGCTTGATCGGGTTTTTTATAGGGATAAAAGAATGCACGACTGACCGTGAATAAGGCGATGACGGGTGCAGACAATTATCGGTACGAAAAAGGAAGATCCCGATTGCAGACGTAATAATGAAATGGAGTAGTGTTTTTTTAAAAAAATTTCCGGTAATAGTTGGATAAAATCGTAAAAGAATTTTATTTTATGCTCTCGCTACCACTGTAGCGGGGCTCTACAGTAACTGGGGGACTAGTACGAGGTACGCAAAGAAATGATGAGGAAAATGCACTTTGGTGTATTTCGTGGTGCATAAAAAGGAACTGGGTTCTGAAACCCTACAAGAGAGAGAGCGCCTTATATAGGCGCCTCAGATAAGAAACAGAAACAACAACCACCCCTGAATACAGGGGGACTACCGACTACAGCCATGCAAGGGGGCTTCTGTCGGTTGTGGCTAAAAAAGGAAGCGGCGTGACAGCCTAACTACAGGCCTAGCCCGATCTAGGCGAGGGAGGCGCAGGTGCCTCCCGCCTCTCTACTACGTGGCGGGTGGTAGCCCGCCTGTTCTACAGTAGCACGGCTACATTATCCTGTAATCATGGCGGCAGGGTATATAAAACCCTGCCATGCTCGTTGTTTTCTCTTCAATAAATCTAGATAGTCATCGAACTTTTTTTTGAATATTAACTCTAAACTCTAAGCTTTCACAGCTTATATCATCAAGTCCCGCTTTAGTTTATAGCTCACCTCGCTATATTGTGAACCATTGAAAGACGTTCTGCAGCAACATTAGGCCAGCACCAACGTCGGAAGACACCAACCATTTATCATCACTATGCATCCCAAGCAGTTTTAACCTGTGTGACCTCCACCATCACGAAGATAGCCGTTGAAATGAACATAAGAAAACTATACATAAGTTACTTATTCAGCTGGGGGGGTTTTTCAGTACTTTGGGACCGGAACGAGCTGCTAGCGGTTGGATCGACTTGTCTGGGACTAAAAATCTTCAGTTCCTCGAGTCGGTTGAACACCTGTGGTCATTCATCTATCATAAAGCTCGGCGGTGTTTGTGGTAACAACTTTCCCTTGGGCGTCATCGTCCCTCCCCAATACATCGACCTTGATCACATATAAAGTAAGTTGTCCCATCTGTGTATGGATCTTGACTGTCATAATGAGATAGAATTGAGCTACGACCTTCGTCCATTGACCCGTTGCCAACCTCCCGCTCGAACACAAATCGAAAGATCAGGCCTGACCACGACGTTAGAGTTTCCTACATGGTTGACCTAAAACAAAACTTGGCTCCATTCCCTCGATCAGCCAAACTAAAAAGGAGACAACTGTGATTTTTTCTTGCTCTTCTTACAAACAGGGAGAGTTTCGAAGCTGGACAGTATAAGGTTATGTAGGTACGATTTAGGCTCGCCCGTTCGATCAGATAGTTCTCCTCCTCCCTACTGATGTAGTCTTGGACCAGATGGATCGATGGGATCGGGATAGCTATTCGGTGGTCTCCTAGGTTGATAATGGTCATTGGCTCCGTTGATGGTCAAATATATTGATTTATTCGTCGCAGGAAAACTATTATTTAATGGGAAGGTTTTAACATTCCACTAAGCTGATTTCAATTGAATTTTTAGAATAACTACTTATAATTTTCAAATCCTTAAAGGATAACCTTCAACTCACCAAGAAATTCTAAACCGCAGCGATCGACGCACTGAATTCAAAAAGAAAGAAAAAAAGACAAAGTGCTCCCATCTATTATTTTCTTTTATATTACCACACTTTTGGATTTTCTAAGTGTGGTATAAAAAATAAGAAAAACAAAAACTCACTGCATAACTGACTAGGTTGAGGGTGTGGGGGAAGGGAGACTTCTGGCCTATTGACAGGTGGGTCTGTTTTACAGCAGGACACCAAAGGCAGTATATTTGCCTGAATTTCCAACCAACTTCTGTTGTCTTTGACCAAATACTAGGACTCTGTGGTGGTTTATATAGCACCAAAGATGCAAGCTGATTGAGCAATCCATATGCGTGTATGGTGGCATCTACAAACACAAATCTACTATGACATGTATACAACTGAAGTATCTACAGGCTCAAGGAAGGCTGAGGAAAGGCTTACTCAATACAGGTGACAGAAGCATACAAAAAAACTTAGGCCCCGTTTGGGAGCAGTGATGTGATGTAATAATCACCCCTTTTGTATAACCGGGCCTCACAGAGGCCCATATTGTATCACACACACGTTTGGCAGCTTTCAAAAGTTGTGATGTACATGACAACTTTTGACATCACTGCTTATAGCCCCCACCAAATCCCAAATAGTACCCCTGGGGTACTATTTGGTGTCATATCAGCATACTTGTTGATCTCTGCACTTCACAACTTGAACAAAATGCTTGCATTCAACTCTTGGCAGGAAAACAACAATCCTCAAAACCAACCACTCAATTCAACTCAGCAGACTCAGTCCGACAGAACTCCTTTCAACTTCTCATTTCATAATAATTGATCAACTAGTTTGGATTTTGAGGATTCTGTTTCGGAATTGGAATGAGAATCAATGTGGTTGTCTTCATTTTCAAGTGGATCTGTTTGAATTGATGGCATTGTTATCATGATGAGCCAAACGGTTGGTTGGAGTTATGTGCAGTGTATATCACTTGAGCTTGGGTAGCCAAACACTCAAGTGATGTTGAGCATTGGTGAATTTAGAAGTGATGTGTATCACCGTACGTAAACGTGCGACATCACATCACATCACTGCTCCCAAACGGGGCCTTAGATATGCAGGCAGAACACTTGGGAGTAAGTGGTATCAAGTTTTGTGAGCCTGGGTCTCTTATGTGACTGCAGGATGCAAGGAAATGGCATTGTAAAGCCAGAAAAATGTGAGTATTACATAACTCAAACTCTACCTTGGAACAAAGGGAGTGAGTTGTCAACAACCTAGAATATAGGTCTGAAAGAATGCTATTGTGTAAGGGTGGTTTTTTCAACCACAACGGAGGACAGATTTTCTTCCTTTGTTTAAGGGCAATGGTTGGCGGAATAATAAGGTAAGAACAGTTAAGAACAAAAAAGCTACTAGCTGGAAGGATACTTAAACAGCCAATTAAGGCAGTACTAACAGTACTGGGCTTCTATGCCGCGCTGGACATCAGCTAGCTAAAAATTAAATTTACACAGCTGTGAAGAGGCTTGTACGAACTGTCTGATTAGAATTTTCCCACTTGCCTGGTTGATCAGGGAGGATAATAGGAAAATCCAAGAAAAGCAAGCAGTTGAATGCAGCAAAGCAGACTGTGTTAGCTGACCTGTCTACCAAATTGAACTTGGGATCTGCATCTGGTAACCAGCTTGTCCTGCCTCCCTGATGGAACAGTTCTTCTAGACCATTTCAATCAAGGAGGATCCTGGAATGATCCACCAACTGAGATGGTTTGATTATGGGGAAAGGGCTGATCTTCTATTAGCTTGTTTTTTGATGTAGTGAAGCAGCCCAGTCTTAGTACTAAGAATTTAATCCTTGGTGATGGCTTATACATCTGGGTGGAAAAACAAAACGGTAGTAAAGGGGTATGTTTATATATGTTTTCTGTCCCTTCAGCTCAGAGTTTTCAGATTGCTACTATGACAGAGAAACCTGTCAGATTACATAATCAAACCTTGAAAATTTTCAAAGTTGGTGTATCCTCCATTGCAGGGAGGATACACAACCTCAAGCACTGCCAGAATAATTGCCTAGGATGAAGTCATCCCAGTTAAACTGGGATGCACTCAACCAATTTAAACTTGGTTGATATCAACTGATGAAATATAAATCCAAGGGATCCCCCTTGGTTTTATATTTCATTGGTTGAGGGCAACCTACTTTAAATTGGTTGTTTGCATCCTAGTTTAACTGGGATGAACTCAACCTAGGCAATTATTCTGGCAGTGAAGACACCCAGAACCACCAACTCAGACATCCAAGGATTCAGCAAGTCACAGCTCACCAATCTAACCAAAAAAAGGCCTCTTTCACCCAGTACTTCAAGTATTGTCAGTCAGTCCCCTTTTTGAACCTTGTTTCTCTGACAGTAGTCCTTCTCTTTCTTCCCCTTATCCTTCGCCTCTTCCCTTCCTCCTTCAATCAAGAGATCAGATCTATTCATCAACAGGTTACCCTCTTAGAACCTTGACTACAAGTCTAAAAATCAGGGCAGATTAGCTTACTAATTCTGTTGTCCCTCCACTGTTTCCTTAGTGTGTGAGGAGGCTGTTGCACTTCTAAAGACTCTGGCACAGCTTAGCCAACTTTTACAGGTTGAGCTCATTGATCTTCATAAGAGCACTCTAAACAAACAAACAAACAATAAAAAGATCAATTAATTCCCTTTCCCCTTTTCTCTTCTTCTTTTCTCTACTAGTTGTATCTCTTATCCTTAAAATACAACCAGTAGTGACCCCCAAACCTTGTGTCCTGTTGTCACTTTAGAGACCCAGGCTCACAGCAGATGCCTCCAGGTTTTTCCATTCCTATTATTCTGTCATCATGGCGGCAGGGTATGTAAATGAAACCTTGCCATGCTCTTTGTTTTCTTTTCTCCAAGCAATCTAGATAGCCATTGAACTTTTTTCTGAATATTAAATCTAAACTCTAAGCTTTTACAGCTTATATCATCAAGTCCTGCTTTACCTTATAGCCCACCCCTCTATATTGTGAACCATTGAGCTGCAGCAACATCAGGCCAGTACCAATGTCTGAAGACACCAACCATTTATCATCACTAGGCATCCCAAGAAGTTTTAACCTGTGTGACCTCCAGACCACCAAGATAGCTGTTGAAAAGAAAATGACAAAACTATACATCATGATTTACTTGTTCAGTTGGGGTGTTTTTATCAGTACTTTGGGACTGTGTTTGGGGTAGAAGTACTATTCCTCCCTTAGCTTTTCTTTTGGAGTGTTGTGTGTGTGAGATTGTTGTTTTTCCCATATTTTCTCACTGAGTATATATAGAGAGTATGTTGTGGTGTAAACATAGAATGCAATACACATACTCCACTCCTCCTGTCCCAGTACTTGTACCGGAACCAGAGGAGTTCTGCGCTGCGGCAAGTCAGAGCTGTGCGACCTATATGTCACAACACCCCCCTCTTGCCCCAGACGCCGCCATACATACATGAACAAAGGATAAAGAAAACAACAAAAATAAGAAAACAAAGCCAAAAACAAATTAACAAACAAAAAGATTAATAAAAATTAGATAAAGTAAGAGTAAAAAGAATTATTGCGCCCACAAGAATAGTAGGAATAAAAAAATAATAATGAGAAAAAAAAAACTAACAAGTAGAGAGAGAAGAAAAAAGACTGATCAGGTCCCCCCAAGAACTTTATACCGCAATCCATCAAACACATCAGCAGTCAAACACTTATTGAAAATGTCTTCCAGCTGGTCCCTTGTACTAACCCACTCTATGTTAGTCTTCTTTTGATACAGCGCTTCATTTGTATTATGGAAATCTTGATCTGTGTGACATTTCCTTTTGTTAGATGAATCATCTGTTGATACCTTGATAGCAGATTGATTGTTGCAATGCAGATGTCCAACAAAATGCTCATCAGTTAAATCCTTAAGTAAATGTCTCACCCACAAAGTCTGTCTTGTCGCTACCCCAAGTGCCATGTACTCTGCATGACATGTTGAAGACGCTACTTATTGTTGTCTCCGAGATACCCAAAGGACTGGGCAGTTGAGGTAAGAAATAAGGATGCCGTTGTGGTAGACATTTCTGTTCTGGAGGGAAAAATGTAAAGTTTTTTTGTTTGGATATATATTTTACAACACTCCACTATCTTTTTCACCCCAGTCATTTTAGTTTACATACACAGTTACACTATGTGTACTGTATAAAGGGTATATATCTAAATTAAACATGTATTTCTATGTAAATGAGGCTACATAGCAACCACAAGCCACATACAGCCTGCTGCATAGTAACCATTGGGGCAGTGCAAGCCACTCAAGCAGACTACACAGCAATACAGAAAGCTGTGCAGGTCACTTGATATAAATACATAGCAACCAGAAGGCTTTGCAAGCCACACTTGTAACTAGATCACTAGCTAATATTGCTCATTACTAAACTGCCACCCTGTATGCAGCTGTATTCTACACAGCATTTCAGCTAAAAGGCCTCATTTGTAAAAGCACACCAGCTAAAAACCCTCATGTAACTAGAACACCAGCATAAATGCCTCAAGTTTTACTATATAAGGAGGGGCTCTCCCTTCCTCTTTCCACATCTCATTCATCTCATCATCCCATCTCATCTGATGCCATCTGATTCAAAATTACACAGTTTACACTCTCACAGCCACTTATCAAATACTAAAACTTTGAAATAAACATATAACATTCACACGTAATCCTATCTGGGGACTTGTGCTATAAATATTCAACTACACTAGACCACTGTCTTCTTCTTCCAGCCTAGCTGGGGGTGTTGTTAGTCTTTTGCTTTCAGAGAGGCAGGGTTTCCCCCCATAAATACTTCTCTACATTCAGCTAAAAGAGGTGAAAACCACTTTTGGAGTCTCACACAGTATGCAGACCTAGAGAATTCTCCTCCCCACGAGGCATTGCAAAAGGTTTTTAGAGGTTTACTATCCATTCTAGGGAATAGGCATAATTTCTTGTCAGTAGTATTTGCAACATAGTTAATCAAATGTGTCAGCCCTTTCCAATGCACACATCCTGGTTCGGCCGCAAAACACGCTATTAAGTTTACAGCGTGACAGATATCTGGCCTTGTACCTACTGCCAGATAGCTCAATGTTTGTATAACTGACAGGTATTTGCCAGACTTACTCGCATCCCTATCTGGGTTGGTAGCTGCATTAAAGCCTGACGGAAGAGGTGTCCTAGCCAAAGTTACACCGTCCCATTCTGACTCCAGGAGGGAATTTGTAAGAGCTCGTTGCTGTAAAGTAAACCCTTTTTCCAATTGTTCCACATCAAGCCCTACTATTGCCTCCAGTTTATGTTCCCATTTGATCTTTAGAACCTCTTTAAGGTCAGATTCTATCTGCTTTAAAAGCTCAACAGATGACACAGTAACAACCCTGTCCTTGACGTGTAACCAAATCACGCCATGCTCCGTTGGAGTCGAAAGATGTATAAACTATTATCATACTGTGATGGAGAATAACATAACTTGTCCAGTATTCCTTTCAGGTGGAGCCACCAACACCGCACGGCTTGCCGTGTCCCGTATAAAGCCTTTTTCAACATACGAGCGTGACCGGGCGGCACTGACATCCCCTCTGGTGGCTTGATCCAGACTTCTTCTGAGATGGGTGAGTTCAGGTAGGCTGCTACAAAATCAAAACTATGCCCCGGCCATTGATGTTGTTCCGCCACCATCAATAGCAGGCAGAGAGCAACAAAGGTTGCTGTAGGGGAGAATTTCTCATTAAAATCCATACCGGCTACCTGTGTGAAACCTTTAGCCACAAAACGAGCTTTGAAACAAACACCCGCTCCATCAGTACCAGATTTTGTAGTAAAAACCAACCTACCGCTCAGTGCTTGCTTATCCTTGGGTTGTAAACTCACTTGCCAAACTCTCATCTGTTCAAGGTTGTTCAGTTCAGACCCAATCGCCTTGGACCATGCTTCTTTTTCTGGCAAAGCCATTGCTTTCTTGAAGGTTTCTGGTACTGAGATTGCATAGAACTGAAATAGTTCAATTATATTCTCCACAATAAATTCCTGGTTGTGGAATTCAACTTCTTTTGAGAAATCTCCCAACTGTAATAGATTCATGACGTACGTCAGTGATAACTTGCTGGGTACCTTCAAAGGTGTACCCATTTTCCACTTGTCAGCTCATATACTAGGAAGATCATTAGATAAATTTGCCCCAGAATGGTCCTTGCTTTTGAAATGCATCAGATCATCATAAAAAAACCTTGCCATAGCTGAAAAAACAAAATGTTTCTCTTTGGAAACCCAGAAGAGCCAGCCTTTGCTGCTTTCCAGATGACCAACTACCTGTCCATGAATCGCCCTAGCATCAAGCTTTTGTCTTTTTTCCGGTGGGACATGCACATATTGTGAGCCTGGGTCTCTAAAGTGACAACAGGACACAAGGATTGGGGGGCACTACTGGTTGTATTTCAAGGATAAGAGATACAACTAGTAGAGAAAAGAAGAAGATAAAAGGGGAATAATTGATCTTTGTATTGATTGTTTGTTTGTTTAGAGTGCTCTTATAAGATCAATGAGCTCAACCTTGCCAGAGTCTTTAGAAGTGCAACAGCCTCCTCACACACTAAGGAAACAGTGGAGGGACAACAGAATTAGTAAACTAATCTGCCCTGATTTTTAGACTTGTAGTCTAGGTTCTAAAAGGGTAACCTGCTGATGAAGTGATCTGATCTCTTGATTGATGGAGGAAGGAAAAGGGAAGATGGGGAAGGATAAGGGGAAGACAGAGAAGGACTACTGTCAGAGAAACAAGGTTTTTTGAGTTTTTCAGTAATCTCAATAATTGATCGCCTGAATTTCCCTCACATGTCACCTTCAAGAATCACTTCCCAAATTCGCAAAAGCTCCGCGTCCTGATACAACCGGTTAGGGTTTGATTATCTCAGGTACTTAAGAGACTCAACACCAACTTGTTGTTCATCAGACTCCACTGCCAGCATAATTTCCTAGGATGAAGTCATCCCAGTTAAACTGGGATGAACTCAACCAATTTAAACTTGGTTGACATCAACTGATGAAATATAAACCCAAGGGACCCCCCTTGGTTTTATATTTCATTGGTTGAGGTCAACCTACTTTGAATTGGTTGTTTGCATCCTAGTTTAACTGGGATGAACTCAACCTAGGCAATTATGCTTGCAGTGCTCGACAAGATTCTCGCCTTGTTAAATCATCAATCTAGAACACCTCAAGACTCAAGATCAAGATATCTCATCAAGACCCGAATCCTGTAAAGTTCAATCGCCCACTGAAAAACTTCGATTAAATCATTCTGACTCCATTGTTTCTTATGCTTCAAATCCAAGGCTGATCATTGACTTCGTCAAGACTGCAGAATTCAGGCTCATTTATTTAGAAGCTCCTTAATCATCACTATCTTGTTTGTTTCCTTTTTCTATTTTCTTGTCTCTTTCTTCTAGTTTGTTGTTTGTTGAGGAAATCACTAATCCCTATTTCATTCTTCTCAGTTAGTGTGCTTCTTCCTTATCTTCTTTCCTCTCATAAAAAAAGTCCTCAACTTGTCCTATTTCTTAATCCATCCTTAGCAGTATCATCTTCTTTCTCTGTCTTTCTTTTTCTGATCATCTGTTCTTATATCTAATGTGTATTTCCTGTTAGTCTGGTTTTTGGTTCTCCTTTTATTTTGACAGAAATTTATTAAGGTTCAAAAAGGGGACTGACTGACAATACTTGAAGTACTGGGTGAAAGAGGCCTTTTGTTGGTTGGAGTGGTGAGCTGTAACTTGCTGAATCCTTGGATGTCTGAGTTGGTGGTTCTGGGTGTCTTGAGTTTGTGTATCCTCCCTGCAATGGAGGATACACCAACTTCGAAATTTTTCAAGGTTTGATTATGTAATCTTACATGTAGATGTGGTTGGCTGGGCTTGTTTCACTTGCTCAACCAGTTGTGGCGTAGAATTATTTATTTAATTACTCTATGAAGGAGTTGAGCAATTACAAAGAGTTCAGTGAACACTTATATGGTCAAAATTTCATGAGGAAACAGAATTTGAAGTCAAAACAAGGTTTAAACCTCAGGGTAAAAAGATATAATGCATTTGGGACTGGGATTAAGATAATGAGTGATAAAGGCAGACTTTAGGTCAGCTGCACTGACTCTAAGGCTGACACATATGCTATACTACCAAAAGCTTGGAATAAGTCAAAGACAGGCTTGCACCCAAACGATGCCTCATAAGGGGTTGATTGTCCACTAGCTCAATTTGGTATCCTGTTCAGTACATGCCCCGCCCACAAAAAGGCATAATTCCAAAATGTTTTGGGCAAAGTACTGTCAATGAGGACAGTTTGTCCCATGTCTTGAATAGTCCTATTGAAATGCACTACCACCCCATTCTGGTAATGGTGGTATGGTAGAGAGTGTTTAACTTGAATACCTTTTGCTTTCATGAAATCACCAAGCGCCTTGTTAGTGAATTCTCCACTGTTATTGCTGCGGAGAATCTTAACTGTCAGACCAGTCACTCTTTCTAAATGTGTAATTAGTTCCATAATTGCACTGTTTTCTTCAGATTTAAGTTTGAGTACTTTTACAAAAGAATACCCAGTTGCCACATCCCTCATTGTAAGTAAGTAATTACCGCCGTCAACTGCTGTTACCTGAAAAGGGCCAATCAGGTCAGCTGCCCAAATTTCCATCTTGGAAACAGGCCTGTTGCTCGGGCCACTTGGGTTCAGCTTTGTGCTTTTGGACACTTTGCAAACCGGGCAGTGGATATTTCCCGGTGGGAGTGACTTTGGCAAACCAATACCTAGCTTTTCTTTGATCAGTTGCCTAATGTGTTGTAGACCTGCGTGACCAAAAACTCGGTGCCAAAACAGTAAAACTTTCTCATGCTTGGTTAATGACTCAGCCTTCCAGGCAGGCGTATCTAACTTCATAACGGGCTCAAAGAAAAGATCTCCATGATTTATATTGACTGAATCAGATATGGATGTCATTGAGGCATTGGGTGAGCTATCCACAATGGGAGGGCATGTTTTAGGAATAGTTGTCAAGTTCACAGTATTTGGTCAAGGACAAGTAGAGGAAAATGAACAAAGAGAAACAGGACAAGAGGAATTTCCAGAAAAATTGGTTGGAGTCCTGGTAGGGATTAAACGGTGAGAAATGTCAGATTACAGCTATAACAGACCCGCAGCAACCCCCAAGGAAGCTGTTGAGGCTAAACCCAGCTGCAAGGAAAGGTAAGCCCTCCTGCAGTCCAGATCAAACCCTAACCTAGAACCTACATGATGATGCTGACACAATGCATTGGTTAAATGTCTGTAGATAAAAGCAGGCAAGAAACAAGCCGAGATCAAACCAAGACAATCGCACTTGCCAATAGACTCAGCTCAAGACCAAAGAATAACCTCTTAGACAGAATCTCAACTAGTACAACTGAAGGTAAGCTAGTTGAGCTCTAAGGTGGATAATCAGAGAAGTAAGAAATAAAATAGTTATAAAACATGCAGACACGGATTCAATAGAACCGTACAGATCCACAAAAACCAAGCTCTTACGTTAGCCGGAGAACACTAACGTAAGCCAAACATTCTATAGACAAACAGAACAACAGGCACAATCAATGCTAACCAAACGTTGATACAGAACATCAACAAGTCCAGGCTTTCCAAGCAGAAGCTCAGACCAGAACTATTATCATCTTCTTCTTTCCCTTACATTCGCCTCGGTCTCATTCTTCTATTATCATTCTCTCTCTCTCTTTCTGTCTCTCTCTCTCTCTCCCTCTCTCACAATAACAGATAAACAAAATTAGAAAATAACCGTTTTCCTTTTTCAATATCTTCAGACAAGACCCTTGAACTGCTTCTAGGTAAGGAGAACAACTCCTTACAACTATGTTAGTTTCTCTATTACACTTTGTCATTAAAATATCTAACGAAGAAATAAAACCTTCTAGTTATTTGCAATCTTAAAAGAAAAACACCATCAATTCTTGTTTTTATCAAGCACACAGCTAAATATAAGACCCCCGTTTTTACCATATACGTTAAACTTGTCACTGCCATTGTCACAAGACACAGAAGCATCAGCTTTTCTGAGCGCTGCCATGGATATTAAGGTAGACCTGGCTTGCTCACAGAAGGGTACTCCCTTGAGGACTACAATCTGTCCATTAGCTATTCTGAAATGGAGGTTCCTGATCACAGTAATATGGAATTTGTTGGAGGTGGTAGCTACCAACAAGGGTAAAGGTCTTGATAAGACACAGAAATAATTCAGGTGCAAACAAAGTCCAGTAAAGTGATGGGAAGCCCCAGTGTCGAAAATTACTGGAATACTCACCAGATCCTCTCCAAGCGCCATGTTCTTGAAATCAAGATCATCAAGATTGTCTGGAAAGTCCCCAATCTCAAGCAACTGAGCTTCAGCCCCCCCAGTTACAACTGATGATGCTTGCGTTGAGGTTTCAGGTTGGCGTTGTTGTTGACTTGCAGTTGCGTATCTTGGGCAATATAGGTCGGCCATGCGCCTAGCTTGAAATTGTGAATGGCTGGGGGGGGGCAAAAGATTGCGGGACTGGCCCATTGCTAGAGCTTGTTACTGGTTGAGTATACAAAGAACCTACAAACGTTGCCTGAGTCCATTTCAATTGTTGTTGGAAAGGAGATACTCCTGGTCCCCGCAATCATTTGTTGATCCAATTTGACTTTTCTTGTTGAGGGCAGTCCCTCAGGTAGTGGTCCGCTGCACCACACTGCCAGCACCAATTGTCAGAATTTCAGCCTTTCTGTCCGCTCACTTTCTCCTAAATTTCTTCATCAAAATTCTCCTTATTATTAAACCACCAATCACTCTGCAATCAAGCAGTTTTATTTTCTTATCACTCAATATTATTGTTTTATATCACTCTACCAATCAGGTAGTTTTAATTTCATCACTCTGCTATTTGGCAGTTTTATTTCTCTCTAGTATTTAGCTAGATTCACATCACTGTCACTGCTTATGCTTGTATACTTTACAGCATATGCTTTGATTTTTTCAAGAAAACCACATGTCTGCCATTCCTGTTGTTTTGTATTTAGCCAGATTATTTGTCAGCTGAAATAAACCATCAAGTTTGAGCTTAAAATTCTTTTTCATCCTGCTCCCAGCTCCTTGGTCCAATCAGACCCTCCACAAAGATTGCCCCCTTCCTTGAGCCTAATTTTCTGAAGGTGAAATCTTGAAACCAACGTCCTGTCATTGCGCAGAAATTGAGGGCTTCAGGCCAGTTCTCTTCAGGAATTTCCGTCAGAAAATCATTGAAGTTGAAATTTTCCTTCTCAGCCTTTGCCATCAACACCAAAGGGGCCAACGTCAAGCCAATGTCAGAAGAAACCGTTGTGTTTCTGTCAGCATATTGGTGTTTGCAGATGTCAAAATTGTTCACCAAAACGTTGAATTTGGGAATGGCTTTGGTTGGATCATTTTGCATCAGATTCTCAATACACTGTTTGAAGTCCTTCTTGAACGGCACAGAGGATCTCATAACCGCTCTTTGAAAAACAAAACCAAAAAAAGCATTGGAGTTGATCCTGACATTGGGGCGTTGATAAACGCACGCCAACGGTGCACGCCAACGGTGCACGCCAACGCCAACCCGCACGCCAATTGGTTTTGGCGTGCGGGGCCTACACGCCAAAAAAAGTTGGCGTGTAGGGTCTACACGCCAAAATAAATTGGCGTGTGAGACCCACACGCCAAAAATGGCGTGTGGTTCCCACACGCCAATTTTTTTTGGCGTGTGGGCCCCGCACGCCAATTTTGTTTGGCGTGCGGGTCCCACACGCCAATTGTTTGGCGTGTGGGAGCGCACGCCAGGCGCGCGGGTCCCCCCTCGCTCACGTAATCGAATGGGAGGGCCCATTTGATTACGTGAGCAGGCCGGCTGATGAGGTTATACAACCTCGTCAGCCGGGAGGACTTCCTCCCGGCACGAGGCTGTATAACCTTGTCAGCCAGGAGGAAGTCCTCCTGGCCGACGAGTTTGTATAGCCTCGTCGGCCGGGAGGACTTCCTCCTGGCCGACGAGGTTGTATAACCCCCCTCGGCCAGGAGGAAGTCCTCCCGGCCAACGAGGCTATACAACCTCGTCGGCCAGGAGGAAGTCCTCCCGGCCGACGAGGCTATACAACCTCGTCGGCCAGGAGGAAGTCCTCCCGGCTGACGAGGCTATACAACCTCGTCGGCCAGGAGGACTTCCTCCTGGCTGACGAGGTTGTATAACCTCGTCAGCCGGGAGGAAGTCCTCCCGGCTGAAGAGGTTATACAGCCTTGTGCCGGGAGGAAGTCCTCCCGGCTGACGAGGTTGTGTAACCTCGTCAGCCGGCCCGCTCATGTAATTGAATGGGCCCTCCCATTTGATTACGTGAGCGGGATCCCCCCACACGCCAAACAATTGGCGTGTGGGTCTCACACGCCAATTTATTTTGGTGTGTAGACCCTACACGCCAATTTATTTTGGCGTGTAGGCCCCGCACGCCAAAAAAAATTGGCGTGCGGGTTGGCGTTGGTGTGCGCGCTTGGCGTGCCTTTATCAACGCCCCTGAGATTGACGTTTTTCCAGTCAGTGTAAAGGTTCCTCATGCTGGACAACAAACCAGCGCTATCTGTGGGGCATTGATAAATACACGCCCCCCCGGGCAGGCCCACGCCCACGCACGCCCTTAAAAAAAAAGGTGTGCAGCCCGCACACCTTTTTTTTTATCGGCGTGCCGGCTGCACGCCCATCCTTGGGCGTGGGAACGCCTGTAGATGGGCGTGCAGCTTGCACGCCCATCTACAGGCATGCGACACCCCCAAGGATGGGCGTGCAGCCGCACGCCTGCCGGGGAGGACTGCAAGCCGCTTGACCAGGAGGGAATCCCTCCCGGTCAAGGAGGGTGTACAACCTCCTCGACTGGAGGGAATCCCTCCGGCCGAGGAGGGTGTACAACCTCCTCGACCGGAGGGATTCCCTCCTGGTCAAGGAGGGTGTACAACCTCCTCAACTGGAGGGAATCCCTCCGGTCGAGGAGGCTGTACAACCTCCTCAACCGGGAGGGAATCCCTCCAGTTGCACCCTCCTTGACCAGGAGGGATTCCCTCCCGGTCAAGGAGGTTGTACAACCTCCTTGGCAGGAGGGATTCCCTCCCGCTCAAGGAGGTTGTACAACCTCCTAGACCGGGAGGGAATCCCTCCGGTCGAGGAGGTTGTACACCCTCCTCGGCCGGAGGGATCTCCCCTGGTTGAGGAGGAAGTACAACCTCCTCGACCGGGAGGGATTGCCTCCCGGTTGAGGAGGGTGTACTCCTTTACCGGAGCTGATGTCATGCGTACATTCATGTGTACGCATGAAATCAGCATGTATATAGGCAGGGGCGTGCCCCTACCTATATACATGGGATCGGCGTGCAAGCCGCACGCCAATTCTATGTATATAGGCAGGGGCACGCCCCTGCCTATATACATAGGAAGGGCGTGCAAACCGCACACCCTTTTCTGAACGGGGCATGCAAACCGCACACCCTGTTCTGAACAGGGCGTGCGACCGCACGCCTGTAGTGTCGCACGCCAATGGGCGTGCAGCCCGCACGCCGATAAAAAAAGGCGTGCGGGCAGCACACCTTTTTTTTATTGGCGTGCGTTGGGCGTGGGCATGCCCGGGGGGGGGGGGGGGTGCATTTATCAATGCTCCTATCTGTGTTGTCCACGGAGAAATTCAGAAAACGGTTGAATGTATTCATTTGTGCGGCTCAAGATATCACCAAGAATTTCCTTCTCAGGAAAGCCACAATCTCCAGCGTTAATTCTATTCTTTGGACATCGGCCGTGAAAAATGTATGTACGCCAGCCAAAACTATAGAGACTAAAGGAGCAGAGAGTCTTTGACAAATACCACAAGTGTGTTAATCACACGAGACGAGAGAGAGCTGAGAACAAGACAAGCACACCTTTGACAAAGACCACGAGTGTGTTAATCACACAACACAAGAGAGAGCTGAGAACAAGACAAGCACACCTGAGGGTTGAGAGTTGAGTTGAATCAGAAAAGAAAAACTGAATGATATTTCATATTTGAGATGAAGATAGAAATGAAAGGAATGAAGAAATAGAAAGAAGAACAACCTTTGACAAAGACCACGAGTGTGTTAATCACACGAGACAAGAGAGAGCTGAGAGCAAGACAAGCACACCTGAGGGTTGAGAGTTGAGTTGAATCAGAAAAGAAAAACTGAATGAAAAAGAAAATAGAAATAACAACGCTATTTACTATTTAAGCTAAAATACATTAGGTTTCATTTAGGTTTCAAATCTAATCCATCACTATCAACCGGTTGACGAGTATGCTACTATTGAGATATCTCAATACAAACTACCATTCTCGCAATCTTCTCAAATGTAGAATTTTCAATAGGTTTAAAGAAAAAATTGCCATGCAACATGTGTACCAATCCTGCCTCTTGAAGTTCCCTGAGCCATTGAGCCAAGTTGTTTCCATCTGCCACTAGTTGATTTGAAGCAGTCCATCAATTGTGTATCAATGCAGCTGTTTGACTGACAAGCTGAGCTTGTTCAAGCTGGAGTTTGGCTGCCAGGAAGTCTCTTTGATTGGTTGACAGGTCTTGAGCTGGTGGATTTGCAACTGCAGGATGATTAGTCTAAACCAGGTGAGGAGGGTGGCCTTGATTGCCATGAGTTTTCCCTCCTGCTGCTGCCGACGAAGTCAAAGCTGAAGCTCTGATTGTTTCATTGCCCGACGAGCACGAGCACCAGTTGCTGCCACCAAATCAAACAGTTTTGCCATCCGTTGGCCGCCAGCAGGGATGATTGTCCCATCAACAACTAAGTACGGATTCCCATTGGCCGAGCTGAAAGATTCCCTTTGCGACATTGAGAAAATAAGGGATGGCAAAGAATGGTAGAAGCAGTAATTGAAGTAGAGGCGTAAAAGTACGAAAACAGAAGAAAAAATGTCACTCACCGCATCAGTGTTGTGTCAGCTTGCTACTAGTTCAGAGACAACCTGACTAGAACAATAAATAAATTAATAAAAAATACATATGAAAGAGACATTATTACATAAGTAATAATGTAACAGAAATGATAAGAAACATAAGAAAAAGATAAAATTTTAAAATATAAACATTATTAAGTATTAATAATGCTATAAACAAATATAATAAATAAATTAATAATAAAATAAATAATAACTCATTAACATTTGAGATAAGTGAGAATATTATTTCATATTCTGAAAGAGAAAGTAAAATAACCTAGGGTACCTCAGCCAAAGTACCCTAGAAAACTTACTCCTTCTAATAATAAAATTAACTTAAAGAATACTCCTACTAAGCGCTAAAATACTTACTAGGTATAAACATATGTAATATGAGAGTATTCTAATAAGTAGAAGTCCTCAAAATACGGGATAATCACTTAAATAAACTATGTAATTATCCTTTAAACACATAAATAAAATATTAAATAACATTTGACATAAATATCACGCTGTTTTATAGTCTTTGTATTATTATTAACTTATACAAATACATACAGTATAAGTTAAGTAATATCATAACAAATGAAAGACGCGAAACAGGGGATAAAGGAAACATCAGAATACTTCAAACAAATCTAAAAGAACTTGTACAATTAAAATAAATGACAAGCTTATTTAATCACGGGAAAATAATAAATGTTGACACTTTTCCCATGATGTTTGCTTGTCAAATAATTGAATGGAGAGCTTTAAAAGCGCCCTCCATGCAATTATGACAAGAAATCTCATGGTACATAACCTTACATATGAAATAACCAAATTAAACAGAAATAAGATTCTGTACTATAATTTGATTATTTCTTTTTTATTCTATTGATCAAGTGATCAATACATGTTGTACATCAAACTAAGAGCTCTTGAAGTGCCCTCAGATGATGTCTACAGATGACTGACAGACTGTATTAATTATTGACAGCCTGTACATGTAATAATTTGATAAATTACATCATTTATTTCTACTAAGGATAACTCCTTCCTTGTAGTATTCCCATAGCCAAAATAACACTTGCTGTTTCGCCATCAGGTCTCCAGAAAGGCATTTAAGAGGCCCTTTCTTCCCCCTGTATTTTGATCCCCCAGCTTTATCATATTTACATCCAGCATTCCACCAGTCCAGCCTACTAGTGTCCTGCCCAGTAAATCAGTCCTCAAGACTCAAAGCCTCTTTCTCTCAACTCCCACTCTGTCCAGCTGTCCACCACACCTTTCCAACCGCTTCAAGCTATCCAGTTATCCTCTGAAAAGTCCCCACTCCTCCCCTTAAAGCCTACAGTAAGTCTTTTTCCTTCAGGAGTTGTGGCCCTTTTCAGCCACTATTACCACTGGGATCTAAAACACCCCTTCTTGCAGGCCCCAGTTTATCAAGGTCTTAAATAACCTTTGGAGGGAACTAAACCACCCCTGCTTGCAGGCCCCTCCTAAAAACCTTTAATATCTTTTATATTAATAAAAAAGATATTAAAAATCACCCAAAAAACCCTTATTCCATATTGGTTTTTTGCCTTGCACCTTGTGTAGCTAGAAGGATACCAGTCCTTGGCATCACAGAGCGTGACATGTTGAGTAACTTGAACTTTTCAGAGAAGAGAATGAGAATAATTGAGAGGGAGCAGAGACAATGATCTACAACTTTGCTGTTCTGCACCAAAAGTGGGGCCACCACTGATGTAATCACTGAATGGCTAGTTCGCTTAGCTTATTAAGCTCAGAAGGCAAATCAAGGTTCAGGTAGTAGAAGAGAAAAAATGGAAGTCTAACTCCGAAAATCCAAGTCACCCCACAGTGTTGCCACAAAACAACACAGTTACTTTTGAGTTTGGCCGATTACGCTCTACGCTGAGCTACCAATCTAAAAGCCTAATCTTCAGGTTGAGTTGAAGATTTATGAGGGATATGTATATTCAAGAGTCAAGACTATCAGAGATTGAAAGAATATCTATGAGAAGTGAGGGCTCATAACCTATAGAGAGTATGTTGTGGTGTAAACTTAGAATGCAATGCACATACTCCACTCCTCCTGTCCCGGTACTTGTACGGAACCGGAGGAGTGCTGCGCTGCAGCGATTCAGAGCCGTGTGACCTATATGTCACAAAATTATATACTACTAAAGTATATACATGCAATGGTACCAACCCAAGTGGTCTCTTCTGGTATAAAGACCCAAGACCAACTGTATCGACCCACCCAGCTTGGCGAGGTAGGTGGCAACATTCTGGCCAATGTTTCCACCTACCTTGCCAAGCTGGGTGTCAGCCACTGAGTACATATCACAGTACCTGAAATGTACCACGTAACTGCAAATATTATTAATTATTATTATCTCTAATAATAGCTACTATTTGTATTTATTCTTATTACTATTTTATTACTAACTTCATGTAATATTAATTATTATTATTATCTTTAATAATAATTACTATTCTGTAGTTATTATTATTATTATTATACTTTCATTATTATTACATTACTATTATTATTATTGAATTAAATTAATTAAATTAATTGATATAAATACATTTAATAATACATTCATTAATGTCAGGTTGCTACCAGTTCAGAGGCAACCTGACTAGAACAGAAATAAACATAAAAAAAAATAGTATTAATCATTTAAAAAAAGGTAATAAATGAATAATAATAAGATAAAGCAACATAAACCAGTAACATTTAAATAACAAATACATTATTACACAGTAAATTAATAATAAATAAACAAATACAATATTAAGTATAAAACAATGAATATGTTAATAAATAATAAAATAAGTGGAAATATTATTTCATAATCTTGAAGAGCGTGTAACATA
Source organism: Puccinia hordei (assembly GCA_007896445.1). NCBI lineage: Eukaryota > Fungi > Basidiomycota > Pucciniomycetes > Pucciniales > Pucciniaceae > Puccinia > Puccinia hordei. The sequence goes on from RDRW01000012.1 coordinate 552,063, forward strand.
ACCTAGGGTACTTCAGCCAAAGTACCCCAGATAACTTCAAACTTCTAGTGGTAAAACAACTTGAAAGAATATTACCACTCAAAGCGCTGAAATAATTATTATACATTAAAATATAGAATAAAAAACATAAATACATATAAAAAACCACAAAATAAAAATGTATTTAAATAAGAACATAATAAAATAAATACATATGACATTAATAATATAAGTATATAATACTAGTAATATATTATATTATCTATGTATTTATTTATTTTATTAAAAACTAAGTAAACTAAGGATGCTTCAGAGGGACAGAGACCACAAAAAAGAGGAAGGAAATAAAATGAGAACATCACAAAAATAATAATCAAACAACTGTTTAAAAGAAATGTATTACATCCTTAGTAGGAAATCATCTGTTGACAGATCCCTGCAGTCATGCATTCCCAAAAGAACCTGCATGACAGGGATCAAACAAGAAGCTCTTGAAGCGCCCACAGAACAAAAAAATAAATGTATTTCACATTGTACACAATACAAAACAATTAAACTCTGACAAATTTGATCAACAAGTACATGTGACATTTAATCAATACATTTTGACATATAATTAAAACCTATGATAAAAACATCTAAAAAACCTTGTCAGAGGTTCAGAAGCGCCTCAAGATGCCAGAAAAAGAGCTTAGACAGGCTGTACCCATAGTAGACAGCCTGTACATATGGAAATTTGATTAAACAACTACATACATCTATATTAAATCTTAAACCCTTCCTTTTATTTTTCCCATAGCCAAAAATACATCCTTTGTTTCGCCATCAGGGCTCCAGAAAGGCATTTAAGGAGCCCTTGTTCCCCCTGTATTTTGCCTCCTCATGCTTTAATATATATACTACAACCTTTGCCCACTTACATAGCTTTACAATTGTTATTCTGTCTGGTAAGGTCCTAGTATCTATTTGTTAGCCCCTTCTTACTCCCCTGAAATTACCCAGTGTCTACCCAGCTCTTCCAACCACCTTTCCAAGCGCTTCCAACTGCTCAATTTCCCCCTAGAAGAATATCCAGAGTGTTAAGGTATTTTTTACTAGTAAGTAAATAACCCTTTCTCTTTATATTCTTCACCATTTTTTGTCTGGGATTTAAACCACCCCTGTTTACAGGCCCCAGTGTTTTCAGGTACTTAAATCCTCTGCTTGCAAGATACCTTTGAGGGATTAAACAACCCCTGATTTATCAGGCGCCTCTTATTTTTAATTATATTTAATATATTTAATATCCACATATCCTTTTTGGAATTACCCCTCTTATATTTTATCCCAGAACTTTCTGCTCTTTACCATCTATTTTTGCACTCTGTGTAGCTAGAAGGAGTACTCCTTGGCATCACAGAGGCTGACAATTAATAACACATGAATAATTCTGGTTACTCAATGTACTCCTGTTATACAAGATACATAACTTGTAGGCCCTTTGCCCTCCTTTCACGTGAAATATCCAGAGTAACAGATGTCACTCTTTCCCCTCTGATTACGCCTACATTCCTTAATATTGGAATATTTCACGTATAAGATATGTACTTTAATATCTTACACATAAAAGAACTTATTAATATTATAATAATTAATACTTATAAGATGTACCAATAATAAATGACATAACCATAAGTTAATAACTTTATTAATATTAATAACAGATCAATTAATATAAATGTCATGATGTGATCCAATCCCACTAAGGACTACTGATCAAAGATGTGTCCCATAACACAGCCTTAGTAGAAATCACATCATAAACATTGACAGATCCTCCCGAAAGGATCTGTCTTCCCCCTGAAGTTCCACAGTACCTCCCAGGTCATGGAAGCGCTCACCATCTCCCCAAGAGGAGATATTACAATATATAAACAGCTTGTAAACATCTGTTTATCCGCCAGAGAATATTTAGAACACCTTAGCACAGTACATACCTTAGAGTTATTTACCTTGCTTAGTTCCCCATTCTCCACCAATACCCCAATTCTGGATAATATATAGTTTAATACTGTTATTACCTCAAGAATTGGCCACAAAATACCTTAAATAAGGTAGCCACCATAAACCCAAGTTGAGTCTCTCCTTGGATGCCTATTAATACTTTGTATTGATTTGGATGCGCCTAATTAGAGCAATTAGAGCAAGCCTCTCAGACAAGACTTACTGATTGAGGAAGATCCTTTTGTACAGGACTTTTTACCATACCAAAACCACTTTGAACCATCAACCTACCACCAGGAAAAATGAATTGTCACTAGACTACAGGTGACATCAGCCTAGGTTCAATGAGCTGCCCATTAGTAGCAATGTTGGCCTCATGTACAGCCCCTTGTAGGGCACAAAGGGGCCATTGTAGCCTAGTCGGAGGGGAATCAGAGCTAGAAACAGGCTACAGCCATTGTTTCTTGATGTCACCAGACGTCAGGTGACAACTTATTTTTCCTGGTGTACCTCAGTTATAACCCTTAACCACGTTTAGTTTCACACCCAGGCTGACACTGGGTGGGCTGTCAATTTCAAAACCGCCCTCAAGACAAATTTTGGTCTGCACCTGTCTTGAAGTTGGTAGCAGGCCAACTTCAACTCGGCTGCATAGCCGTCGCCAAGGCGGATTGCAATCTGCCTGGGAGACAACTTGGATCAGAAGACGTCTTCAAGGCGGTTTGGCGGCGGCTTAGCTCCCTTGGGATTCAACTACTCCTCAAGTTGTCTTGAATACAATTGTGTATGCTAACAGCCACATTGAATGGGAAAAATTTTGTGACCTAGGTCACATAGTGTGACTCGGCTGCAGCTCATCCAGCCGGAGGAGACTCATCTGTCTCCTCTGGACCACACTAGCCGGATACATACATACAACCAACTATACGTTCCTACAGGTTGTGAGCCTGTGATACTGGCTACGCTGAAGAAAACACACCAAAAAATAATACCGGATTGATCTCTTGAAATCTTGACAACAAATCTTACTGGCCCCCCCTTTTTTTCTCACCTTACATCTTGCAACAAACCCCCACAAACAATACTGGATCCCTTTTTTTTGATTCAATTTTTTTCATTCTCAGGCGCGATAGATCAATGGACTCCTACACTCGCGGATGTTTTGGTTGGATCCAGCTCTTCCTGTCTGATTTGAATCACGTTTTTGGATACTTGCCAATCGGACCATTCAATAGACTGCATCCGCCCTTCGATCAAGTTGGGCTACAGCCTAGTTTGCGTCCTGGTGTTTCAAGTACAACGATCTGCAGAGGGCGCCCAACCCGTTGCTCTACATCTTGGAGAAAGAAACATTCTCAACCTGTACTTCAACAGCTGAGAAAATCTAGTGCTGCTTGTCAGCCTGCCCATTCATAAAACAATGCGGAGCTACCAACATCAATGATGTTATAATTTCTAACCCAGAAACTCGACCTTTGGTACCTTTGGATGTACAACCGGACAGTCAAGCAGTGTCTTTTGTCACTCCAAACTTGCTTCAGATACAACCAGATGAACACAATCCTACAATCCAGTATGCGAACGACTGCAATCAAGATCCTAGAGAGGATGTAGATTATCAATCAGATTCCCAATGTCCGTCAAGTGAGCAAGATGCCAATGATCAGCAAGACCCTTATCCTCTGGAGAACAATCTTTGTGTTGAAGATCAGTCCAAACCTGGTATCCTGGAGGGTGAAGAAGAAACTGATGATCCCCAAATTCAAGAACCTGCTTTTGATATGAAAAACCACTGTGCAAGAGACATTGATCACTGGACCAGCACCTTATCTGCTGATGAGTTTGAAGACCTTCAACACCAAGGACCGGCGGCTTGGGTTGAGGCTTTCCGACAATACATAATGAGTGATTTTGATCAACCAACCTCAAACTGTCCTCAGCTTGGTTCTTTGCCGCATGATGGAGAACACCAACAGCGGCCTGAGACAGAAAATTGCCACAATCCTCACTTTATCACCCAATTCAAGATTCACATTAGATGTAGTCAACAACCAATCATACCACAATGAACAGTTTTTACCTCATGAAAATACAGTCTACGATTTACAACAGGAAGACAGCTATCATTACAATGAAAATGCTGGTTATTTGGACGAGAATAGCAGTAATGATGAAGGTCATGGTGAATTTGACAATGGCGGTGAATTTGATGATGGCGGTGAATTCGATGATGGTGGTGAATTTGATGATGGCGGTTTTGACGATGATGGCGGTTTCAATGGTGGTGGTTATTATTAGCCTTGCTTGACTCTATTTTTTTTATCTTTTATTTCTTCAAGCTTTTCCATTTTTTTGTCAGCATGTATGTAGTTAGGTCCTCCTGGGCAGGTGTCTTGGAGCCTTGGGGTGTTGTGACCTAGGTCACATAGTGTGACTCGGCTGCGGCTCAGCCAGCCGGAGGAGACTCATCTGTCTCCTCCGGACCACACTAGCCGGAATACATACATACAACCGACTATACGTTCCTACAAAAAAGACGCCTTTGAGGCGTCAAAAAAAAGACGACCGGAAGGCGTCTGAGAGTGGCCGTGGTGTACACCGGATTCGCTCGCCGTGCCAAGAAAACATGTTCACATGTGAGAGAAGTGTCAGATGTGAGAGAGATTAAACAGACGGCAGTGGGAGAGCATTGACCGAAGCCTTGTCAAGATCAAGGTATAAAACATCAGCATCCGTGACCAACACATCTCACCCACATCCCCGGATACACATAAAAAAAAACACGCATTCCTTCAAAAATATCCCTACCAAACCCACATCGATGAACTCATTAGTGATAGCATCAGTGTTGATGATGGTGATGAATAACATAGTAGTTAATAGTTTACCGACCAACCTTTACTTTTCGTCCGTGGTGGACTCGAAGATGCCCGGATTTGCTCGCCGTGCAAAGAAAACATGTTCACATGTGAGATGTGAACTGTCAGATGTGAGAGAGATTAAACAGACGGCAGTGGGAGAGCATTGACCGAAGTCTTGTCAAGATCAAGGTATAAAACATCAGCATCCGTGGCCACACACCTCACCCACATCCCCGGATACACATAAAAAAAACACGCATTCCTTCAAAAATATCCCTACCAAACCCACATCGATGAACTCATTAGTGATAGCATCAGTGTTGATGATGGTGATGAATACCATAGTAGTTAATAGTTTACCGACCAACCTTGACGAGTCCAAGAATCTATCAGCAAGAGCCATCCATTGTGGTCCACCATATTGTCCTTCTGACTCGTACATTGCAACTTGTTGTTAATGATACGTAGATTTAAGTAAGGGTTTTTTTTCGTTCACAGATTTCTATTTTGGAGCGACAAGGACAGAGTGACTGACTGGTGCTATCTGTTATTTTATTTTCATCATCCATAAGGCTTGATGTTGTAGCCGCGGCCGTTACACCCGGAAACCGACCCTCGCCCCCGTTTGTGTCGTGGACCGATCGGCCGCATCCGCCACTCCCTCCTCCTGCTTCTGTTACGACTCATGCCCCAGGGCTCTTCCTGCAGATGCCTCCAAGTTGTTCCGTTCCTAATATCCTGTTATCATGGTGGGAGGGTACATAAAACTCTGCCATGCTCGTTGTTTTCCCGCTCCCAGCAATCTAAATAGATAGTCATCGATTTTTTTTTGAATATTATCTTTAAACTATAAGCTTTCACAGCTTGTATCATCAAGTCCCGCTTTAGTTTATAGCCCACCTCGCTATATTGTGAGCCATTGAAGGACGTTCTGCAGCAACATTAGGCCACCACCAACGTCGGAACACACCAACCATTTATCCTCACTGCTTTTCAGTCTATAATAGTTGATCTGGGCTAACACAGTGTTAACCTACATTAGTCCAGCGTTAGCCCACCTCTCCCCTCCCCGGTCTATTAATTTTCATTTTTCAAAAAAAGCCCAGGCCGTGGTTACCTCGAATGGACTCATTTATTCTAGTGGATCAATCCCTTTGGATCCTAGTACGATGAAAGTCATCCATCTTACCGATGTCGAATTACAGACCGTGAGTTAACCAAGTCCACATAACCTTTTTCATCCATCGATCCATTTCATCCTTTTTGATTTCAACCATAAGTCCAGGAGCTTACTCGGGCCCAACTCATTCACAGGAATGCCTCAAGAACCTTTCCAAGGTTTTAGTACAAGCCGGTGGCTCGCTCGAATCAGTTATCAAGACCACCGTGTTCATTAAAGATATGTCCCAGTTCGCCAAGATCAACCAACTCTATTCGACGTTTTTAAGGACCACAAGCCCGCTCGAAGCTGTGTCGAAGTCAGTACCCCCTCTATCGTGCACAATAGCAGCCTTATCCCCTCTCTGACCCCTCTTTAAACCTCGAAATTCACTACCATACCATAGGTCGCGCGATTGCCTCTAGACGTCTTGGTCGAGATCGAGGCAATTGCTACTAAACTTTAATCCCTCGGATCCATTAAATGGATACCCCTTCTTTCTCCAAAGAAATGCTCTCTCTTCCTAGCAGTCGTATGTATGACGCTCTGATTTCATATCGTTTTGTTCTCTTGAAATATATCCATCACTTGCAACCTCTTCTCACACACACAACACTCCAAAAGACAAGCTAAGGGAGGAATAGTACTTCTGCCCCAAACACAGTCCCAAAGTACTGAAAAAAACCCTTGACTGAACAAGTAACTTATGAATAGTTTTCTTATGTTCGTTTCAACAGCTATCTTCTGGTGGTGGAAGTCACACAGGTTAAAACTGCTTGGGATGCCTAGTGATGATAAATGGTTGGTGTTTTCCGACTTTGGTACTGGCCTAATGTTGCTGCAGCTCAATGGTTCACAACATAGCGAGGTGGGCTATAACCTAAAGCGGGACTTGATGATATAAGCTGTAAAAGCTTAGAGTTTAGAATTAATATTCAAAAAAAAGTTCAATGACTATCTATTTAGATTGCTTTTTTTTTTTTTTTTTTTTTTTTAAAGTGTAATTTTGCCATTGGCATTGCACACTATGAATATCAATTGTTTTTGGACTACAAGTTTTTTAAGTTTGTAACAATTTGTTTGAGCACTTGGTGTTATGAGGACCTAAGTTTCTGTGAGTACGCGGTAATCTAGACAATTTGATCTACTGTGTAGTGGTGGGGGTGTGATGTTTTTAACCTTCTCAGGTTGGTTTATAAATGGGTAACGGGTATTGAAAATTGAAACACAAGTTTTTTGGGGTGAAGGGGACAACTAATAAGGAGTTTGCAATTGAAGGGGGAGGCGTAGTTGTCCTGGGTTGGAAGGGGTAGCGGCCAGGGGTTGGGCTTGCCGGGATTCAAACACCGGTGTTTGGGTGAGTTTGGGTTCTTTCTGAATATTCAGGCAATACTGCAATATTTGGCGGGTTTTTTTTTTTTTTTTTTTTTTTGCGATGATTTTAACTAAAGTTGTATTTCTTTGTGAGGAGTTGTTGATAGTGAGTTATAAAAACAAAATAAGTCTCATGAAGAAAAGAGAAACAATTTTGTAAGAAAGATAACAGAATATATACAAAATATTGCGCTGATCTCTTGTTGCAATAGAGAAGTTTTGTTGATAAGGGAGATTTTCAAACTATGTAACTATGTTATTTTATTATTTATTTATTTATTTTATTTTTTTATATGTAATACTTTTTTTATAATTTTTTTCTTTTTTTTCTTTTTGTTTTCTGCCTTGATTTTGACATGTCATGGCCGCGGCTACAACATCAAGCCTTACGGATGATAAAAATAAAATCACAGCTAACACCAGTCAGTCAGTCTGTCCTTGTTGCTCCGAAATAGAAATCTGTGAACGAAAAAAAAACCCTTACTTACATTTGTAAAGCTATGAATCTTGTAATGTACTAGAGAATGAGAAAACTCCCCCAGGGAAAGATATATTTCAACAAGTGAGCAGACTATATATAGGATTTTTAAGTACATAGTTTGGTTGATGAGAAAATATAGAGAATAAAGACATAATCTACTATGTATATAGAAAATATGTAAATAAAATAGTCTGATAGTATGTGAATATATAAATGCATAAATAAATCTATAACTTGACATAACACTCCCCCTCATCAACCACAAAGAATAAAACAAAATAACAAAAAGAATAAGTGGAGAAATTTTTTAACCAAAAGGGATGAGAGCATAAGTAAAAACTAGGGAGAAATGAAGAATGACAGGAGCAAAAAAAGAAAGTAGAAAGACAAGAACATGAAAAAACAAAGTCAAAAAAGTTAGAAAAACAAATCATTGAGAACAACATATGGAAATAACAAGACTCATAGAAACAGAATTCATAGCAAGAAAAATAAAAAGAGCAACAATGAAAACATAAATAACAACAAACAATTGAAAACAGATAAAATATGACACAATTCGGATCATGAAATGCCGTAAAATCACTGAACCAGCGTAAAATCTGTATAATATATGTTGTGAATGGTTAGCCTCCAAAGAACCAATCAAGTGATATCTATTGCAAATTGTGGATGGAGACAGACAGATTGAGGGGGTGCATGGTCATCACAGCCAGCGCATACTTCCCCGGCCTACACACCAAAAAAAACTGGCGTGCGGGGCCTACACACCAAAAACAACTGGCGTGTGGGACCCACACACCAATTGTTTGGTGTGTGCTCCCACACGCCATTTTTGTTTGGCATGTAGGCCCCGCACACCAAAAAAATTGGTGTGCGTTTATCAACACCCCAGAAAAACACCAATGAAGAGACAACCATGCTCCATGCGCTGTCATGCCGTTTAGTAAAGGTTTTCAAGCCACATTGATCAAGTGCTTGATGAGCGTGAGGAATCCCATTGCCGTTACCGGATCCCCTTCATACAAATCATTGTCAAAATAATCTTCTTGTTGAGTCACCAAAGCTACGACCTCCTTGACAGCGGCGGTCCACATAGGAAAATTTGACCCGTCCAAGAGGAGAAGAGGGTCTAATTCCTTTCCTAGCTGTTGCCATTTAAGATGGCTGTTGACCGATATAGAAGATGATGAGTTAGGTTTAGAGTTTGGAGTGAGATTTTGAATGAGTAAAAATTTTAGGATGTCGTCGTTGAGTCCATCAATGCCACCGCCACCAAGCCCCTTCTTGAGAAGATAATTGGTTGATAAGGTGCAAGAGTCGAATGTGCTGGTCAAGGGGGGTTTTTTGGATGACCGGCGTTTGTTGCTGGATGATCTTTTTTTTCCTTTATTGGGAACATCTACAGGGGGACTTGAGGAGTGGAGCTGGGTTGAAGAGTTGATCCGGGAGTGGGACACATGTTTGGAGTGATGGACAGGATAACAGGACCAGAGGGGGGAAAGGACCCAGGAATGGATGGAGTATCATCATCACACATTCCAGATGGATGATGATGAGGTTGGGATAAGGGAGGGAAGTTAGAAGATTTTTGAGGAGTAACTCTAGCTGAAAAATCAGGAATAAAAGTTTCTTTGTTACAAGATCTAGTGTTTACCATATGTGTGGTGATACAGGTTGGTAGGTGAGATGAATGTTTGTCTAACTGCAAGCAGATGAGATAAGACAACAAGGTTCTAACTATCTAAGTAAATAAATCAAGTAAGATATGATAACAATATTTAGAGTGATAAGTGCAACCACTGGTGACAGCGCGGACTCATAACCTGAAGAGATGAGATATCAGTATTATGATATTATGTAGTAGAAAACTCCCCCAAGGGATACATAATATTGGGAATAATGATGCTTTATATACAAGATGATTACATAATTGGTATGATGAGAATAATTATCTAATAGTAGTTAAAAGTATGTAATAAGATGTGATAGTATGTAGTATGAGAAAATATGTATATATGTAGATTATCTAATACATAAAACATACTATCATAACACCCAGTGTTGTAGCAGAGCTACATAATCCTTACCAAACAATAGTACCTCTCATATGCAACATTCTTGTGAGAATAAAAAATGTTGTAGCTTGGTTGCATCATCTTACACCACGGACAAAAAGTACCAACTTCAAGTCGTGCATCAGGACAACTTGAAGTCATGTCTTTCAATTCAGTAGCATAGCATTCGTCTGCAAGGCGGCTTGAGATGCACCCCTTGTGTGAGCCTGGGTCTCTTATGTGACTGCAGGACACATGGAAATGGCATTATAAATCCAGATAATTAAGAGTATTATGTAACTCTGGACTCGACTTTTAGAACAAAAGGAGTAATTTTTCTACAACCTCCAACCTAAATATAGGTCTGCAACGGTAAGAGGTTTTGTTTAACCAATAAAAGAGGACAGATTTTCTTCCTTTGTTTAAGGGCAATGGTTGGTGGAATAATAATGTAAGAAATGGTTCAGGATAAACAAGCTACTAGCTAGAAGGTTACTTCAGGGATTTATTAAGACATTACTAAGAACATAATTCTGGGTGATGGCTTAGAAATCTAGGTGAAAAACCAAAAAGGTAGTAAATGGGTATGTTTATGTATGAATTTCTTTCCTTCAGCTTAGAGTACTTCTTTAAATAGTGCTTGGCTGGGTGCTTTATTGCCTGTATAAGTACATGTATAATTCTCAAACTCCTTGTTGAATTACCATGTAGGATTAAGCTGTATGTAGACCATGTGTCCTGTAATTAATCTGGAACATGGTTTTTGGGGCTTAGTTTAGAAACAAGTGGCTTGGTATTCTCAATCTGGAATAACCACTAGTCTCAAAGCAGAAAACATTCATTTGTACTGTTATAATATGTGTCACAGTATCTTATATGGGTTATGTCTTCTCTTTAGATGATAATCCTTATCTTTCCATGGATAAGGTAATTATCCTATGAGTTTCACATATTATAAGGTATGTGTTTTGTTTGTTATGGCTTATCCATTATTACATAAGCTCCAAGGCTTTATTTCCCTTTTCCTAAGCGACTTTAGTTTGTTTGAAGTCTTTAGGGCAATAATTATTGGTCTAGCTGTAGGTTTAGGACATATTTATTGTCTCTAAGGCTGACATTTGCCAGCACCAAAAAAAATGGAACTTTTGAAAGTTTCATGTTGAACTGTGGTTTTCTAATTTTACAAGTATTGATTTGTTTAATCTCTCTTAGTAAATTTTCTAAGCATTGCTTGATTTTCAGGTATATCTTTCTCCAAAAGCCATTCATCTTGGTCTGCACCATGATTCTTGTACCTTACCAGGTACATCTTCATTTATTTTCCTTCTTTCTTTGTTCTCTTTTCACAAAGTACTTTATGAATTACTTTGTTCATAATATCCTTTTCAGCTTTCTGTACTCTAATCCACTTATTGTGGCGTGTACAGTAAGGACTAAAAAAATAACTTACACTTTAAAAAGTGTAATAAGGCAATTTCCAATAAGAACAATTACTTAAGTGTTATAAAACAGGTTCTAAACCTGCTGCCAAAACTTCTAATAAGGGATTTAAATCCTAGAAGGGCTAACAAGATTTTGTACACAGTTCTTCCAATCCAATTAAAAGTGTTTAATTGATTGGGGGGGTTTTGGTTGAGGAATTTTAACTAAAGAAGATAGTATATAAATAAAGGCCAGTCCTCCTTACTTACAGGAGAAGGTGAGCGCCTTTGTAGCTTATAATAAGTTATCTATGTATGTTAAAATTGATGGGGAGTAATCTTCATTTTAGTGAAGAAAACTCCTTCTTAAATAATAAAATAAATATTATTTCACAAGCTTCTTTTTGAAGCAGTGATCAGGGCAAGATCACAAGGGGGAACTGAGCACCCTGTTCGTGATCTGATGTGAAATATGGTGTCATTCCCACGTGGAATGACCCCATAATTATTTCACAATGAATGGCTTAGTGGGAAATAATTATTTCAACATTAAATAATTATTTCACTAAGATGTGCTTGTGAATAAATTTTCTAGGGACTAAGGCTTGAAAAAGCGCCTGCCCTGAGTGATCAGTAATGTAAAATCACATGTACTTATGTATTTAATACATACTACATAAGTTATACAATTAAATACATATGTAATCTTATAGTATACATTACTATGGGTTATGCTGGGATTTTCCAGGATTTTCAAGGAAAAAACTATGCCAATAAATGGTTCTTTATCCATTTATTGTGTGTTTGAAAATTAATTTGCCAAGGATTTTCCTTAATTAAATTTCCTTGGATTTTTTGATAAAAAATGGATATAATTTTAAATAATTTTACTTTTATATTTACATGTGGTTATGAGTGTGGTTTGAACACAGAGCCTTATGTATCAACCAGATATTTCTAGGCTTGTTCTTAACTGTTACACTATATCCCAATTGTTGAAACAGTTGAGTATAATTTCTGTCATAGCCAGAAAATCTAGTAAAATAAATAAAGTAAATAATAAAATAAAATAAATAATAATATAATTAAATATTATTAATTATTCAGCTTGCAGTTTCAAGTGTTACATAATGTATGTAATATCTTGGTGGCTGACACTCCTCTACTGGCAAAGGAGTTTCTAGGGTGGCTGGTATGTATGGGAATTTTTTCCCTGTCTGATTCATAGTAGTGTTTAATTAAACTAAGAGGAAATGTTGGGTGTTTCCTGCTGAATTCTTCTGTCAGTACAACTTCTACTGCATTCTTTACATGAAGTGCTTTGATAATAAAGGGACCAGCAAATGAGTCTTTCATCTTTTTAGGTCCTGAGAGGCTGTTAAAGTTTACTGTGGAAACTAGTTTCTTCTGCCCAGCTTTACACTCAGATTCCTTGTTTGTTTTATCCCATCTATCTTTGCTTTAACCCAATTCTTGTAGTTTCCACTGTTCTGCATTCTCCCTGGCTTTATAAAACATTTTAGAATATACTTCAGCTGTGGGGGGCACATGTACTATTTCTTGATTCAAAAAGGAATTGTGGTAGTCTTTGGTTCCATACTTTTTCAATTATTGCAGGTTTTCTGCCTGTGGAATAATGAATGCTAGTACTATGGGCTAGTTCTATGAATGGTAGTAGGGAAACTCAAGTATTTTTCAATCCATTATTAAATTTGAATTCTAAACCATAGGAACAGAAAATCCTGATCATATCCTTCAAGATTTGAATGATTCACTCTGCTAAACCATCTTTCTGTGGGCTGTAATCTGTAGAAGAGGATAACTTAGTACCCATGTAAACTTCTCCAGAATTATGAGGTTAAATTTGTGTCTCTATCAGGTATACTGATCTTTTGATGACCAGGTCTTGAAATCACTATTTTCCAGAGCAGGTTTGCAGTGTTCATAGCTGTGTATTCTTATGGAAAGGTAACAATATTGGTGTTTTAGATACCTGTGTGGATTTATCATCCCCTGCTGATATGTACAAAAATAACAGGAGCATGGTTGGTAAAGATTTCAAGATAATACTTCAATGTGCCCCATTTTTGTTCTGTAAGTTCATGAATGAACAACAGAGAGGCTTATGGAATGCCCTCTGCAGGCTAGCACTGTATATATTCCAGACACACATCTCAAACATGCGTACTTACATTGGTGAATTGAAAATACTGGTTGATAACCTACTGTTACAGCTCATGAACAGCAATGCACAATGGGTCCACAAGCCCAAGTATCATATGCTGATACATCTGGAACACTCTATTGAAAGATTTGGACCAGCTTGTTTGCCACTGAAACGTTTGAGAGTTTCAATAGCATACTACGGAATGCTTCAATACACTCCAACAGAAAGCATCCAACAAAAGGTCTTGCAGTGAATTTCAGTAATTATCAATGTCTTAGGGCAATATTTTCTGGTGCCAAGTTTTTCAATCATGTGAAATTTTTTTCCTTTCAAGCGTCCAATCAAGTGAAGGTATTTTTTGAGAATTCTGATATACGACAATCAATGGGTTATGTTCACCCCACTAGTATTCATGGAACTGGGATTGCCTACCCCAGACCTTCTGAGGCCAAGGTTCCAGCCAAAGACAAAGTAGGAGTTCCTAAGGAACTCAGTGATACTATTATAGTCAAGTATGCTGCATCAAGTTAGATGAAAAAAGAAGCATAAGGAAGAGATATTTTGTGTATGTTACCAGCTCCCATCAACAAAGGGCATCTATTGGGAAGATTAAATCAAACTGGAAAGTCACCTACAAAAATACATTTGGCCTCAACAAAAATGTCAGCTTGCTACTAGTTCAGAGACAACCTGACTAGAACAAAATAATAATAATTAATTAGATAATGAAAATAAATAGGAAAGAGAAATCATTACACAAGTAATAATGTAACATAAATTAGAATAAACTTAAGAAAAAGATAAAATTTTAGAATATAAACATTTAAACAAATATAATTAATAAATTGATAGTAAAATAAGGAATAACTCATTAACCTATGATATAATTGAGAATATTGTTACATATTCTGATAGAAAAAATAAAATAACCTAGGGTACCTCAGACAAATTATCTTAGAAAACTTACTCCTTATATTAATAAAACCAACTTAAAGAATACTCCTACTAAGCGCTAAAAACACTTACCAGGTATAAACATATGTAATATAAGAGTATTCTAGTATGTAGAAGTCCTTAAATTAAGTGATAATAAATTAAATAAACTATGTAATTATCCTTTAAACCCATAAATATAATAGTAAATAACTTTTGACATAAATATCACACTGGTTTATAGTCTTTTTAATATTATTAAATCACACAAATACATACTGTATAATTTAACTAATATAATCATACATAAAAACCACGAAACAAGGGAGGAACAAAACATTGTTTACCTTCAAATAAACTGAAGAGAAACTTGCTCAATTAAAATAAATGACAAGCTCTTTTTCTATGGGAAAACAATGAATGCTGACACATTTCCCAGGATAAGTTGCTTGTAAAATAAATAAAAAGAGAGCTGTAAAAGAGCCCATCATGCAAGTATTACACGCACTCTCATGGTACAGAACTCTATATATGAAATAACCAAATTAAAACACAAATAAGCATTTGTACTAGAATTTGATTATTTGTCTTAAATATTTGTTGATCAAGTGATCAATACAAGTTTTTCATCAAACCAACAGCTCCTGAAGCGCCCCCTGATGATGTCATTAGATTATTGAAAGGCTGCATTGATTATTGACAGCATGTACATGTAATAATTTGATAAATTACATCATTTATTTCTACTAAGGATAACTGTTCCTATAGCCAAAATAACACTTGAAGTTTCGCCATCAGGGCTCCAGAAAGGCATTTAAGAGGCCCTTTCTCCGGGTTTGGGTGGAAAATGGATGAGGAGTGGTGGTGGAAGTGAAAATGGGTGGTGGGAGGAGTTGAGAAAAATTGAGGGAAAAAAAGTGAAATTGGGGAGTTGGGTTGCGGAGAGGAGGAAAAACAGTGATTGTTGGTGTTTTTATGCGGATTGGTTGAGTGGTTGATGAGTTACAGGGGGTTGGTGATTTAGGGGGGGGGGGGTGGCGTTGGTTTTTGATTGTGGTGAGTGGTTTTTGATGTGGTTGATGTTGAAAGTTGGATGAGCATGCCTGGGGAGTCTGTGCGCATCAAATGCCACCCTCCTTATGCATATTGAATAAAAACTCGAAATTAAAAAAAACCGGGTGCGCGCGCGGAAAACCGGGTTTGCTGCACAGCCGCATCTGCGCAGAAAACCAGGTGTAAACGCGGAAAAACCAGGTTTTTTTTATTAATGCCCTAATTGTATTATTATTTATTTTTATTTTATTACTTGACTTTCTGATTATAGAACAGATTATACTTAGCTGTTTCCAAATTGGTATAATAGTCTAACAGTTAAGAACAAGCTTAGAAATATGTGGTTGATACATAAGGCTCTGTGTTCAAGCCACACTCATGACCCCATGCACAAAACATTGGTAAAATTATCTGAAATATATATGCTTTTTATCAAAAATCAAAGGAAATTTGATTAAAGAAAATCCTTGGCAAATCAATTTTCAAACACGCAATAAACGGATAAAGAACCATTTATTGGTATAGTTTTTTCCATGAAAATCCTGGAAAATCCCAGCATAACCCATAGTAACATATACTATAAGATTACATATGTATTTAATTACATAACTTATGTAGTATGTATTATCTACATAAGTACATGTGATTTTAAATCAATGATCACTCAGGGCAAGCGCTTTTTTCAAGCTCTGGTCCCTAGATAATTTATTCACAAGTATTACTTAGTGAAATAATTATTTATTGCTGAAATACATATTCCCCACTAAGTAATTTATTGTGAAATAATTATGGGGTCATTCTAAATAGAAATGACACCATTTTTCACATCAGATCACGAACAGGGTGACCGTTTCCCCCTGGTGATCTTACCCTGATCACTGCTCCCAAGGAAAATTTGTGTGATTCATCAAGGGCATTTGGGAGATTGCACAGATCCACAATAAGTGATGCCCCAGGCAATTTCATTGGTCATAGTGTATCAAAGTATGGATCAACCTCAGTGGGAAGAAATTCAGACAGTGAATTACACCATTCCTCACACATGAGATAAAATTCAGCTTGGCTAGCTTGACAAACAAGCCAAAAATCAGAAACTCCAAGAAACTGCATCAAATAGAGTAACAAAAAGCAGATATTACATGCAGTAGCTGCACAAACCACAGCTACTACGTGTTATCAGCCCACTTTATTTCCTACATCAGAAATTAACAGCCCACTCTCTTTCCCATGTTGCAAATAAATTCAAACAAATAAAAAAAATGGAACAAAAAGTTGATCTGAAGACCAAAAATTGAATAAAAATGTGAAAGAACCACAGTAAAACACAAAACAGGTTGATCCAAATTACATGATAATATGGGCATTCTTACTACAAGACTGGTCATGGTAAAGCTTCAAGGGAGGTCTCATTTGATTTATTGATTTTATGCCCATAGTAATTTTCACTATTTACAAGGTGTGTTTTGAATGAGTAATAGATAGATTGAGTCAAAGAGAGCGTAGTTGTGATGTAAATATTTAGATAAATATCTAGGCAGAGGGGATATAAAAATTTAATGGAGGGGGGGGGGGGGGGGGGGGGGGGGGGGGGGGGGGGGGGGGGGGGAGTGAGCTCATTGGGTGGCAGGGACACATGGGTGAGGGAACTTGTGGATTGTGGTCCCTTGCTTTGCCAGTCCGCCAGGGGTCAACTCAAGTTGAAGGCTTTTGCTGCTCCCCCCGCGGGCTGGCATTGGGGAGCTGATTGAGGGCCTGCAGTTGGGCTGTCAGCTTGCTGGCAATCTGACAGCCTGCAGGTTGAATTCCCAATGAGCTTGTTATAGCTGGAATTGGGAACTCACCCAAGGGGAAAATATATTTTGGTAAGTGGACTATTTAAAGTCTATGTACATACTTGGGTTAGTGAGAGACCAAAACCCACAAGCTCACAAACTATACATATAAAATGTGAGAAAATATGATAAAAAATGTCATGGGGAAATGACATAACAGAGCTGACCCGCCCGTCAGATTGCCAAGCAAGACTTGATTCTGATCAAGGGCCAGCATTTGGCCTGTCAACTTGCTGGCAATCTGACAGCCCGTGGGTCAAATTTCCACTAGTGGGTTGACCTGCACAGTCAGATTGCCAAGCAAAACCCAATTTCATACAACTTGAACTGCTGTGTATGTCATCATCTTCTGTGCCAATTTGTCTTCTCAATTGGGCCACAAATGTCAAATGTCTTTAAAGATGTTTTACATATCATCTCTTTAAAATTTACATATGTATGATGTTATTCTGTTTGTCATACCTTGTTTGCATTTGCTCTGCATATGTAATCTTGTAATTACAGTGGAGGATCTTTTTGGTAAGTAGATTTACTTTGAGAAGGAGTAAAGTTACCTTGGCTGAGGTACCCTAGGTTAGTTTAGACATAGAATCAGAACATTAAATAAAATATTCTGTCTCTTATTTGTATTTTACATGTGTTTTTTATATTTATATTGATTTGTTTATTACTTTGTGAGTACCAATGCAATACTACATCTCTACATGTAACAATGGTAATTTATCTGTTATATTATTAGTGCTCTAGTCAGGTTGTCTCTGCAATAGTAGCAAGCTGACAATTCTTGATGCTCTACTAAGAGATTACTAACATGCAGGGTATTCAACCTGCCTCAAAAGCTGCGCTGTTAGAGGAACACCTTGCCATATTCCATGCTTATAATTGGACATAGTGCTAGCAACCGGGCCACACAAGACCGTTATCAGCACAGTGGGAAAACTATTTCAAGGTAAGCAATTAGCCTAATGAACCATATCATTATGATTGACTGCTAATTTGTTTCATTACATCTTGAAATGCTTGCTAGTGTTGAGTGTGGAATACATCAAGGGAACGCTCTGTATAATTTTGATCCATCCAAAAAATTGAAAGCAATCTTAAATTGATGCCATTCTTCAAAAATTGGGTTGGTGCATTAGATTGCAAAGGCTTTGTGAGGCCCGGTTATGAAAAGCTGGACATCACTCAGTGCCAGCTGCTGGTCTTGACCAATTAAATCCAACCAAAATAATAATTTCCACCATTCCCACTCCGACCCGACATCCGTTGTCTTTAACTTCTTTCCATCCTCTTAATTTCATCTTACCCTTATCAACCCAATCTAAGTATCTGTCTTCATCTCCAACAGAAACCTTAGCAAACATGATCACCTGTCGACAAGTTCATCGATTGCCCTGCAAAACCGATCTTGCAATCACTTACCAGGTCTTACGCTAGTGTAAGTCACACACCGAGCTCTTAAAACTTGGAAACCCTCAATTTCTTTCCGTCATCACTTATCCTATCCATCCTTCTCACCTTGATAGCATGCATCCAAGATCGGTGACACAAAGGTTTCGATGTCGAACCTGGAAAAGGAGAAATACATCAACTACCAACGTATCGAGGATAACTTGCAAGTCGTTCGTCAACGGTAAGTCATTCTCTCTCTGTTCAAATACGTAATACCAATGTGATGCCAAGCTTTACAGAATGGGTATCTTTATTCTCGATCATCATCTCTCAATCACTCGTCCAATCATTCTAAGCCATCCGATCGCTTTCATCCTTTCATCACCACAGTCTCAATCGCCCCTTGACTCTATCCGAAAAAGTCCTCTACGGACATCTTGATAATCCCCAAGAGGCAGACATTCGTCGAGGCGCCTCTTACCTTAAGTTGAGACCAGACGTAAGTGCCGTTTTTCTCCTTCTTCTAGGCAGTTCTCAGTCTTTCACACTCTGTCTCAAAACGACCACCTCTAATCGACCCCCGTTGAAATTATTAGCGAGTTGCTTGTCAAGATGCCTCAGCACAGATGGCCCTCCTGCAATTCATGACGGCCGGCTTACCCGAGGTCGCAGTGCCCACAACAGTCCATTGTGACCACTTGATTGAAGCGCAGATTGGTGGAGCCAAAGATTTGGCGCGAGCGGTAGCGACGAACCAAGAGGTGTACGACTTCCTTGCATCTTGCTCGGCCAAGTATGGTATCGGCTTCTGGCGACCCGGCTCAGGTATCATCCATCAGATCATCTTTGAAAACTATGCTTTCCCTGGTGGATTGATGGTCGGTACCGATTCCCACACCCCTAACGCCGGTGGATTGGGGATGATTGCCGTGGGCGTTGGTGGAGCTGATGCCGTTGATGTAATGGCTAACTTGCCTTGGGAGTTAAAATGTCCCAAAGTGATCGGTGTCAAGCTGACTGGCAAAATATCTGGTTGGACAAGCCCTAAAGGTTAGTAATCGCGCGTTTGATCAGTCTGACTCTAAGGGTAGACGATCTCCTCCAAGATTTCAGCCGGTTGCAAAATTCTTACTTCATGGCCTTTTCACTACCTACAGATGTCATTCTGAAGGTTGCCGGTATCCTTACCGTCAAGGGCGGCACGGGGGCGATCGTCGAATATTTTGGACCTGGTGTTGAATCGTTGTCAGCCACCGGAATGGGCACGATTGCAACATGGGTGCTGAGATTGGCGCCACCACTTCGATGTTTCCCTACAACCGCCGAATGGCCGATTACCTGAATGCCACCAAACGTAGCAACATCGCCAAATACGCGGACCAGTTCAAGCACAACTTGCAGAGTGACGAGGGAGCAGAATACGACGAAACGATTGAAATTAACTTGAATGAATTGGAACCTCACATCAATGGACCGGTATGTTCACACCAATTTCCGCTTGTCAAGAATCCGTCACTTTGCTGAACTAAGTTATACACATCTTTGGTTAATTCTATATCCGTAGTATACACCGGATCTTGCCACACCTCTATCCGCCTTTGCCAAGACGGTTGAAGAAAAGGGCTGGCCTAAGGAATTGAAGGTTGCCCTCATCGGATCTTGCACAAATTCTTCCTATGAGGACATGTCACGAGCAGCCTCGATTGCCAAGGAAGCACATGACCACGGTTTGAATTTTAAGTCGAAGTTCACGATCACTCCTGGCTCTGAACAAATCCGTGCCACGATTGCTCGTGACGGCCAAATGGAGGTTTTAGAAAACGTGGGCGGTTTGGTACTGGCAAATGCCTGTGGTCCTTGCATTGGTCAATGGATAGACAGGATATCAAGAAGGGCGACGTAGGTTTTCGTTTCCTATTCTGAAATCTGCAAATGTCACATTGGGCTGAAGCTCATCAATTTACACCCCACCAGGTTAACTCTATCATCACCTCGTATAACCGGAACTTCACCGGTCGTAACGATGCGAATCCATCAACTCACGCTTTTGTGGCTTCACCTGACCTCGTGACTGCTATGGCATTCGCTGGCGACTTGACCTTCAACCCGATGAAAGATACTTTGAAAGGCAAGGATGGTAAGGAATTCAGATTCTCCGAACCATATGGAAGGGACCTGCCTCCCAACGGCTACGACCCAGGCCAGGACACCTATCAATCCCCGCCAGAAGACCGACAATCAGTTCAGGTTGCGGTTTCACCCTCGAGTGATCGACTTCAGGTCCTCAAACCGTTCAAGGCATGGGACGGTAAGGACCCGGCCAACCTGGCAGTCTTGATCAAAGTATCTGGCAAATGCACTACCGATCACAGTTGCGTATCTTCACCTCCATTTTTCGGCAATGGAATCATTTCGTTAACGGACCAATGTCCTCGCCATCATGACTGCAGTTTCAGCTGCTGGGCCGTGGTTGAAATACAAAGGTCACCTGGAGAACATCTCAAGAACACGTTGATCGGGGCCATCAATGAGGCTAATGGCAAGCCCAACGAAGTGTTGAACCACGAAACCGGCAAGTGGGGTGGAGTACCTGAAGTTGCTGCCTACTATCGTGACCACGGGATCCCTTGGTGTTAGTATCTAACCGGCAAACTCTGATGATTTGGCAATTATTGATCACTTTTTCACCTTTCTTCAGGTGTCATCGGTGACCAAAACTATGGTGAAGGATCAGCCAGAGAACATGCTGCTCTTCAACCAGATTTATGGGTGGGTGTGTAGCTGTCATTACACGGTCATTTGCCCGTATTCGTGAGTATTCGATTACTTGGGCGCGTTGAACTGGATTGGAAGAATTGATCGGTTGTATCTATGACTTTCTCTGTAGACGAGACGAACTTGAAGAAGCAAGGTATGCTGCCTTTGAACTTTGAAAACCCGGCTGATTACGATAAAGTCAAACCGGATGATAGGATCGATTTGAAAGGAATCACCGAATTGAAAGAAGGTAGTAAAGTGACGATGATCGCTAAACATAAGGATGGATCGGTGGACAAAATCCCGTTGACTCACACTTTTAACCAAGGTCAAATCGAATGCTCAAGGCTGGATCCTCTTTGAATTTGATGGGAAAAAAAACAAAAGTAATCTCCTTCTCAACATCCTTTAAGCAAAACAACAGGCAAAAAAAAAAAAACAGCTTTGTTGCACAAGATCAGATGAGAGAGATTGTTTAGATACCCATGATATACCTTGTTGAAATTTGCATATTGGAAAAAAATCATCTTGAGAGGTAACAATGACTCCTGTTTTTTTGGGGGCAATTTTCCAGGTTTGGGCTTTTGGTTGGAAAAAAAAAATCAGACATATATACATACCAATATCATTCTTAGAATGTAAATAGCTCAGGCATCAGATTTCTTCATCTTCTAAATACTTTCTGCTCACCTCTTGTCTTGGGATTGGTCGTTTCTTTTCTTCTTCTTCTTTTTTTTTTTTTTTTTTGGAAAATGTTTTGCAATTAGCATAACCATATTTTTTTTGGTTAATAAATTCTCCCATTACTTGCTTGAGCAAAGTTTTTTTTCTTACATCTCTTCTCATCCCATTTCTAACTTGCTTTATATTTTCTTTTTACATCCTTATTTCATCACTTTTGTATCTCATAGTTTCCTTTTATCTTTTCCTCTCATAGTTGACACTCCTCAAAATTCTTCAGTCTCCTCTTTTAACATATATCTTCCTTATAAGTTATGTTGACAGTTGATCATCTTACTTAATAAATATCAAAATTTAGCAATTACTGGACATTTTCCATACATCTGGAGATTCAGCTCTAGGAGTCTATTTCTTTTTGACATTTTTTTCTTCTTCTGAATGTTACTTCTTTTGGGATTGTTAACACTTAACTTTAAGGGCCTGTACCATAGCCCAGAAATAAACAGGTTTTTGGCTGAAAGTGTTTTTTTTTTTTTTTTTTTTTTTTGAAAACACATTCATTACAAAAAACATGTACCATAGCACCAGTTTTTTTTGTAAATGAAATAAATGTTTATCTTCCAAAAACCATAATTTTACAAAACAGGTCGGACCCTGTTATTGAGAGCCAATTTTTTTCCCATATCCTATCACCTCACCATCACAGAAAGTATGAAGTCCCTCAACCTTGAAAGCATCAAGTCTATCAACCCGGAACTCCTCACTGAATACATTTCACCACCTGCTCCACCATCATCCTCTGGATTGCCCAGTCCACCAGCTGACCCCACTCCTGTTCCAATCCCACCAACAAAAAAAACTACAACAAGCAAGACCAATAAGAAAGACTCTAAGAAGGAAACCAACACAAAATCTCACAGTTGAACCACTGAGAAACGGGCAACCCTCCTTGAGGAGCTTGCAGTAAATTTTGATGCTGGCTTTCAAACTGATACTTGTGGCAAGTGAAAAACCGGAAGAGCCACCTCTGCAAGGTCTATCTTGACTTCAAATTTCTCTGCAACCAAAGTGGATTTGGGTGGGATGATGATTATGGAACTGTCACTGCATACAATGCTGTGTGGGAGGAGCTCCTCACAAGTCACCCCTGGAGCAAACATGGAAAACTGAAGGGCAAACCCTTTCCTTTATATGACCTTGCGGCAAGTGTCTTTGATGGGAAGGTTGCCACAGGCAAAACAGCAGCAAGTCATCTCTTTCCTAAATAAACCAATGCCTTCAAAGTCCTACCAGCTTCAAAAAGAAAGGCAGGAACTGTACTAGATGAAAGCAGTGATGATGAGATCAAGCTTTCTTCCCCAGTCAAACACTTGGTCAAAATTCAAATCCTTGGATTTGCCAGCTCTGGCTTGAGTGCAAAGTGTCAAAGAAAATGAACTGACAAGTTTAGTGATTATGAATCTTTTCTTGTTTGAGAACCATTGGCTAACATTTATATGTCTCCTTTTTTCAGTGTATTTCAACTTATTTGACTCAAAGTACTCTTATCAAAATTGATTCCTCATCTTAAATCTCAATCAAATTTCTTCCACTTCCTTTGTCTCTACCTTTTTCCTTCCTTCTCCTTCTCTCTCTTTCATCTTCATCTCAGATCTGAATTTGGGCAGAGATAATCCAATTTTTTTCTACATTGCAATAAAAAACCCAAGAGGAACAGAAATAATATGAAGTAATATTTTCCGGCTGAAGTCTATTAACGGAATGGATTTTGGGCTCTTGAGGGTGTCAATTAACCTGGTGTATGGTACCAGATTATTTGAAATCCGTTTTTTTTTACAAATCTGTAAAAACTTGCTTTTTCAAAAGCGCAAAAAAAAAGTTTTTTTCCCCTTGGGATAAAACAATTTTTGTATGGTACAGGCCCTAAGAACAATGTTGCTAATCAATATGATATACTAATCTGGAATAAATATGTTCCTGCATAGACTTGATCAAAACAACAACTTTTCATCTCAAGGGGAGAAATTTTCTGAGATGTATTTATAAATCTGGGAAATTAGAGGGTTTGGATTCCTTCACTGAATCTTGATGGAACTGGACATTTGGAGTGGGTTCTGAGGGAGGCTGTTTCTAGAAACATGATATGTTTTTACTTCTATCTCAGCAGAGATCAAGGAAGTAGTAGCTGAAGTCTCTGTGTAGTCCGCACAATAGGGGGTAATACCCCCAGGAAGAGCTGCACAGGTCCAAATTTCCAGGAAAATTATATTGGTGGAACAACTCCTGCAGACCTAGATTGTGTACCAGAATGAGCAGCCTCCAGGACATGCTGGAAACAGCAGAAAACCATTCAAAAATCACCCATTCAACCTTGATTCTTTCATATCTCTCTGCCCAAGACACAAAACAGCTTGATCTGTTTACTATATTTCTGTGGAAGAACAAACACCAACCAGAATCATCTCTCCAATAGATTGACAATAAAAGCCAGCCATGCCTCCCAAGAAGAAAACTCCTGTGGAGACCCCACCGGATGACAACCCCAGGCCAAAAAACAAAGCAAGCTCCTGTGGCCTGGGACAAGGATGGCAATGGTGAAATTACAAGTATCCGTATTCTGCTTGATTGGCTTGCAACTGATGAAACGAAAAGCATTGGCAAGGTGATTGTGAAACCTCTCTTCATAAGTTTCTCAACTACATTCTCAATGTATAATCCGCTGAGCTGGGGTAGGTCTGAAACTTCTCTCTCTTTCTTCTCTGTATCAATTCTTCCCTTTCTCTGTTTCCTTTCAATTTCTTCTCTCTTCTTATAATTTTCCAAATTTGTATGGTACTGATTAGATTGACTTGACTACATTATTACTTTATACTCTTCTGAGCTAGAAATCCAAAGACACCTTGGCTCTAGAATAGTCTCCCTCTGCAACAGTGCCTCTGTCAGAGGGTTTATTCCAGAAACAAAAAGTGAAGGACAGTCAAGTCCTTATAACACTTTTTTTCTTTCTCAAAACAAGAAAGGAAATTCTTGATCAAAATCACTGAACTCATTATAACCCTTGCAAGATAGTTCCCTGTTCATGACAACACAGAGAAATTTTGGTTCTTGTCAGCTTGCTACTAGTTCAGAGACAACCTGACTAGAGCAAAATAATAATAATAAATAAATAAAACAATACATATTACAGAGACAATTATTACACAAGTCAATATGTATATAAATAAGTTACAATAAACATAAGAAAAATGTAAATTTAAAAATATATACATTATGTGTGTTGAAATCAGCCAAAACTCATGCTCAAGAGCGTACTCCCAAATTTGCACTGAATTACTCTCAATCAAACAAACATAACTATGATAAAAAATTTTTCCATTACTTTGAATTCTCTCTCTCCAGCAACAAAACTCACTACCACACATTCATCTTTCTAAACATCAAGATCAAAGACTCAAATCAAGACATTCCTCAAGTCTCTCAGCAAGTT
This sequence comes from Puccinia hordei, assembly GCA_007896445.1. NCBI lineage: Eukaryota > Fungi > Basidiomycota > Pucciniomycetes > Pucciniales > Pucciniaceae > Puccinia > Puccinia hordei. The sequence continues at coordinate 577,680 of RDRW01000012.1, forward strand.
CTGGTGACATTTAACTCAGACCACCTTCATTAACTTCCCACTTTGTGAGAAATGTGATTCAGTTTTCAGGATTTTCCCCTTTCATCTTTTGTCAGCTGCTACTAGTTAGCGAAAACCTGACTAGAACAAAAAAATAACAATCATTAATTAATAAAAATACATATGAAAGAGACAGTATTACACAAGTAATAGGGGGTATCAAATATGACTAAATCCACCATTATCTAATCAACTGGTTTTGTGAAAACACCTTTTTAAAAACCATGGATATCTGTATAAAATGGTTCAGAATTTCAAAAAGTGACATTTTGTGTAAAAAACCTACTTGACTGGTTTTAATTTTGATGGGTCATATTTGATACCCCATAATAATTTAACATGAACTAAAATAAACCTAAGAAAAATATAACATCATGGAATAATACCTTAGTACATAGTAATAATGGAAAAAACAAATATAGCAAACTTAATTGAACATAAATCATTAACTCATTAACCTATGACAAGTGAGATAGCAACTACATATTCTGATAGAGAAGTAAAATAAAGTAGGGTACATCAGCCAAAGCATCCTAGAATACTTACTCCTTCTATTCATAAAATTAACTTAAACCTAC